>OY982563.1:1954458-2450406 GCA_963859945.1 Euplagia quadripunctaria
ATTTGAAACAGCTTTATGACATTTCTTTAGAAGAATGGAACTGAATGTAAGACATTAATAGGATCGATGCCTAGCCACTGCAAACCATTTATCAAAAGCCGTGGACATACCGAGAATTATTAATTATAAATATTTATTAAACTAGTTTAATATTATTTATGTATTTTTACTTAGCCTATGTTTCGTCAAAATCAATTCTCGATTAATTCAATTCTTAATTATGTACTTTGTAAATTTGTGTACTTTTGTTTGTATAAAAAATTGTTACTCTTCATGAAAAAGGTATTTTTTGTGAAAAATCTGTTATAATTTTACACATTTTATTCCTAATTGCTTTCGTTTTGATCTAGTGAATATCTCATAATAAAATATGATAATTTCACAGAGAAACACAATAAAATTCTCGTAGATTTCGTTGTCAGTAAACACGATGGTAGTAAAAATTGTCTTCCTCGACCTGGCTAAGGCGTTTGACACTGTCTCCAACATAATATTACTACAGAAGCTAGAATTTACGGGAATCAGGGGTACAGTATTAGACAGGATTACATTGTATCTCACGAACCGTAAACAAATAATATATCTAGGAGACTAACAAATCTCTCCTACGACCGTGGAATACGGTGTGCCTCAGGGGAGCGTCATCAGTCCCACGTTATCTTTATGTATATAAACGGGTTATGTTCTACTTTTTTACATATATGTAGACGACACTGCCATATTTTTTTATGGCAGTACCTGGGAAGAAACATATATAATGCCATAAAAGCCTGTGTAATGACCTTAGGTTGACTGGCAGAGAATGCCTTAGGCATTAAGTTTGCCTTTGTACAATATGTGCATGAAGTGTTTAATAATTAATAAATAATGACGGTGCATAAACTGTACGTAGTATCAGTAATCCTGAAATTTCACACACCAACGCTCTAGAAGGAAGTCTAAGTATCTCAACATAACTGCAAAAAACTAAAAATTTGGCTGTTGGATTTGGATTACACAAACACAGAAAAACACATAATTTCACGTAAAGGTACAAACTCACAGCTCTTCACCCAAACACACCCACTTATGAATAGAGTGCAAATCAGAGTAATGTGCTCTCTGTGTGAATTTTTGTGTATTTTTGTACTTCCTACAAATCTACCTACCTAAAAATCCTTATCTTTTTAAACTTAACTCAAATTTCTAACTACATTTAAAAAAACCTCATGGTGTATGATGCTCGCTGGAGAAGTTGCTGCATTCATAATTACATTACTCCTTGACCTTGGCATTAACCCTGTGACTGTTATGAGTTGAAAAGACTCACCTAAAAAGACTGGTACAGTCTAGTATAACAAAATCTGATAACTGCAACATGGATAATATGATCGAGAAGAATGAATGTATGAAGCAATAATAAAACTAGTTAAAAACTCACTCTCTCCTCTCGAGCGCCTGCACCTCGAGCTCGAGATCAGTCGGGTCGTTTTCCTCGTACAACTTCTTAGCGGTCACTAGGATGTCTTCGAATGGTAAGTCATCTGGTAACTGCAATACAATGGTCATTTCACGTTTCAAAGTAAATCAGGCGGGCCACAGAGAAAAACTTTATGTAAAAGGGATACAGCGTGAACATACACGATATTGTCGCAGTTTAACAAAAAATAACAACCGAATTGAGAACTTCTTACATCTATACTTATGTATCTAATGAAGCTGAAGATTTTATTTATTTTTATAAATGCGCTAATCTTAAAACTACCATTTCAATTTGAAAAATTATTTTGTTACTTGATAGTCCAATTGTTGAGGAATGTTCTAGGGTACTTAACATTACGCTACGACCGAAACTACGGAGAACGGCTAGTCACTTATGCCCAGTTCCTTTAATCCAAAAACGAATCGTTTCTTGGTTATAGGAACCGGGCATTAAAAAGCTAGTAAGCAGACAACTCACCCTCGACAACAAGCAGTGCAACATGGCCATATCACACTCGCAGTTATAGACCTCATCAGCTCTATACAAAACTATGGCCGCCGTCACGTACACGGGGAAGAGCGGCGGCGCACACAGAAAGTAGTCGTACAATCGCACTACATCTGTGTACTTATTGAGGCTGTGTCCGAACCAGGTCAAGTACCAAGGTAGGGCGAACATCGTGCCTACTTGTGCTCTGAAATATAAAAAAAAAACATCTGATATTTTAACCTCAATAAGTTGACCTTTGACCATGTATAAAACTTTGTTTCAAAAGGCAAATTAGTACTGATTCTTGCTACAACAGAATAAGTATAATAACACACAATAGTGCATACGGATCGCAATCAAGTAATTTTTTAAACTGACTGCAAAAATAATCAAACAGTCAGCAGACGCAATCGATAATTATGATTATTTCGACCGAACTGTTACTTTTATTCACGAGACAAGGTTCACATTTCATTATTCACTCTATATGACCAGACAGAATCGTGTCGATTTTGACCTGGATTAATGTTTGTACAAAAAGGTAACAATTATATGAAGATGGAAAAGAGATGACTGGGTTTTCAGTAAAAAATTACCCATTCCTAGAAGCCAGAGCTGGTCTATCAGCGTCTCTTCTAGGAAGCTCTAGCGAGTACTAGTATTGATCATGCCAGTATAGACTCCCAACTGATCAACGCCAAGGCTGGTGGTTTCCTGGCCGTGTTATCTCAACTCGTCGTACTTACTTATCCAGGCATTCAGCAAGCTTCCTCTCCGCCCTGCCGATGACTGGTAGCATATAGTTGAGAAGGTGCTGTGTGGGCTGCATGGTAGTCTGCATGAAAGGTGCCAAGGGTGCGCTTGGGCCGTAGGACAGACGACATAGCAGGGGGAATGAGGCTCGGTCTCCACAGACTAAGAGAAGCGTGATGGCTACATCGTGGTAACCCTAGAGGAGAAAGATAATTTTGAGTCAATGATAAGTTTTTGAAAATGTATTTTTATTCTAGAACCTTTACATCTGTTACATAGATTTATAAAATCTAATCCCGCGCTTTCACTCGCGTAAGTCCCGGTGCTGTGGGAATATCGGGATAAAAGTAGCCCATGTGTTAATTCAGTTCTCCAGCTATCTAAATACCAAGTTTCATCGCAATCGGTTCAGTAGTTTTTGCGTGAAAGAGTAACAAACATCCATATATCCTCACAAACTTTCACGTTTATAATATTAGTAGGATACTAATATAATAAAGCTGAACAGTTTTTTTTGTTTGAACGCGTTAATCTCTGGAACTTCCAGTCAACTTCGAAAAAATCTTTTTCATTAGATAGAGTATTTATTCAGGAATATTATAGGCCATGTAACATCATGCTCCTACTCTTAGGAGCGGAGCAGTGACCATAAACGCAGGTGACAATGCGGGGCACGGGTAGTCTACCAAAAAATTCTTACACCCACCGGGTTAGGTCTTGCGATGCTTGAATATTAAAACATAAATCTCGACCTACGTAAACCTCTTGAAGGTCTTGATTCATTTTGCGCTATAGTTCTTGTATAATACGGTCTAATTAGTATTATTTAAATGTAATATTAACTGATTTTAAGATAAAATTACTTATTAGTCTAGTAGTAATGTTTCATTACAATTTTACAGATAAATACAGTACTGACGGAGTTTATATAACAAAATCCTAACGGGTATCTTCTCGAGATCTTTTAATTAATTGATACAATTCGATTTTTTCGGAGATACGGTGTGTTGATGTTCCTGCGACACAAAAGGAAGGATCCACTTTCATTGCTCGATGCAGGATCGAAAGACTGACGAAAAGAGAGCTGACGTCGGCATGGTCAAAAATAGGGAGAAGAATCGATTGCGCGAATTCAATTCTAGTAGAGGGTAAGATAGGCCGCAATAGCTTCAATTACTTTAGTATAGATTTTACACAGGGTGTACATGGCATGACTACATGCAGTTACTAAAAGATTTTTTTTCAAACTCGGTTGTCCTTTTCTTACGAAATCGTTAATAGTGCAAGCTGCACGTTTGTGGAATGCATTGCCAGAACTCGTCAAGGATCATTAGGATTTCCGCAATAACTTTACATATATTATACACGCATGTGTAGTATAGTATATGTATGTATATTTCTTTATGTATATGTATGTATGTGTAGTATTTAGATAGTAATACAAATCGTGGTGTACTTAAACAGATTGTTTGTTATATACGAATTATATATTATTACTTTTTTTTAGTTGTACTACACCACAGGTTACCTATACAGTATATCCCTACCCTACCTACCCTAAGGTTTTCTGTAAGAGATCGCAGACTGCGATAAGACCGTCAATTGTACTGTTACTTAATATTAAATTTCTAGATTGATTAATACTTTTTGGTGTTGAATAAAGAGTACATCTATCTATCATGAAATATTTACCCTTGCCAATTTTATAGAGAAGTACAACCTATGAATATTTGTAATTCACCAAAGTGATGTCTACGGCGAGCAACGTAAGTCACTCAATACAGTTTTATTTATATTAAACTCAATTACTACATTAGTTTCATGGATAACAAAGAAAAAGTAATTCACTTTTAAACTAAAGAACCTTTAAGGATCCGTTGATTCCTACCGACAATAATACATCATCGACAAATACTTTAGTAGATACAATTCATATCGCGTTACCAACATGTCCTCTGGCTAACCACATGTTATGATATGATGATAAGTACACACATAACGCAGATTCTGTGGTTAGTGAGTGGAATACGACTATCGTCCTAAAACACATAAAAAACAGGATAATTTAAATGAGGCGATCTTGGAATGTGAATAAAAGATATTATAAATAAAATGCAACAGATTTGTAGGCGTATGGGTAAACAACATACACAAGTAATCATTTATTAAATTTAAACATGAATTCTGAAAAACATAGGGGACGTTGCCTTCTAAAATGTTATTTAGACTAGAATTAGGTAACTCCTTAGTAAGTGTGCAAAAGTCATTTATGAGTGGAGGAACGCGGCGCAAATTAGTTATTACCAAGACAAACAACTCAATAGACGAAAAAACTGAATGGTATCTGGTTTTTGATTATCTCTACTTAGACTAACAAAGATCAAGTAATTTATGAGGAAACGAACTGATAGTAAAAAGGAACTACAATTGTATAAGGAGATCGTCTGGAAAGAGTTTAAGGCAAATAATTAAAACATATTTTGGGTTTTTTTGTGGGCTTACCCACTTTCATAGCTTAAGTTTATTGATCCAATATACATATATAGCTTAATCGTCGTTTACAAATCCACAATTCTTAAATTTAACAGGAGTAGTCTCATGGTAACGAAATATACACTACATATAGCTTTGTACAAAAGGTTTTTACATAACAGTCACTTAGCAACATCTCAAAACTCGTAGGTGAAACGCCGTGTCATTATTTTTGGTTGAGAGCCATAAGCATGCTTATGCCGCAGGTTTCTCTGCCGAGACGGTGGTAGCGGCGGAGGCCACAGAGCCAGCCTCGTCTGGTGACACGCTGCAAGCCAGCACAGGGAACTTCTTGTACAAAGCAGCACGATACCTAGGATGGCTGATACCATATACAATAGGATTGTACACGGCATTAGCCTTCGCAAATACCGACCCCCAAATAGTGGCGAGGGGGCTGATCGGCGCACTCTCGAAAACACCCATGTAGTTGATCACGAGGTATGGGGTCCAAGCCATGAACCACAAAGAAATGGTCATCAGAGCCACTTTAGCCAACTTGCATTCTGCACTGGCGTTGGCCGCTTCAGATGATCTCAGAGAAGCCACATTCATTTTTTTAGCTTGTTCCCTCATCGATCTTTCGTGAGCCGCGACAGCCTGAACAATGAAGTAGTAAGAGTAGATGATGAGCAGAAGAGGCAAGAAGTACACGAAGACTGAGTATACCAGAATGTAGCTGCGGCTCACCCAGTCCTTGGTCAAGTAGTCAGTTCCGCAAGCAGTCATGTTACCTTCAGGTACGTAACGGTTCCAGCCAAAGATGGGCGCGAGAGTCCACAACAGCGAGAACAACCATATTCCAAATATACGAATAATTGCTCCATTATTAGTCATTGGCTTGGCAGCGATACCCTTCACGATGACGTTGTAACGGTCAAAGGCGATCATTGTCATGGTCCATATGGAGGCACACCCAAATAGAGAGCCAGCGCAAGCATACAATTCACAAGCAAACGGACCAAAGGACCATGTTTCGTTGTAACAATTTATGACCATAGCCGGAGACATAGCGCACATCATGAGGAAATCGGAGAACGCGAGGTTCACAACTAATAAGTTTGATGGTGTTTTCAGATTCTTTGTGGTCATGAAAATGTAAACTACCATGCCGTTTCCGATGATAGAGATGAATCCAAGAATGCCGATAGTGAACCCGAGGAGTCCATGCCAGAGCGGGTTCATAGGAGGAAACTGGTACCAATGAGGATCAACCATATGCAGCATGTCGGCGGGAACCTTGTCTACGACGGTCTGGTTTCCCCCATATCCTGCAACTTGGCTGCCCCATGACTGCAGGGCTGCTGCCATTGGTCCGTGGTCTAAATTCGTCGCCATCTTTGTTGTAGTTTCTTTGTTTCTTGTTATTTGCTCGCTGCGAGATGGTTACTATAAAAGTACTGAAGAAAATCGGTAGACGAACTACTCCAGTCTTAAGCGTGAACCAATCTCGGATTGGGGTGAGGCTGCCGGGGCAGTGGAGACTACTCGATGTTGGCAACTTTGCATACGTCTTATATACCAAGACTTTGAGGATTAGGAGTGACGTAGCGACGAAAACCAATATTCTTAATGAGATTATTATTTCTAAGAAAGCGAACTTGATACCTTTAAGACCATTCGGTAAATATTAGGCTTCGAACTAAGTTTGTTACATATTCATTAGTTTGTGTTTTTTATTAGAAGTAGTGGCATTACAGGTACCAATTCTATCGAAAAAATCAGTTTAAAAGGAGAAAAAGTATTAAATTCACAATAAAACATGCTAAAGTGATGTCAAGCATGTTCATTTCTTTGTCGATAGAGCGGGAAAAAATTGTGCTGCAGTACCAGCAGCAACATCATCTATCGAAGACGAGGTGAACTACGCAGTAACTACCATCCTGCATGGCGCAATTAAAGTTCTCGCACTGATTAGAATAAGTACAACTTCCCACCAACAATCGTTCGGCCGCGGTCCGCCAGGCATGATCACCTCGCCTTTTCGGAGGATCCTCCCTTTGTGTTGGAGGTACATAACACCCGTTCCTCCACACAACAGAATGCTGTCGTGAAATTTATCAAGCCAATGCGACTCCAGTAAAATAAGGCAAAATTTGATGAAAGAAACAGAAAAACTTGTGTGTACCAAAGTTGAGTTGGTTTTTTATTTATGGCATGGTATGACTGAGAAATGAGAATCACAATTACGCTTTGTCTAAAGATCCAATGTTCATTTATGACCTCACAAATTAATCTAGTCTTGCATCTTGTTAAAGGAAATTTAAAAGGCTGTCTGAGGAAGGTTGGCTTTGGGCAGCTTCGGTGGGCCTTTGTCTTCCAAACAGAGGCTCCACCAACACGTGCGTGCGACAGCAGGGGGGGTCAATAGTGGACGTTTCATTCGCTACCCCTGCTCTCGCCGCACGAGTAAGGAACTGGCGTGTCCTGGAAGAGGTTGAGACGCTCTCGGATCACCTCTATATCATAATACTAATTCACAGTGCACCGGTGTGGGCGGAGACTCTGACCGCCCAGAATAGGGCGCGCCTCTGGCGCCCTCAGATGGTTATGGCGGTTAGCGCCATACGCGGATACCGCACAGTGTCGGCGAAGGCGGTATGCGCGTTTGCCGGGACTCCCCCGTCGGATTTGGAAGCGGAACGCCTGAGTTCCGGGCGGGAAGCGGCAGTCGGCCTCCGCCCGAAGAGGTACTTGAATGGCGTGAGGCCGCTCGCTGAACCACCATGGCTCATTGGAGGCTCCACGTGCTGGCTATGCCGCCGTAGAGGCGCTCCAGCCGGTCAACGTAGAGTGGGCAGGGCGGCAGCACGGGACTCTTTCCTACCGACTGACGCAAGTTCTTTCCGGGCATGGCTGCTTCGGGAAGTAACTGCACTCGATCGCTAGGAGGGAATTGAGTCCCACTTTTGGTTTGCTTCGCCTGGGCAACACAGCGGAGCGGAACGGGTCCGGGAGGACGATCTCCACTCGGACTTAATTCGCCGCGGAGGCGCGCTTTCCAGCGCCTCATGCCGCCCTGAGTGTGGCCGCGGTTGGTCGGGACGGGTTTGCCCTCCCGCTATAGTGCGTGTGCCTGGACGTCGCCTTATTGAGAGGTTTTTACCCGAAGGTGGTGCCCGCGCTTTTGCGGGCAGGCGCCAGATGGCGCAGGGTTCCAGATGTCTTAATAAAAGCTGTGCCCGGATGCCTCCTATTTAAAGCGCAGTACGGCACATAGTGTGGTTTTAGTCGGTTCGATTCCGACACACCGCCCTACCGAAAACCCCGGTGGGGTGACGGCGCGAAGAGAGTTCCCACGCACAAAAAAAAAGGTAAGTTGGCTTATCAAACGTTTAACGTCCTTGTGAATAAATTGCAGGTATTATATTGAGTTACTACTCTTACTACTAGAAAATGGAATTTAAACCTCTGCCGTGGGAACACCATTAAAACATATTGATTTGTCACCATCAAGATTAGCCCTTGAAGTTGTCGAGCATATATCTGCCAAATAATCGAGGTCGCATCTATGTATCCGAATGAACTCTCTTATTTTGAGTCATTCAGCCAGGCAAAAAGCAAGCAGAAGTAATAACGGCCTTCTTGGTTCTTTGAAATAGCAAATGCTACGCTACAACCATGTCTTGGCACACCGCCTTTGTGCAGTAGGTCGTACGTTCGGACTACAGTCAGTTTAACTAACGCGACATCGATGTGTACCACCATAGCATAGAAAATATCCAATAAAACTAGTGCCAAATCGAATGTTTGAAATAGATATAAAAAATAAAATACCTTTCACCATTATTTTCCGACATTATACATCTACACAATAACTTATTATTACATGAGCCGAGCGTCCTAGTGAAGTTTACGACAATATGGAAACAATTTCAATGGATATAGTCACTTGATTAATAATAAAGTGTGTTGTGTTTACTACCGATAACGGCGACTTGTGAAGGTCAATATTGCATTTCTCCCATTGTTTGTTCTGTAGTAATGTCAAGCTATGTTTAGACTATGCTCTACATCAGTATTGACTTTAAGGTATCTTGAACAAGAAGAAGAAAATCTTTGGAGTTTTGTTAATTTTACCTCTGATGTAACTTATAAAAGATCTGAGGAATAAGTTTTTTTCAGGGTCTATCATCCAGTGTTGTGCGTTAATCAATAAGTTTTTTAATTAACTCGTTAATTGGCGAAGAAATTTAATGCAATTAAATTAATCGGTATCATGAAAAATAGACGAACTGAGCTCGTTTTTGTGGATGGCAATATGAAAGCTGAAACTTATGTTGAAGATGTCCTCAGGCCTTATGTTCACCCATTTGCACAAAGTATTGGCTAAGATTTCATGCTGATGCATGATAATGAGCGTTCGCACGCAGCTCGGAGGACCAGGGAGTGCTTGGCAATGGAAAACATCCGGGTATTGCCGTGCCCTGCACAATCGCCAGTTCTCAATCCCATCGAACACGCATGGGACATGTTCCGACGTGTTCTAGAGAACCTGGATGGAGTGTCAACCCAACAACTGAGAGACTTGTTAAAATTCCTTTGGAAGCGATTGCCGCAGGATCAGATAAACAATCTTATAAATTCAATGAAAAATCGTTGCCGACAAGTTTTAAACAACTGAGGCGGTCACACTTTGTATTGAATTACCAAATAATAAAAAAAAACGTTATTTAATTTTGTAAAACATGAATAGTTTAATTTCGTTTTAACTTTATTTTATACTACGTATGTTACGGTACACATATTGTTAATTATTGTGATTAAATGAACAATTGAATAAAGGATTTTGTTGCTTTAGTCACTAATGTATCAAAACATGCTTAGTTATTATTTATAAAAGAAATATAAATATATTACAATAGTCAAAATCGTTGAAAGTAATTGGCCAAGTAACATCAAAGTGTTTGACATTAATTAGCGACAGGAATAGACCACCTTTCGGGTAAGGGCCTTCACTCACCTCGGATGAGTACAAGGTCAGCGGTATAAACATTTTTAGAAAATCCTTGATTCGTTTAGGTCCACAAAGTAATAGACAAGAACAGAGAGAAACACTTTTCTTCAGAACTATAACTTTGATTCTACATTTAATACGAGATTCGCAATGCAGTCCCTACTGTGTAACCCAACAGGTACAAAATACATATTTTTACAATCACTAACTTTTAAACTTTCGGGTTTCATGTTTTAATTTAAATACGGGAATTAATGCGATCACAAAATAGGTACCTTTTACAAACCTCTAAATTGCCTGACGTTTCGACCAGGTCAGTGCAACCTGTATGTAGATAATGGTGCCGATTCTGTAACACCACTCTCTAAATTATAATCTGACAAAATTTTCTTGACATAAGATGTAAAACTTTTACACTTTGAAACAAGGTTTTCTTTCAAATTTAAACAAGTAGGTAACATATGTCGTTATCGAAATAAGCAATTTATTTGTCGACTATAACCTGACACGATAAAATAAACTTTAATGCCACGTCGCGAGAGCCGCTATTCGTTGAATGTCATCTCTTTTGCTCTGTGTTTTTAGTAGGCATCTTCGTAGGTGCCGATTAAAATAACGTCATTTTAGTTCGTTTTGAACGAGTTTTTATACGGCATTTGAATAAATGCGGACTCTCGCTGGGTGCTTGAGTTTACGCTAACAGGTTTTAGTGAAATTTAGTTATGCTGCGAAATAGATGCCAGTAACAAATAGATCTTGTTACGAACAAGACGAGGTTGATTTCATATGAAGAAATTAAGTCAAATTAGAGTTTAGCGAGTGTGTCATACAATCACGCCCAATACTTATTTCGCCTACCTATTTATATATAATAATTATATGTTTACATACCCATTATATTTATTTTGATTTCATACCAGTAGGTATATGAGTCACCGGAACTGAGTGTATTGATTAATGTAATGTACACCATTAATATTCAGGTAGTGTGGTATGATATTGTTTGAAGCATGGCCATGTCACAAATTAAATTTACTGGTAACAAAACTATGATTTGTTAAACGTGTTTTTATTATAAGTCACATTTTAGCTATCCTAACCCTATCATAACGGCTCATCTGTGAAATGAACTTAATATTGCAAGACGAATGCAACATCAGATCAGTCTCCGTTGCCGCATGCGGTTCTTCTGTCAAACTAACGGGTTGTATGGATATGTAAACAGATACATAGATAACCTTTATCGCATATCAAAACTACGAAACAAACGATAAATACAATATTTGCCAATACACAACATTTGGATGGAATTGCGCCTGGTTTCCGAATGGCTGATCAACGCAAAAATTAACTAATCCTATGTCAAATATATACAGTTGCTGAAAGCATGATTATGCACTTAGCTTTGATCATCGGATCAGTGAACAGAGCTTATATTCAGTGAAATTGATAAAAAATTAGTTAATTTTTTTAGACGTTGCGTGGGAGAGCCATGCTTCGGCACTTATGGGCCGGCTCGACTCCGCTCGATACCACAGCCTCACAGAAAACCGACAGTGAAGCAATGCTTGCATTGCATTTCGACTCGTGAGTGAGGTTACCGGAGGCCCTAACCCTTCCCTCTCCCCTATTCCCGTCCTTTCCACCTCCCCTCTTCCCTTTCTTCCCACTCTTCACTCTCACTGTTAACTTGACAATTCTGTTATTTGATAAAATCTTTTTAACAAAAAATTAAACCGACGAAAAGAACTAAAAAGCAAAAAATAAATAACTATAAAATTTTCATAATCTTATTTTTAGTCGCCGCATGCGCATGCGCATGTGCCGCATGATCGTCTAGGGACCGTTTAAGATTTGTTTACATAATTAGTTAGTTACAAATTACGCAAACAAAAGCATGTTAAAAATATACCGTATCATCTTCTCCAAAGACCTTGTGGTATATTTTTCTGCAATCACAGTAACTCACCTGGTAATATTTGAGATGCGGGTACTTCATAATGACACGGAGAATCAACACTGTGAGCTGATCCTGTAACGCCACTCTCTGCTCGTACGGAATGCCTGGAGGGAACCGTTTAAGTGACCGGTTCACATCTAACACCACCTAGTAAATAATAAGAAAAAAATAAATATGATGATGATATTTATATGTACATTGTATGCATAAGTATAAATCTGGGTATGTTTGTCTGTATGTATGTGTATATTTATATGTGGTA
This sequence comes from Euplagia quadripunctaria, assembly GCA_963859945.1. Taxonomy (NCBI): domain Eukaryota; kingdom Metazoa; phylum Arthropoda; class Insecta; order Lepidoptera; family Erebidae; genus Euplagia; species Euplagia quadripunctaria. The sequence goes on from OY982563.1 coordinate 1,966,874, forward strand.
CACCGACAGCTACCACTTACTCCAGTCACTAAATTCATCCTAAGGTTGTCTGGTAGAGATCGCTGTTAGCGATAAGACCGCCCATCGTACCTAACACTAACATAAGGTGTACAATAAAGCATATTCTATTCTATGTTCTACTATATTGTATAAAAGATGGCGCAAGTACATACAATGTGTCACTGGTGCGTTGTCAACCCGATTGGTTGGTATCCCCCGTACGAGGGACTCTGAGAACGATAATCACTAGGGCTCTAAACAGACGGGATGCAAACTGCACGGCGCCAGTTACAAAATTGCAGTTTGGTTGCTGTTGACGTAACTGCATTAAAGTAGCCTAAGTTACTCCTTATAACACGAGCTATCTGCCAGTGAAAGTCTCGTGGAAATCGTGGTCCAAACGTTCCGGAGATTACCCGAAACAAACAGAGACAGACACAAACAAAAATTTTAAAATAATATTTTTTGCTATAAGTACCGTGTAAACATTCAGATGCATTTAGTAAAAAGCTCTTATTATGAGATTACAAATACACTTAAATTTTATTTACCTATTTGTATGTATAGAATATGTATGGATCTTCTATACCTACAAAAATAGTCCTATTTCTCAATTCTCTATCTATCATACAAAGTTTGCGAATGGGCAAGTAATCAATTAGAGACGTAGGCTTTAAGAGACCAGTTATTCTTTTCCTTTCTTCACCAATGAAAAACTTATTTAAATCAAGCCACTTTAAATACTCTAATGGAATGCGGTAATTTTACTAACACGAATTGCCTTGTGAAATCTCAAAAACTATTGCCATCTGCGTAATTGCATTACTTGTACTACAGGTAAACAATAAACACTCATTCAACATTCACTCACCATTTCAAAATTGCTTATAAAATTAAAAATAATGGGGAGATGTCAGATACGGTGAATAAAAACAGCGCCACCTAGGGGAACCTAGCTAAACAACTTGAAGAAACAACTGACCCTCCATCGCGCTATGAAAGCGACTGTCTCATGTTAATTTTTTATACTTTTGTACATAGCCGTTTTAATTACATGAATTTATATAGGATACAAAAAAATATAAAAGATGATACATGTAACGGTAATTGTTATTTCCTTAAACGTAAAAATAGGTTAATGAGATTTACTTATGGGACATTCAAAATAACACAAACACAGGTTGTTACAGCGGATCTTTTACATTAATATATTATCTCAAAGTTGTGATATTTTGAATATACTTAAGTGCCAATAAACTAATGAATTATATTTAAATTTACATAAAAATATATGTTTGTACATTTATTGTAATGAGTTAGCAATTAATTTATTTTTATTAAGTAATAATTATTTAATTAATATTAATAAGCTATTTTTAATTAACTATCTTTATAATGAAATCAAACCTCAAATCTTTTTGTCTGTCTATATATACATGATATTAAAATAATTTAAAAATCAAACGAAGTGCAACAAACGGAAGTGGAATATGTTGTGTTACTAATCCTTAAACGGCTTACACACGACACAATTTTACCACTGATTGAATTGGCTCACGATCAGATTGCGCGTCCATACGTACACACACTACACACCAACTAAACTGTGCTTAAATACAGTTGTAAGCGCAACAGAACTATCAAACGCTTCGCGCCCGCGCTAGCGGTGTGACATTTCAGGTGTTGCCGAAAATGCCTTAGAAACGCAACGAAGACATGAAAAGTCGTCCTTTCAATAGAAATAATATTTTTATCATAGCTTAATTTTTTAGGGTTCCGTACCTCAAAAGGAAAAAAAAGGAACCCTTATAGGATCACTTTGTTGTCCGTCTGTCTGTCTGTCTGTCAAGACCTTTTTATCAGGAATCTAGTCAGTCAGTCATCTAGTTGAAATTAATACCAAATACTTATGTCTGCGGTCCCTGTAAAAAAGCGGAAGCTGTAAAAAAGCTCCAAGCTTCTAAGTCAACGCAATCAAAAGATGCAGCTATTTAAGCCTTAGATTCGACCAAATTTGGACATTTCGCAAATAAATCAAAACCTATAGAGTACTTCCCATTGACCTAGAATCATGAATTTTTTTCGGAAGCAAGTTCTCACGTGGAACTATCGAGTGACACTACTATTTTACGCGATTTTTGTAGGAGATTGTGCATCTATGATATTTTTTATCTAAGTATTAACATTTGGATGCATAAGTTATGCATTTCTTACATAAAAAACTATTACAGTTTTTTATGTAAGAAATGCATCCTGTATTGATCTTATGATATAAATCATCTTATAATTTTATTTACCCACGGAATTGATAAAACGCAAAAATAACAAACTACTATAAAAACTCGAAACACATTCGCTCAGTGTGTGCTGCAAGCAGATTAAAATAATGAAAATGGCCAATTAGCGTTCACACGAACCGATTTCACCCGATTTTATTGGACATTCTTTTTTTAATCAATATTTGTTTAAACTTAATTCATCGTGTTACTATAATCAAACAGTATTGAAATTAAAAACTACTGTAGTCCAATAGAACAATCGTTGTTAAGATGCATATATACATTTATTGTGAAAGGAACTTATACATTATCGTATTAAATAAAAATTTGCTGAAATCGCTCGTTTATGGTCACTACTCCACGTATGATGATGATGTCATATAGCTTTTTACAAACAGGCAATCCCTATAAGGTAGGTCCCGAGATACAAAGTAACTGAAACAGCTCTGTTATGACCACGGGGTCACCCTCTTTGTGATGTCTCCCGTTCCTAATTTGATGGTATCAAGTAGAAAGACAAACAGAACACTAACCCTATGAACATTTTATAAGGATGGTGCAATTTTTAATTTATCATCTCATTCCAGGCAGCGCACCGAGATTAAGAGATTGATTCCCATGAGATTACTTTGTGTCTGTATAGATATGTAATAGGCCCCATGGAATCATGGAGATAGTTCCAAAGTTCTACTGTGGCTACACCTACACTTTATAAAATACAGTGTGACTATAGAAAGAAAGAAAGAAATTTACACAGGTATAAAAAAGATCTTACAACAGAGTTATCATTAAATTGAGATTACACGTCTACAATTTTTTTTAAATCGTTAGCTCAGCGTAATGCCACTTCGAGGAAGTAGCGCTGGTATTCTGCTAACACCTAGTGATGTACATGGACGGAGAGCAGCCGAACAGCAGAAATGATGTAGGTACTATAGGTATATACTGAGTGGGATAGCTTGATGCTGGTGTGCTCACGGTTTCAAGTACCGATTATAAAAGTGCTACAGGCGGCCAACCTTCTTGTTTGTCATCTTCGGTGCTTAAAACAGATACTTTTGTAGTAAATGTGTAAAACTTAAAATTCAATATCATACAATAACAATGAGTATTTCTACAGATGACTCATATACGTAGCTATGTGATGGTGTCATCATTTTATGTAAAATTTAAACATTATATATTTAACATTATTTTCAGAGAGATATATGTATATTTAAAGGTGTCTTTTAGGGATTGGTTTTTTTTATGTAATAAAATGTATAAAAATAATACTAATGGCCTTGTTGTTGGCTTTATTTCAGAGATAGTTTTATGCTATTAGCACAGATAAGATAATAGTTACTTCGTAACTATTAGTGATTAAATAGGATTTCGGGCATTTGGGGGTAATTTTGCCATATGCCCGAAACTAAACCGAACACTGAAAGTTTTAAGAAAAGAAAAACGGAATGATATAGAAGCCTGTTAATATTTTTATTGCTTTTCGAGCATTGAGCGGCATCAATCCAAATGATGGTGTTTTGATCTTCCGTCAAATTATCAGGTATTCATCTAGTACAAAGCTTTCTGACGCCTAAATGTTCATGTAAGACTTTTTGTACTTGTCTCATACCAAAGCTTAAAGCTGAATACTAAATACACCCTGTATATTAGACTAGCTTATGCCCTATAGTTCACGCGATTACATGCGAGCGAAGTCGCTTTGCTCGCGTGAACAGTACTTTTTTTCTAAATGATGTCCTCTCTGTCCTTTTCTGTGCCATTAGCAATGTGTATGCAAATTTTAATGTTGACCAGATAACAGTGCGGCAGTACATAAAATACGAATAATTTATTTATTCGTATTTAATGCATTGCCATACCGTAAAACATCGATTTTTATACATAAGATAAAGACTAATAATGTTTTAAAAAATACTGCCTGACCTTGGGTGGCCATAAGTTGACTCTCTATGTATAGTAACCTTAAAAAAAAGAGAGAGAAGGAGTAGAGACAAATTACAATAGCATTTTACATTGCAACACCTTTTTTTTGACTAATGATAAAAAATCGTGATATTATTCTAAAGCATCTTTAGTACCTGGTTATATTCAATATGCGTAGAAAGTTCATCAAGTGACGGAGGATCTGTCAATTCTTCTTGTGTCACACCAACTAATAATGGCCATATTTTTCTTCTATAGTCATCTAAAAAAGAATTAAATTTTTTTTAATATGTTGTATACATACACTGCTGTTCAAGAACCTGCAATTGTCAGACACAAGGACACAATTAGTTGGAAAAAATAGACTTCAAAAGATGTGTCTACAATAGCTATTGATTTCGAGATGAGAATATAAATTCTTAACAAAATAAAAATGTGATATAAAATGATATTGTGGGTTTGATTCCCACCCGATTCAAATACTCCTGGCACCCAACTCGATTCAAAAAATTATCATGAGCATGGTAATTTCTGTGTCTGGGTGTAATTTATCTACAATATGTTTATATAATATAACTATGTTAACGGGAATTAACATAACCAGGTATTTTAAAAAGTATTACATACCTTTGATTTGCCTGACATAAGTATGTTTATCAGAAGCCTGGTTACCATAGTACAGGCTCTGCCTAATTTGGGATCGGATCAGAGATAGCTGTGTGTGAGGTGCCTCATGTTGTTATTATTATTGTTTCTGCTTTTAGTGATTTACATACATTCTTTGACTGGCCTGTTGGTCTAGGGGTTAGTGACTCTGACTGCTAAGCCAGAGGTTGTGGGTTCAATTCCCACCCAGGACAAATAATTGTGTGACGAGCATGATCATTTATTCTGTGTCTGGGTGTAATTAATCTATAATATGTATGTATTTAGAAATATATAAGTATGTTTATCAGCAGTCTGGTTACCATAGTACAGGCTCTGCCTAGTTTGGGATCAAACGGCCGTGTGTGAGATGTGCGAAGTTAGTTAGTTATTCTATAAACTCAACTTTCAATAAACTGTATATGAAGAATGTCACTAAAATGTTAGTAAATAAACTATTGTCAATTTTAATCCTAACTCACCACTGATCAGTCCAGCTTTGCCTTTAGCAAAACCCTGCCATTGTTCTAAATTCACATAGTCTATGTTTTCTAGACATTTTTCTATTTCTTTTTTCTTTTCTTTAACATCTGGATCCTCATAGTCTGGTTCTGAAAACAATTACAAATGACATGTCAAAAACAACTTTCACTCCAAATTTGTAATATAACTGTTAATAACTAATATTAAAACTGTCAATTTCTAATATTAAAATTACAGGCCAATACGTCAGGAATATGTATAAACAGGAAGTAATCAATTTGTCACAATAATTGTTTACAATACCTTCATCGAATTTTAGCTCTGATGGTGTAGAGATGTCATCTATATTTTTAGCGTTATTCAAGTCAAAGGGCTGTTTGTCGGTGGTCAGTGCACAGTTGCCGTTCAAATTACACTTCTCGCCTATGTCGGCGTCAGTATTATTAGATTCCATAATAGAAAGTTAAAAATTAATCGAGCGAAAACATTACACCATCCTATCCAATAGAACGATGTGATGACATTAGAAAAAGGCCTCAATTCAAAAACTTGCACAAGAAAATTGTACATTTGATCAGTTTTTCTTGGTTTTAATTAAATTTGAGATAAAAATGATTTAAATTTACAACAGACAAATTTATGCTTTAGATTAATAATTGTCTAAATAAAATGATTAATCTTATACACAAGATTAAATAATTTTCTAACTTCATAAACTGTGCAAAAATATATCATTAGCTTTTGAACGCACTCACAGTGACAGCATTTTATTCCGTTTCAAGCAGATGTAGCAGCGTGTACTATATTTTGAAAATAATTAAAAAGTGTCTTCAGGGGCGGCCTTAAGCATTGCGAGGCCCCGGGCACTAGACCTTTGCGAGGCCCCGGGCCATAGATCTTTGCGAGGCCCCGGGCGATAGATCTTTGCGAGGCCCCGGGCGATAGATCTTTGCGAGGCCCTATAATCCTTTGAGAAATTTATGTGAATTGAACCTATATTTAATGCTAATGCCTAATGAAAAATGCAATAAAAAAATTGTACATAGGAAATTTACAAAACTTTTATGTCAATTTCCTTCACTTTTCTATGGAACGGTATCAATTGACGATCTGTTTTATTTTCCGCTAAAACTTTCAAAACATCACATGTATCACTTAGTTGATATTTAACGGCCTATCGACTCTACCCAGAATTCCCACGTAGTTTCAGATAGCAGTTTTGACTTGAGCCAACAAAGAGATTTTTCTCCGTGTGTGGTTGAGCGAGGGCGCGAGGCCCCTGTAAGAGCGAGGCCCCGGGCGGTTACCCTGCTTGCCACCCCCTAAGGCCGCCACTGAGTGTCTTAGTGCATGAAGTTTTATACATTATTCTAGATAATACTTACATTTGGTTGATATTATATTTGAAGGCCTTTTCCACTTTTCCCAGCAGCAATTACAGGTATTTAATTTATAGAGGAGACAAGAGAGGCACGTACCCCTGACCTCAGGGGCATGACTGACTGATAAAGTTGGCTGTATGTTGGGATGCAAATATGGTATCAAGACGATCTTGCACCCACCCGGACAGCTTAGAAAACTACAGCGCTCCCCAAAAGATTTTAATGCACTAGTTGCCCTCGGTGTATACTCGATCCCTTGTGACTGTGGGGCTGAGCTACGTAGGAGAGGCTACAGGAACTTAAACGCAGTGTGAAGAATATGGACGATAACAGGTCGGCCGTAGCTGAACACGTCTGCAAGGCGGATACTGCTCATTTTATACGTTTCGACAAGACTTCCTTACTGGCGAGAGAGAAATATTTCGTACCGCGAAAAATACGAGAGGCAATCGGAATAAGCCGTCATCCCAACTTCAACAGAGACAATGGCTGGTCACTACCTCCAGCCTGGCGACCGACCTTAGAACTTACGTCTCACGAGACAGGGTTTGTTCCAAATACTGATAACGTTAGTTCAATTGTGACCTAAGAGCAATAATTGCTCTTAGGTTGTGACAGTTGTACAATCGTGCCTGTGATAAACGACTCCGCAATACACAACGCAACGAAAACACGGGCGTCTACATCCCGGCGCTCGTTGCGAAAAATAAAGTTAGGACATAATCGAAAAAAAAATGTGATAAATTAACGACTTATTGGATTTTTTGCTGGAACACCTTGCTTCTTGCCAACTTTCATGATTTTAGGTCAATAGGAAGTTTTAATGACCCTATAGGTTTTATAGGTTTTACCTGATAGGCTTAAATTGCCATATCTTTTAATTGCTCTTGATTTTTTTTTAAAGCCTGGAGGGACCGCAGTGAAAAATATTTGATATTAATTTCAACTCGATACCTTCACGCGTTCCTGAGAAAAATGGACTTAACAGACAAACATAAGTACAATATTAAGAAAATGAACCTTTAAGGGTTCTTTTTCCATTTATCTTTTAGGAGTTATGAAAAAAACAAACGTCAGTTTGCAGAATAACACTGTGACCATGGAAGTTGCAACGATAAGTCTGTGAATCTCTGATCAATTATCTCAATTATACACGTAATAATTTCGATCAATAGGAATCAGCTGCTAAAGAATAAACCCTAATGCTGACTATAAAGATAATTACGAAAGAAAAATAATTCGCAGCACACGCATCACCTTTTTTGGAGGATCATCAGAGTCTGTAGAATTGAATTAAAAGTTTTACAACAACAACATAACCAACAAATTATATATGCGAATTAAAAAAAAACGTTTAGCAGCATACCAGGAAATTGACAATAGTTTCAGTTCTCTTTCTCAGTTAATACAATCAGCTCTAAAAAATTAACCATTAAAATGCAAAGAATATGCAAAATTTTTACATAATATAATAAGGATACACTAGAAGAAAGTTTTACCAATGTAGAAGTTATAACAAGAATATTTCTTTGTTTATTTATCACCAACTGTAGTGGAGAGCGCTCAGTTTCACACCTTAAAGGTTTAAAAAATGAATTACGAACGACAATTTTGTTATGTTATCTATCATATGAGTATTGAAAGTGATGATCTCCAAAAAAATATCTTTGAGGATAGAAGATTTCGCACATCAGACATCCTGTAAATATACTATAATAATGTTATCTTTCTATTAGAAAAATAATTATAATCAATATTTTATTTTATTCTTGTTGAGATACTCAAAAACAACCTTTGTAACCAACATTTGTATTAAAATATGTTTTTTTTTCTATTTCATTAGGATCCATTTATAACAGTTAATAAATAAAATAATATAAAATCATAACAATAAAACCGGTTTTTTTTGTTACTAACTGTTTTGTACTTTCCGATACGGCCCCATGCAAGTTCTTTTGTGCCCAGAGGCCCCGGCCTATCCAAAGACGGCCTTGTAAAGTAACTACTGTGTCTCGCAAAGCTAACATTGTCTTGGTTAAGTTTTCTGTTAAATGGATGAAGACAAAATAAGAATACGAAATTTATAAATGAACTCCTTTAATTTAACTGAATTGATATGAATATTTTTGTTATTTTAAACAAAGGTCTATTTTAAAAATGGTATTTAAGTAAACTCCTTAAATATGTTCGTTTTAAAAATAAAAAAATAAATATTCGTGGCCGTCAGAGAGTTCTTGTCAAAAAAATCATTCTGATTATATCATACATTAAAAATTCAACAAAATATTTAAATGCCCAAAAACACTTTTAATAATGGACGTGGAAATTCCTACTCAAAATGAAACTATTAGAAAAATAGAGGACATTATTGACATTCAAAAAGCAAATGGAAATTTCGGCATACGTCAAGTGGTATTCAACCTTCCACCGGACACAGAGAATACTGTATCTGCTAATTTAGCTAAGAGTTTAGAGTCTGGTTTATCTAAATCAAAGTCAGATGATTCGAAGAAGAAATTTAAAAAATTACGACTGAACAGACAGAAGAGTCCGATACCTGATGTTGTATCATGGCCCAGCGACTCCGACATAACTGTGCTCAGAATGAAACTGTGTTTAACTAACAGTGACAGGGAAAGAGTTGGGAATTTAATTCCAGGAGACGGTCTCCACCAGCGGGATAGTTCTTCCATGGTCAATTTAGCGACGTTAATCCGACATTCTCAGCCACCTTCCAAAGCTAATTTCAATATTGAAGAATATCTGATGCCGTTGACATCTTGGGATAGAGAGCACGATGCTTACACTGAATCAGAGAATAAAGAACTTAAAATTGAGTCTGATGAGACACAACGACTTGATTTAGCCTCAAAATTTGCAAATAATTACAATAATATTTACGAAGCTATGTGCAGTCATGAGCATGTAAATTTTAGTTCACAAGACTCAAATTCGGAATACTCTAAAATCGGTACTGTGTCTAAATTTGCTAGGTTTCTGCGACTATATTTCTGTCCTTGTTGCACCTGTCTTTACAGACTGGAGAAAATGCGAGAAGAACCTTCTGCATATTTTACGAAGCAAAGCCTCAAAGAGGTATAACAATTATTATGTTGTAGTTTGCCAATTATATGTATGGTTGTGTCAATGATTTTATATTTTAATTTAAACAACGTTATCCAGATAAGACAAATAAACCTTACAATTTTTCAGAGAACAGACCGTAGTTAAGCATTGATTCAATGCTGCTAAGTTTTATAAATCTGGTTCGTTCTACTGGGCATTTTGTCTTATGATGTAAATAGGCCGCGAACATTTCGATTTGAAAGTAAGACAGCCGTATAGATAAATACCTCTGCAGAAAATAAATTGTGTATCTAACACCTTTCGTTCCCTCATTCGTCTTAGGACAGATTCTGGTTTGAACAGATTCTGGTTACGGCAGATTCTTGTTACGGCAGAAGTAATGATAAACGCTATTTGATATACTCACCGGACACGGCTGATTCGGGAAGTACCAGTGTCGCATAGGCCGGGAGCCAACGTCTGTGTGCCTCCACTGTGGGGACTGGCGCGAGGATACCACACTCCACACTTTAGTGGATTGCACTGCCTGGGCGCAGCAGCGTACCGACCTCGCGGCGGCTATCGGTGTGGGGTAGCTCTCGGGGTAGCGAGAGTGGTGGGATTCCGCGTCTTCGTTCTGTGGGGTGGTGATGGATGCCAAAGGGAACGGGGAAAAAACTAGTACTCTTCCGTCCCGCAGAAGATGCACCGGGTGCCGGAGAGTGCAAAACGTTGCGTAACGTGAATGACTCGAACAAAATGCGTGTTCTTGTTGACGCGCGTCAACTCACGTTTAGCAAAACGCACGTTCAACGCCCGTCATCTGAACGTGGCCTTAGATTCTTACATCGCACTGTGAGCTTTACCTTTTTATAGTGCGTGTATTAGTGATTGTTAAGATATATTAAACTAATAGAATTAAAAGGGAATTTCATCAAGCGTTCAACGTCATTCCTGGAGATAGAAGTTACTACATATTTTTCTGATAACCCACATCCACATTTTTTTTTAATTTATTAAAATTATCAAAATACGTGTTAATGGACTGAACTGAAAAATAAAAAAAAACCGGCCAAGATCGAGTCGGACTTGCGCATGAAGCGTTTTGAAGATCGAGCAAAAAAAGCCAAAATTAAACACGTTTCTAGTAGTCCCCTTTAATTTTTAAATTTGTTGTTATAAAATTTCAACTATCTACCTATTACGGATCATAAACTCTGTCTATCTATTACGGATGTCTACCTATTGCGGGTCATGATCTCTGTCTACCTATTACGGATGTCTACCTATTGCGGATCATGAATCACAGCCCGCTGACCAGCGGCGGAATTAAACATTTGCCGCCAGTAGGCTATTAAAATTTTGCCGCCCTTCGAGTACGGAATTATAACAAGAGTTCCACTTTCCACATCCTAGCTTCATCATCAGACAGTCGTTACCAAGCCCAAGGCCTAAACTCGAAGGGTTTACTAGTGGAGTGAACCACTAAAGAGTTCCACTATACAGCTCCTGGCTCCATCATCAGTTCAGCTCCAAGATAGACCAGATCCATAGACATAAAAAGTTTCATTTCGATACGACAATTTAGAAGTAGGTTAAAAATTGACTTACAAGATTTGTTCACATAGTTGCAACTACACAAGTGAAGCAAATAAAAGCATGTTAAAATATATCTCTAGATCTTTTGAACTACGCAACGGATTGTGATGCGGTTTTCATCAATTGATGGAGTGATTCAAGAGGAAGGTTGATATGTATAGTTTAATATACCATTTGGCGTTGTATAGAGATGTAGCTCCACTCTGCATTCTCTATCGCCTGTATCATGGGAAGTGCTCCGAGGAATTGTTCGGACTTATACCGGCCGCAGCGTTTCGCCATCGTTCAACGCGACAAAACTTTCATCCCCATCACCTGGATAATTGGCAATTCACCACTGTGCGGTACTCCAATCACCACCAGCACAACCAGTCTCTGGAACAAATTGTCGCCTGCGGTATTTCCGGACCGACACGACCTTCAAACGTCCATGGGCGACGGTAGTCACTTACCATCAGGTGACCCGTCTGCTCGTTTGCCCCCTATACTTAAAAAAAAAATATTTTGTGTTCATTTCTTGAAATATGACGTAAAATTCTTGAAATTGTTCACCATATTAGTATCTACATTGCATCCGTGCAAAGCCAGGGCGGGTCGTTAGTATAATTATAAATGAGACCAATATTTCAGTTACATGTTGTCAGGGGTAAAACATTTCAGTTAAATGTTGTCAGGGGTAAAATGTAGGTCTTCGGAGTTAATAAGTATAGTTTGATGCTCCGGTATAATTTCTGCCTGACTAGAGAGCACCCGTGTAAATTGTTAGAGCAGGGCTTTTTGCTGCAAATTTTGCTCAAATCGTCATAAAACATGGTAATCACTATCATTACATATTATAAAACAAAGTCCCCTGCCGCGTCTGTCTGTTCGCGATAAACTGAAAACTACTGAACGGATTTTCATGCGGTTTTCACTACTAGACAGAGTGATTCATGACGAAGGTTTAGGTGTTTAATTTAAGATTTTGTGTAAATTGACTGAAATAAGTTGATGATTGTTGAAGATGTCTCTGCTAACAAATATCAAATATATAGCAATCAATGTTTGTTTGTTCTTATTTTATAAGCTGCCATGAAATTTTCCATACACAGGAGTACAGAAATGGACTTGGGTACCTGTCATCCAAAAAAATGTTGGGGACAGAAAAATATCTTTCACGCGACCGAAGCCGCGGGCAAAAGTTAGTTAAGCATAAAACGTGATTGAAGTCAGGCAATGTCAGCCGTAACGTTAGTCATGATAGTTGACTTAAGTAGCAATATAAGAGAACTACAATAATTTTCGTTTTATCAAAATGCTTTTCTTTGAACCAGAGCTTGGCATTGAAATTTTAATAGGCAGATTCATGTTTCAGAATGCATTGCGTGATAAACTTAGATAAACTTTACTATTCTCCTAAAACGGTATCGGAAGTAAAACGGTATCGGAAGTAAAACGGTATCGGAAGTAAAACGGTATCGGAAGTAAAACGGTATCGGAAGTAAATGAATGGTGGCACACAACAGAGCTATTTGCCGTATCTAATACATGGCGCACATTGGGAGAGGCCTATGTCCAGCAGTGGACTACAATAGGCTAATTGATTATGATGATGAATACATGAGACAGGTTGGGCACACATGGGCACTCTAATGGTTTAGAAACGGCGTCTTTGCGTAATTTTTTTTTTTTTTATGTTATCGGGGGCAAACGAGCAGACGGGTCACCTGATGGTAAGTGACAACCGTCGCCCATGGACACCTGCAACTCAAGAGTCACAAGTGCGTTGCCGGCCTTTGAGATAGGAGTACGCTCTTTTCTTGAAGGTTTGAAGGTCGTATCGGTCCGGAAATACCGCAGGCGACAATTTGTTCCAGAGATTGGTTGTGCGATTATTTAACGCTTATTGCACATGCATCCATCAAATAAATCCACTACTTTGTATTTGTCTGTCCAGCAAAATTCCATTTAGGCAATTCCATCACTTTTTCTGCCTATGCATGAAGTTTCTTCTTCATCTTTTTCTTTTTAAGTCATTTCTTCTTTTATTATAGAGGGGATATTTTCTAATAAAAATACCTTATGAAGTGATTAATTATAAGTCCCTTCGTTCCCTTTCTGTAAAGACATAGGTTTTTAATGGTAGTAGATTTTATTTGTATTAAAATGTTACACAATTCAAAATGTTCAAAGGCCCAAACTAATATGCGAATGTGTGTTTGTTTGTTACGCTATCACCTTTAATTACTAAACCGATCTTCGTGAAATTTTGCACACTCATCATGAGGGGTACAAAAGGACATAGTGTACTTTTCAGCAAGGAAAAATGTACTGTTCTGAATAAAATAATTGCTGTCGGTAAAAAAAAATGTACAGGGCGCTGCAATACACAATATATATTAAATAGCTAAATTTATTATTATTGCTTCAATCAATCACTGTAATACGAACAATGCATACCAAAACTTCAGTACTAAGCGGCAGTAATAAAAATCTATCGGTAATAAATAAATTCGTGACTGAATTTTTGTAAAAGCATCGCATGTCCAAATAAATTAACTTACGTAGATATAGTTTCACAGTAATTTCTTAATTTACATAAATTCAATGTACCTGCGTGTTGTAACTTCCTTATTGTTGATCTAACCATTAATTTGTAGTTTTGTTGGTAATTATCACTATTAATATAGAATGTCAGGGATAACGGTTCTTGTCCTGTGTCCAGTGTGTTTTTGTCCTCATCAGTTATCGTTCTAGAAAAAACTTGAGGTGATAATTTTTCTGATATTACACTCATTCGTACACTTCTTAATGCACCTACTTCATTAATTTCTACATCACCTTAAGGTAGACTGGCAGAGAATGCCTTTGGCATTAAGCCCGCCTCTGTACATATTGTGCATAAAGTATTAAATAATAATAATAATAATAATGATTAATTCGTTCGTCGTAAATTTTCGTGAATAAACGCCTGCGACTGTGACTGCGTTCTCGAACGGATCCTGCACCTCGCAATGAAAATTTTCATACCGAATAGTATTTACACAACATCGTTACACATAAATTCGCTATTGCACAAACCTCCTATACACCACTTATCAAAAGGCTATTCAAATCAACCAAAACTTTTATTGAAAATAAAAAAGCTATTATCAAAGATCTGATTGAGCCTACACATAAAATAGAACAATGGTTAACACATCGTATCTAAACTTCACTTGCGGCAAGGTCTTCCGTTCACAAAATCAAATGTTGAGCACCAGCTAATCATTATCTGAATAGGAAAGTAGATAAACAACAACATGCCGTTAACAATGATGAGATTATATGAGTTTGCAATGGAATTTAGCAGCGATAAAAAGATTATTTCTCTTAATTCTTTAGGCATGTACTTAGATTCACTTTACAGTGTCGTCACAAATCAAAGCAAGTGATCCACACTGTACGGGGTGAAGTCTATTATTGATATTAATCATAGTCATAAAAGCCATGATCACATGAATCAGCTATGAGACGTCCAGATTATAGCGTCATTTTGTTTTATTACACACTAATAACGCCCCGCGGTTTCACCCGCGTAAGTCTCAATCCCGTGGGAATATCGGGATAAAAAGTAGCCTATGCGTTAATCCAGGTCTCCAGCTACATACCAAGTTTCATCGCAATCGGTTTAGTGGTTTTTGCGTGAAAGAGTAACAAACATCCATCCATCCATTCATCCATCCAAACTTTCACATTTATAATATTAGTGGGATTTTGTTATATTTATTAAATATTTATCACTTACGTTTATGGATATTCTTTTTACTTAATAAGTAATTATACAAGTAAGGTGCAAATTAAATAAAAATACGACATACTTTTTAGTAAAAATGCGTCGTAAAATTCCTCGGCATCATCGCCTACTGGTAGCGTTCCCAGAGTTCGCTAAATTTCTGGGCAAGAAAAAGGTACGGTCGACTTCTGGTCTGGAGAAGTGTTGATCAGTCGTTTAGCTAGTGCATTATAAACGGAACCAGCACGACCCTAAAAAGCTCAAAAGCATCATTTCTATATTGTATTTACGTCATTTGAGGCTTTCAGCAGTACCAGCACAACCAGCTGTGCTTGGAATATGTGATTGCGCGAAGGTGTCGACCCAAATTGCGTCCCACACAAAAGACCTACGGATCTTCCATGGCAGTAACGGCATATCATTTTATTTAATAGGATAATTACCTAAATCCCCTTCAAAACATGAAATGTTTGTTGGTTATACATGGGTAGAATTAATACCAAAAAGCGGCGATAAACTCTGTCGGACGACTGACTGTAGGTAAGTCACACCACATTAGAAAGACAATGATCGAGGTGTGGACTACAATTTCATGATGAACATTATAGTTTTACGTTAAGGAAATCATAATTTTACGAGGTTTTAGCTTTGTGTTTTTAAGGTTCCGTTCCTCAAAAGGAAAAAAGGAACCCTTATAGGATCTCTTTGTTGTCCGTCTGTCTGTCTGTCTGAAAGTGGTTTAAAAATGGTCTATCAGCCTTGCATTTCCTTAAACTCTTCAGAGAAAGGTAATTTGGATGGAATTTACGAGGGTTAATGTTTCCAAAATCCCAAAAGCTTCTATAACATAATCATAAGGTAAACATTTATTTGAAAATTAAAGAATCAACTTTACTAAAATGCTAAAAGGAACCAACTTTGTATGTGGAAGAGCCATGCTTCGGCACGTATGGGCCAGCTCGACTCCGCTTGACACCACGGCCTCACAGAAAATCGGTAGTGAAGCAATGCTTGAGGTTAGGAGGCCCTAACCCTTCCCTCTCCCCTATTCCCATCCTTCCCCTCTCCCCTTTTCCTACTCTTCCCCACCTTCGCCCTCCTACTCCCACCTTCAAGGGCGGCAACGCACTTGTGACTCTCGGGTTACAAGTGCCCATGGGCGGCGGTAGTCATTTACCATCAGGTGACCCGTCTGCTCGTTTGCCCCTATACCATAAAAAAAAAAAAAAATTTTTTTGATAAATCACTTAACAGAATTATATCTTTATATTTGGTCGACTGTTTCTTTTCCTTTTTTCTTTATTACTTTGTTCTCTTCTTTTGAACATAAGGACATCTTTATAAGCGATGACTTCAATTCCTGGTGTCAATTTTTGCCTCTTTGTCTTGGAAAAATTGTCTTTGCATTTTACTTTTAGCAGCGGCAACTCTTCAAATGAGATTTGATGGATTTTTATCCATCGCTACTCAGCACAGAACATTATGCTCACAGCCGACATAAATGAAAAAGGTTAACGATATCTGAAATGGGGCAAAATCGGCACATGACGTTCTTGCCCCATTCAAAGTAGACGGAAATAAGCACTTGAGGATTTTGACGTTATAAAGTTAGCACCTCAAAAAATCTAAGTATTTGCAGCGTTTTTTAGCAAAAAAATACGAATAACGTTAAAAAGGACATTGGGGGCATCTATGTTACAGTCTCTCAACACTGCAAGTTGCATTATTTTTATATTTACCTTCGATAAAATACCGTACAAATCAGTCACACTTCACTTTTGAAATAAAAATGAACTCAAACACTATTTTACCCTTTTCTATACCAAATTACGCTATCTAGGAAATTTTATTTGTATTATAAAGTAATGCTTTTTTACCCACCCAGCTACCAAAAAAGCAGCTCGATTGTAATGTGTTTAATTTGTTACAGACGGTTTCGCCCCGTATACGGATTTGGCCACCCTGACCTTATTCTATCGTTTATTGGACATAATTATTAATCAACTGAGATAGCGTGTCCTTGCAATGAAAGAAATTGTTTACAATTTCAATGTCTTGGATCCTGTCAATTTAATTAGTAATTTATAAAAATGAACCTACAAGCTTTATTACATTAAGAGTGCCACCACACCAAACAATCGATGCCATCATTGATTGATTGGTGTGGTAGCTTTTTCAAACCGATTGGTGTGGTAACATCTGATGATGAACATTCTATCATCGATCGATATGTGTCGTGGCACCCTTAGGGAGGCCCCATTCGATGAATTAGCCACGGACCTCAGGTGGCGGCGTAACTGCCGCTGCTAAAACGTATAGATCAAAATTCGCAAGTTGTGAATGACTAATGAAGTATTCAAATGTTCTTTCTTGCAACATGATATCGACAATAGAAAGTAAGTATATTACAGGTCAGCTACATTCACCGATCGCTTTTGAAAATACTTTGTAAATAAACTGCAATCTTGTGTTATGATAACATTGCTTTAAGTTTCCAAACAACGAGTCATCGAAACGGATACCGTATTTTCGCCGTATCCGTCTGTTAGCTTGTCGTTCTATTTGTTTTAAGCTGCCAAGGCATATCATTTGTATTGTATCTAATAATTCATTGCTCTGTTTGTATTTGACGTGCAAGGCTGAAGAGTGAGACTGAACGTATATTACATAATCTATACTTATTACTATTAGAGAATTGGACCTGTTACAGCTAAGAGCACACAGTTACAGTTTTATTTACTGTAACAGGTCCAATAGGGTAAATAACTGTCAAGTCAAATCAGTATCTTTTTAGTAAACGTCAAAACGGTAGCGTCTGTACATTTTTGTATGAAATACTAAGGCGTGACGTCACGCCTTAATATTGTCAAAGCACTTATTTTTAATGTTAACTTAACAATTATAATCTACATTGAAAACGTTAAAATAAAACTGGACGACAATTTTCACAGTATTTTAAGTTATTTTATTACGACACTTGGCGAAATAATTTATTTTGAGCATAGGCATCTACCCAATTCTGTACATTGAAGATATTTTGAAAATTTTGAAGCTCTGTAATCGATACTATATTTTTTTTCATTTTTATCTGGCTGTCTTTCTGTCTGTATCATGGCCGCGCATCACGCCGAAACTACTGAACGGAATCAAAAGAAACCTGGCATGATTAGAGTTCATACGAGGTAGGACCTAGGATACTTTGTATCCCGAAATTCGGGACGGTTTTTTTGAGAGGGAAGGAGGATTGAAAGTGAAATGTGTACTTAGTACGTAGTAATTCATTAACCTGTAGTCCGATTTCAAATATTCTTTTTTTGTTGGGAAGAAAGCACTTTGAAGATTTTAGAAACCTTTTTTCCAAAAAACTGTACCTACGTAGTTCACTCTATTCATAGAAATAAGAATTTAAAATTTTAATGTTCCAGAAAAAACATATCATTACAATGCAGTTAGCATTGGAATGATGTTTTTTCTAGATGTATCATTTTAAATATTCCTTTATTTTGTTAAAAAAAATCTGCCTGAATATTATTAATAAATAAATTAAATAAAGTATTCATTTTAACACTTTCTGTGTAACCTAAAAAGTGTTGCGTATGTGTACTTTATAGATGGCGCTGTGTTAAGATTCTCCATAAAATAACCTTTGTGCATTTATTTCCTTAAATTATGTAGGTACCTATGTTTTCTCTATGTGTACATAAAATTATTTGTATACGGTTAAAAATAATAAATTCGTTCCGATTTTCAATCGTAGGATAGGATAGAGGAATGCAGAGCGCCGATATCTGCTGATCATGAGCGTTACGCACTGTCACGTGAGTTCGAGACTTACGGAAAGGAAGTCACACCTAAGTATATACGAGTACATAAAGTATTCGGATAATGACTTTGCGCTCTTAAGAAAGTGTTGAGAAACGCGAAGCGAGTCTAAAACTCACCGTCACTGCAGAGCAATATGACCGACCGGTCTCCCGCAATAATTTGTTTATCTGTGGTCATTGTGGAAACAGCAGGAGTTTTTTTTCGTTTTCAGGATAATTATTTTCCGTTCGGTAACATTAATGTGAAATCTTATGTTACACCGTGACAAAATAAAGCTCAGAACCAACCATTTATTTGTTGCGGGGTGGACCTTAGTATTGACTGGGAGTAATCTGTTAGGTATAAAGAGGGGGCCTACAGTTTCTAGGACACTGACTGACTGTAAAAGTCTCCCAATTGGTGGGACAAATCGAGACGTTAGGTTGTTTTATCGCGATCTTCTGCAAGGAGAACATCCCGCGCAAGGAGGAGGTGACGGTGTGAATCCGGTGGAAAAACTTCTAGGTGGAACCGTTTCACTCGCGCTCTCATACGTATGCTAAGAGTGGCCGCAGTTGTATGAGACAAGTTTTATGTTTCTCACCTAAAGCAGAGTCTGCCGTGAAGGGGGTGTCTGGACATCGTCCAGTTGCCAACCGCAGGCTGGCGCTGGGTGGACCATTGGAGGCAAAATGTCGCCGTACCGACGGTCAACTCATAACGGACGCTGTAAGGCACCGTGTGGTTTTAGTCGGTTTAAGCCCGATATACGGCCTCATTAATAGCCCGGTGAGGTGAGCTTCAAAAACAAATGGGTCCTTTTCCCACGGCCAAATTACGTCATTCTTTCGCGTGTAAGCAATTGTTGTTTCACCGCCAATACAGTATAAAAAATCCTGCCTAGAGGATTGCCCCCTTTCAGGAAGAGGTACAATGCCTATTATAGGCGACATATTGCTGTTTTCCGACATAAAAGCGAACGAAGTCGCGGGCACAGCTAGTATATAATATGTATATCCATGGGTGCACCTACTCAAGGGGAGGGGGGGGGGATAAGTTATCAAGGAAGGGCAGGTGCCTCCCCTGCTTTTATTTTATTAAAGCTGCAAAAGCTGAATACACCAATGTGTAGGTTCTATTCCCGCTCAGTGCTAATGTTTGTGCGCATGAATATGTTTGTATCTTATTAGACGGGCCTATTGATCTAGTGAATTGTAAGAAGGAATGCATAAAAAAAGAAAACATTAAGTCATTAATGATGTCACGATATCACTAGGTAACGTCTCTCCCGTGACTTAAAAAACTACGCGTGTCATTGTACATTATGCGTTAAAACTGTATTATCTAACAGACAACGTAATAAAGTTACGAATTAATGTAAAAGCATCGTCATCTTGCTTGTGCCGGATGTCGAGCTACTAGCGTCAATGTTTGCTACGATATTATAATAAAATTATAACCTATAATTTCACACCAATGTTGCCAGTGTGGTTGGGGTTTTCCTCTCCTCAGGGGAAAATAAGTGTCGAGGTTTTGTGGCAAAATAAGTAACTGCCAGGTGTTGTAAAACATCAAGTACACAGCCCACCGGATGGTAAGTCTGTACCGCTACCTAGAGACACTCGCAACACTAATGTTCGTTGAGCGGTGTCTTTACGACAACTAACCTAACCCTATCCACCGTTCTACGGCGCTCTGGCGACTAAAATCGGCACTTGCGCTAAGTAGAGTCGTCTTTCTATTGGATCCAGTGCCTTTGCGGATCAATAAATAGTTACTCAGTGATTAAATCACCACCAACAAGAACAACATTTGTTTTTCCCAAAGCAAAGAATCACTTAATCGATGCTTCTCGTGTTGAGGTGTATTTTGTAGATTTTTTAAATGAGGTCTATAAATATGGTAAGCAGCGACTCATTGTTGCTGACTTAATATTCAGTTTCTTGAAAATAAGTTATTCTTAAAGAAATTAGTTCTTAGTAACAAGAAAACTTTCCCATTATTTTTTCCTTACACCAATTAAATTAAATTAAATTTTGTGATGCTCGATTCAGTGGCGTAGCGTGCCTTGGAGGGGCCCTGTATCAAAATTAGTTGAGGGGCCCAAATGTAGGGTAAAGATTTCTCACAAAAGAAACAAAAATCCTTTAAACGGGGGAATCCCGCAATAACCGATGTAGGATGTTGCCAACTTTTGGGCGCACGCTTAACCCTGGAAAAAAACCGGACAAGTGCGAATCTGACTCGCGCACCGAGGGTTCCGTAAGCAAACAAACTTGTATACGTCCATCTCGAGAATCAATTCTCAAAGACTTTTGCCCGTCCTTTTCGAAAGACAAACTTAACTTTGCGGTTGCGATTTACGACAAAGTGAACAATCCAATCGCAAAATATAAGTTTGTAATCACAAAAACTTTTTTTTTATGTGATATAACAACAAATCAACGACTTTCGAATTTTTTCCTTCACTTGTACTGTCAGACATTGCTTCTTACCAAATTTCATGATTCTAGGTAATTGGGAAGTACCCCATTGGTTTTCGACCAAAAACCTATAGGGTACTTCCGGTTGACCTAGAATTGTCAATTTTGGTTAAAAGCAAGGCCTTACAGCACAAGTAAAGGGAAAATTCCGAAAAATAAAAAAAGTTGAAAATTAAGATAAATTTTGGTACTTACAGTTCGAAAACCTAAATTTGCCCATATCTTTTTTATCGGGTTGACTCAGCTGACCTTGATTTTTATACACCTAATAGGGGCTATAGACCTCAGTATCTGGTATAAATTTCAATTTGCCACCAGTGGTCCACCCGTTCCTGAGAAAATCGGTGGTGACACACGGACAGACGGACAAGAGAGTGATCTTATAAGGGTTCCTTTTTTACCTTTTGAGGAACGGAACCTTAAGAAGAGATTGCTTTTTTTGACTTTTGTCATTTCTGAAGTGAAAACTCTCTATGGCACGTATGACAGTTTTTTTTATTTGTTTTTTTTCCCGGGAAGCACGAGATTAAGTGACATTGTGGATAACATTTTACTAAGTTTTGCTTACACACGTTAGGGGCCCCTGTAGCCCGGGGCCCCGTACGGCCCGCATTGATACGGCTGATACGGCGGTAGCTACGCCCCTGGCTCGATTCGTAAACAAAACGATTGGTTTTGAATTGATCTAAAACCACTGAAAGACGTATAGTTATAGGTAAGTCCACACGATTATAAATCCAAGCACATAAGCAATAAGTCATCGTCATGTTAACGTTGTTCAACCTTTGTACCTTCCTTCGTCCGGCACTTGAACGGGTTGTAAATATTTAAGTAATAGCAGCGCCCCGCGGTTTCACGATTCCGTGGGAATATCGGGATAAAATTATACTATGCGTTAATCCAGGTCTCCAGCTATCTACATACCAAGTTTCATCGCAATCGGTTCAGTGATTTTTGCGTGAAAGAGTAACAAACATCCATCCATTCAAACTTTCACAGTTATAATACTAGTGGGATTCAGTATTTTTTCAAATTTTCACAATTGGTACGATATTCTAGTAGGTACATTCTCTGATTAAAACACTCTCTCTCTCTGTGTGTGTTAACACAGGACAACGATATTGTTACATATAATAAATGTTTAATTATAAATTGGAATAAATGTGCACCTTGTGCCGATTGATATTCTTTTACGTAACGTTACGTAAAATAAATTTATGTTTTTTAACATATTAATTAAAATAGATGTTATCCAAGAATTTAATCAATATCTTTATGCTTTAAGGCACTAGAAGCAATAAATACTAGACCCATCTTCTGGGCCCAGCCTTGTGGCGTAATATTTTATTGGTGTTCAGAAAATGCGAGGGAGTTAGTGTCCATTTAAAACTGTAATATTATCTTTGTAATAAATTAACAGACTTTATGACTGACAAACTCTAATATACCTAGGCCTTAAGTTTTCTTGCTGATAGTTCTGTTACACAAGACCTTGAGGAGAAGTAGCAGTGGCGTATGAAACAATAAAATAACATCCATGCATTACGTCTGCCACTGCTAATCAACAAAGTATCAGATAAAACTACGAACTACCCAGAATCGAACCTAAATACGTTTATTACACAACAAATGAGGATGCATGGGCAGAGTCTACGAACAGGATTTTCGTAAACCTGATAGTATGGCGTGAAGGGAATATAGTTATATGTCTTATAATTAAATGGCCCACGTTAAATTCTGGACTCGTGTATCATACAGTGAGGTCTAGCCTGATTACCGGCAATGAAATCTAACATATTAAAATCTCGTGTCACGGTGTTTGCGGTCGAACTCCTCCGAAACGGCTCGACGGATTTTAATGAATTTTTTTTTGTATATTTTGTAGATATGAGAATAGGTCGTAAAGTATTTTTCACCCTCCTGCCCCCACCCCCCAATTTTTTATAGTTAAAAAAGAGAGAAACCTTATAAGTCGTATACTCTTTAAGTCTTAAACAAAGCGTAGGGCTCTTAATAATCATACACGTAGGCCGCTTCACCTCTTGTTGAAAGGACCCTTGTCGGGCCTGAAATACAACCAACATGTATACCTACTACAAATAAAAGTCATTATTCTAATATTATCGTGAATTTTGAGAAAAACCGTTGCGAACCTTAAGAAATGGTTGATTTTAATACAAGAGCAAAAACGCCTTTTAAGCATTATCATAATTTATACAAGGTAAGGCAAGTCTAAATCTTTATGAGTCTCAAAATTGTATTTAGCACCAAGTAAAAGGGTCAAAGAACCAGTATTCGACCGGTTACCTGACGACATTTGAAGTCAAAGCGTACCGAATGATTTATGTTATTGATACTTTTACCTTTTCGCGTTCTTATGCGATAATGAGAGAATGACATAACGCATAAGATTGGAGCATTTAACAAGAACTTGAATTGTTGTGTCAGTTACGTTACGACTGTTTCATAAATTTAATATATTTCGTCTTAAGTTATTTTAAGGTCGCGATAGTGCATTAATTTATAACGTCAACCAATCTGGTAACTGTTTGCAAAGCAGTTCGTAAAAAAGTAATACAAAATGTGAAAGTTAACTCCCCGAGAAAAGAAATCTGATTAGTTAGTGTTACTACATTTTTCAACCTGACCTGCCGAAATTAAGCGAAGTTGTCAATCAAGCTGTCCTTATATCTATGGTAGATTTGTTGCATCCGAAACTTGATATGCATAAATACTGTTTTTAATCTCAAAACAGATGTATTATAGTCTAAGAGCTGGCTACCAAAATAAGAAATGAAAAAGTGCAGTGAAATATTGCGTGACTATTAACAAGAGGTCGGGACTACATATGGGCTATTTTTATCTCGGAACAATGTACGGTTCCCGTGGGATAGATTTCACCAAAACTTTGACGCGAACAAAGTCGCGGGCAACAACTAGTGAATAATAAAAAGCATATTGTCAGAATACCACCTTCATATTTAAATTTTAAATAATTGCTTTTGCTTTGGTTTACTAATTTATGACTATATCTTTATTTTTCACAAATTTAGCCACCATTTTATCTTCTGGCAATTCTTATCCGGATTTTCTAAGTAATTAATAATATGAAAACGAAATCGCCAGAACTGCACCTTGTCATTTAAGTTTGAACAATATTTATTTTTTTCAACTTTATTTACTTCTGGTAACGTTTAACAGTTTAGCCTAGGTCGGGGAGACCTAGGCTTCCGGCAATAATTTTATGCGATTTCTACAGTTAAAACTATAACTACACAAAATTTCAGGCCTGCACTCAATGATTTTATTTTCATTAAAAATTTACCTGTTTGACCGCCAACCCAGCGTGGACTGGCGGTCAAACAGGCAAATTTTTCCAATCCCAGGAGCGACTTCTGGCAAAGTAAGCGCTATGGGTTTGTTATACAGTAAGAAGGGTTTTTAGAAAAAAAAATTTACTGCACCTTATCATTTCTGATTTTGGCAGCCAGCTCTCCGTCTATTAGGACTATGTGCTGCATAGATTTTGCAACCATAAATCACCATCTTCCTGCCCTTTGCCCTACTTTGTTTGAGTTCGGCGTAATTTGTAACATTGCAAAGTTTTGACTGGTTTGTTTTAGGGCCCGGCAGCCTGGCTGACGCCTTGGGAATGTGATCGTTTTCAGATGGGAGAAACGAAGAAGGTAAATTAGGGTAAGGAAAACGGATAGGTGGACGGAGCTAAGGTAAGGGACACCGCAAGTCTTGGATGGAAAACGGGACTGAGACGGCAGTAGCTCGCGTTTCCGTATGTCCGTCCGGTGATTGGAGCGGGAACTAGGACAGGAACTTCAACTGACCATAAATAAAGCGAAACAATATTAGCGCTTCAATATTCATAAATCAAGCCATAATCGTTGCTTGGACTACCATGAAAGAATAAGCTCCGGCTGGAGGTAGCGTATGGTAAGACATGCCCAACCAATATGTTTTTTTACATGACGTATTTAAATTAACAGATGAAATCAAAATGTAAAAAGAAAAGCGATTAAAAATGATAATGAATATCTGGATAATTTTGACTAATATCGACAGTCAATTTTAATAATACGTAGGTATGTAATCTACCTCTCCACTCGATATTCCATTATTTGACATTATTTTGTATATATTTTTACATTATCCCATTGTAATCGCTTCAAAATTATTTATCAATTTTTTTTATTGAGTTATAGAGTACGAGTCTGCGGCGGAATTACACATTTGCCGCGAATAGGCTATTAAAATTTTGCCGCCCCTACCGGTCGGTCCATCTAATCCGACACCCCAGGACAAGACATAAAAAATAATGTAGGCCCCAAATTTGCCGCCCCTAAAATCTGCCGCCCTAGGCTTCGGCCTACTCAGTCTACTGGTAAATCCGCCACTGGTAGGAGTCTTCCAACTCACCTAATAGAAAGTGACTATGAAGACGAAAATGGTAGGTACACGCCCATCCAACGGAAACCTATTCATTCCACTCTCGAACTCACTCTACTCTTGAACGTTCCAAGATTATAATTCTCTGGAATAAGAGACGCTGGCAGTTCATTCCAGACTTTGGCGCCTAGAACCAAAAAGGAGCTGTCAATGTTTCGACAATGAAAGGATGGAACCTCTGTCTGCATCAGGTGTTAGATGAAGGAATGGTGATGATGAGGGTTCAATTAATTCAAAAAGAGGTTTCGCACACTCACCAAATTTACAATGAAAAACTCACCACCTATAAAAATCATTTGTCAGAGTATTAAAGTTTGTATTGCAATTTCTAGTACGTTTGAAGTTGTTGCATACTTAGAATCAAATATTGTCTCAACGTAATAAAATAGGACAACAACAGAAATCGATGTATAAAAGAACTCAAACGAACCTTTACAAAATATATTTGTATTTACAGTCGTGTAGGTATCAGATATCGCAATTAAGATCCATAAATCTTTAAATTTAATACATATGTGTACAAATCACGAATGCTTATACTTTATTATTTTATACATATATACTATTTTGTAAGTTATTTAATGACTCGTATTTTGTAAAGTAAATAGGTATATGACGTGTTGACGACTGCAGCTTGTATTTTAATTCTTCGCTGAAGCTATACTATTATGTATTCTGTGGCTGAAGGTAATTTTTTGTAGATTTTTTAATGTGAATAAATCGTCTAAGCGTTGCGTATGCAATTATGTAACATTTAGAAAAAATGTATCAGTGATTAAAAATACAGCATTATTTATTTTTCCATCAATATTATCATTTCATTATGCCTAAGTAGGCAGTGTAAATGTAAATTTGAAAAAAATAAAGTGTCAAAGTCTTCATAAGTTATTATACCTATATAATAAGTTATGAAGACTATGACACTTTACCAGACCAAAAAAAATATACCTATGAACAATAGTTTCTTTAAATGTAACGTTAGTTATTTACATTAGTGTAGCAGTTTAGTTAGGCTAACAAGTGTATTTTTCGATTTTTAGGTCCGTTTTTCCTTGGTCGGTTTAAATTTTTGTAAAAAAGTTTTTATTTTTGGTTGAAATGGGAACACACTCGATTAAAATTAGTTCAATAGGATAAAATATTGAAAGTCATCCAGATGTTCCTTTTTTGAAGTAGCCCAATAAAATTAACTGCTCTACAAAAAGGATTAAAAATACAAGTACACGTTATCATAAACGTGACCTTGGAAACAAATCTCTAACTGTAGAATTATTTCTGGCCGAAATGAAATAGTATTTAACAGAATTTGTTAGTTTCGCGTACAATAATTGCCAAACAGTTTCATTTCTTCGGCCCCCCGTGCCAGCCGTCCGTTGCAGGTTATAAAGCGCAGAGAAAGCAAAGCGTTCGAACAGTCGCGCGCGTCCCGTACAGAACTCGTTGGTGTTCCGCCTGTTCGCGCCCTTTTTGACGTGCAGACATTTGGTGTTGCAATTTTTTTCGGATACTTAATATTTTTTGTACCTATATTTTTCTTACAATGGAAATGAGGTAAATATTTTTTTATTTTACTTACTATTTGTGTGATTTTAACGTAGGTATCTTTTGAATTTAAGCAAGTACCTATCTGTTATAGAATTATCCAGTTTTGACGACGCAACGTTTTATTTTTGTTTGCTCGAATTTATTCTACCGAAGTTTTAATCGTAAGCAATAAATCATCTTTTAATATCTATGTGATAGTAATCAAACGTAATCAGACATGAGAAATCGTTCACTTTCTAGAGGTAATAGCGGTAACAGTATACATAGGTATAGCTACCTAAATGTTTAGTAGCTCACCTATGGTTAAAGCAATTTCTATAAATCATTATATATAGTTTCTCGTGACGCGACATAGTTGGTGATCAGTAAATTGCGTACACGCAAATACAAACCACAAGCACTTTAGTGAAACGGATATTGTTTTAAGCTACTTCAACTGGGGGAGCTAACTGGTTGAATGCAAAAGCTTTTTAGGGTTCCGTACCCAAAGGGTAAAAACGGGACCCTATTACCAAGACTCCACTGTCCGTCTTTCTGTCTCTCACCAGGCTGTATCTCATGAACCGTGATAGCTAGACAGTTGAAACTTTCACAGGTGATGTATTTCTGTTGCCGCTATAACAACAAATACTAAAAACAGAATAAAATAAATATTTAAGTACAGTGTCTAATGTTGTACACATAATGGTACGGAACCCTTCGTGCGCGAGTCCGACTCGCACTTGGCACTTGGCACTTCGCACTTTCTGTTAATGGATCATACATTATTTAAAAAATGTAATCGAATTTATCTCTCTGATTTAAATTTGGAAAAGTTAATGTCTGTCTGATAATTAATTAATACATTGTTATTAAAAACAAGAAGGAAAGTTATTGTAAACAGTACTCCAACAAAATCATTAAGGTCGTGGTAGACGACAGTTACATACCGATTTCATGATCATAAACAATCTACTAAAATCTACTTTCCGTTGTCGGTATCCATTTCAAATCTAAACTATATAAGTATCCTTAGGAAATTTATTAAGAGGGTCGTACCAACATATTTCGGTCCATTGTGGAAGAGGACCGTAAATTGTCGCAGGTGGGACCGACTGGGGAGGGCTAAACCACGGAGCAGATTGCTCCGTGGGCTTAACAGATTCTTAAAATTTATTAAGACGCAAGTATATGCTTAGTAAGC
This sequence comes from Euplagia quadripunctaria, assembly GCA_963859945.1. Classification (NCBI taxonomy): domain Eukaryota; kingdom Metazoa; phylum Arthropoda; class Insecta; order Lepidoptera; family Erebidae; genus Euplagia; species Euplagia quadripunctaria. The sequence goes on from OY982563.1 coordinate 1,995,487, forward strand.
ATAGTTGTACTTGAACTGTACGTATAACATTGATAAAATAATATACTCAAATATGAGATTATTATAGGTAGATATATTCATGCATACAAATATTTGCACTAATCGAATGCTCAACTGCTGCGTCGCATCAGTCATCAATGTAAAATACTAAAAATACTAATAGAAAAAAAATAATTCACCACGTAAACATAAAATAATAACTCTAACTCAAATTAATCGATGCAACGAACCAGACAAATCGGTATTATCTACGACGCCGCACCGACGCCGACGCACGCACCGACGCTAATTATATTATTCAACAAAGTGACGACCCACACGTAACGATAGCAGAATCGATCGATTAACAACACTTATTACTTATGCTTTGGATAATCTGTGTGCAATAACCGAGAACTGTGGACGGCTACCGGTCTTTACATCTGTGGTTATGAAATAAAACAAATTGTAACGGTTGTAATTTGCCAGTTATAGATGCTCCAATTTTATTACTAATTCGTTACATTGTGGGCATTATCTTACTCAAACTATGTTTAAGTAATAATAAAATATTATTATTATTACTTAAACATAGTTTTAAACTTTAAGTAAGTATTTCGAATTTCACCCTCCTGTGGTAGGGAAATTTTCTTAAAAATGTGTACAAAGAAAGCTCTTCACGTATAATTTGATAAACAGATTGCGAGTTTAATAGACCGAGCGAAACTGCGAAACTCGTCTTGCAATTTTCCCGCCTAAACCATTTGAAGTTCTAAATATTTCTGAAGTTCAAAATAAAAGGATTGATCGAAATTCAAAAAATCAAAAGGTTTAATTTACTTTTTTATTTTAACTAGTTCTGCACTTAATCTACATAGTTATTAATTAGTGACCAAACAAACCTTAAATAATACAATGTGTATAATACGCTACGAGTATTTCATAAAAAAAAGAATTTCAAAAGATAAAATAAACCTAACTACAAAAGCCAAAAGTTCTTAAATCACTGACCCTCGTTCTGTTGTCTGTGCCTCGGCTGCCGCTGGTATAAAGAAATCAACATTTATGTTGCTAATGCAATAAACATTCAAATCGTTTTACAATAAGGAAAAGAATATTGGGTGTGCGGTCGGAAAAAGAACAAAAAAGTTATGAATTGGTAAATTTTTTGGAAAGGTTCTGGTTTTGCACGATTCTCGAGTACCTATTGTTCAAGCCTCTATGGTATTTGTGTTCTGACAGTATATGTTTAATACTGACTGTTGAACGCGAATTCGTTTCGTTCGCGTGGAAATTTTGGTGAAATCTATCTCACGGGAACCGTAAATTTTTCTGGATAAAAAGTAGTCTATGTGCTTTTCCAGACTATAATTTATCTCTGTGCCAAATTTCATCCAGATCCATTCAGCCACTTTTGCGTGAAAGAGTAATAAACATCCATCCATCTGTCCATCCATCCATGCTCATAAACTTTCGAATCGATATGTTTTTAGATACTACTAGTAATCTTCGTGATGCACTCATGACTAGTGAATAAAATAATTTGTATGGCAAGGTAAGAACATAGAATGTAGACTGTTTGTTTGTGCGTAAACCCGCATTGGCAATAGCTTTACGCGTTTCAATTGAATTAGATATGCGCTACCTTCTTTTGTATCTCTACCAATTTAAATTAAAAGAACTTTCTATCTGCTATGCGAGTATCACACTGTGATTAGTTGCATCTCCATGCTGCCTCTCGAGGCCACTTCCGAAACGAGAATTGGTATTTGGGAATTTATATCTTATATATTTGCAGCTAGACATATTTTTATTTGCATCGCTAGTTAAAGTGAGCCATCTTTTGTACTGTTATTTAGGTGTAAAAGTCTAGAATTTTCTAAGGTGCAATTCAGCCATAACTTTCACAAACATAGCCGTTGTGAAGCGTGCAAATATTGGATCCATTTTAAATAAAAAAAAAGAAACAAGAATCCTCAACAAAGACATTAAAACTCAAAACACCAAGTCTTTAAATGACTTTCAAATATTTCAAATACGTCCGTGGGCGTAAAATGCGATATTCATCTCAAAATGACATCACATTATTTATGTATGTTAAGCATCCAAACTGCATTTTATCCTTTTTTAGTGGTCATCCACCTTACGAGAGGAAATAAGGTAAGTATTTTAAAATACCGAAAGTGGTTTTCAAATAATAAATTATACCAGTGGCAGGTTACGCATAAATTCAGGCGAAGGGACACAGTCCCATTGGGAAAATATTCAAATTTAATAAAATTAAACAACATTACTAGTTCATTAGTTCTATACTTCTGGTCACTACTGCCACAAAGTTCTATGTTATAGTTATTATTAACATTAACAGGGTCACACATTAATAATAGATATTCTTAACAACCCGGAACACAAACTTGGTGCCCTAACACTCTGGGACACCGTAACACATATGTAACGATGTTCTAATAATATAACCGATAGGACCACAGTTAAAATAATACTAATATGAGTGTTCTTGAATAAGATTCTAATAAAAATAAAAGTAGAACTCTAATAATAATACGAACTTAATAACTTCACACACGGCCGTCTGATCCCAAACTAGGCAGAATCTGTACTATGGTAACCAGACAGCTGATAAACATACTTATATATTTCTAAATGCATACATATTATAGATAAATTACACCCAGCCACAGAACAAATAAATGATCATGCTCATCATTCATTCATTTTCACTCAGCAGTCAGGGTCACTAACCACAAGACCAACAAGCCAGTCACATCTATCAAGATATCTATAGAAACATTGTTTGTGATTCTTCAGTAGTTTTACTTTCAGGTCATTGTCAACAGTACAAAAAATTTATACTCACACAAAATAAACTGAAAATATATAAACCATTATAATGTTGTTGCGTGCTAATATTTAATAACAAAATTTAAATCATTATTATGTTTTCGAGTATTTATATTTTATATTTAAATCATGATTTTTTTAAAAGTACAGATATGCACCCTTGTAACAAATATAACCTTCATAAAATAATATATTTAACCATAAATGGTCTTAGTTGTTAAAGTGAAAACTAATTATTTTATTAAATTAACATTTTAATTCTACGATTGATCGACAAAAATTACTTGGAGTAAAATCTATTGACCTATTGTTGTTTATAAAATAAACTTTTAAATTAATATTAAACCGATAATAGCTCTCCAAAATTACTTTCTTCAAAATCTATTAGTAAGCTATTGTTATTCATTTTATATTTACTCAAGTTATTTTAAAAGTATTGCATCAAAGAGGTTTTTACATTGCTTTGTGCGAGCATAACAAATTTAGCGGTCAAAGATTGCGAAATTCCTAAGTCTATTCTGTTAATTTCAATCAGTAGGTATACTAGGTATAATTACTTTACGGATATCTAAACGTAGCTTCTATTTTTTCTTTTAATAGTGAAACTTAATCAGGATTATCAAGGCTAGCTATTGTAAGATTTAGCGAGTTGAAATGATAAGATTTATCCGATCTGTGGTGACTGTGGTTGAGTATAAGTACTAGAGAACGCCTGGCGGTCGAATTTTAACCGTTTTGAACGTCTTGTTTTATTTCATTGACCAGTGTAACTAGAACTGTCGTTGAATAAACTTTGTACCATGGCAGGTCAAAATATATACTGGACCCTTATAGCCTTATGTAACCGTTTTTATATATTTTTTTAATTTTATAGCACAAATTGTAAATTTGGCTTCTACATATAAACTTTAAGTATTTCACAATCCTGTCTATGCGCGTTTGCTTAACAAATGCGTAAAAAGAATTCTCCTCACTTATTAATACAGCTATAGATTTGAACTTTAGATTAAAGAAAGGTGAAAAGACGAAAGCCTAAAATGGAATGCTAGTTCATTGTTGGAAAAGCTCACAACTCGCAACGCTGAAGTTACAAATTTTGATGTAGCATAATGTAGCAGTTACCTAGTGTCGAATTTAGGCACGAGTCACAAAACCCCCTCTGATATTATTATAAACGTTTGTTAATGTCTTGGAACAGAAAGGAAAGCAAAAGTGGTTAGTGTGGAGTCTATCGTAAAACTCGTTTTATTTAACGAGTCTATATAAATCACTGATGCATGATTGCGCGTGTTTCTACACGAGCTTTATAACTAAGGCACAGATATTTACTGTATAGAATACTTATTATATGTAGGTGAATTAGAAGCCGTACCCTTTTCTATTTAAGTATAATGAGAATATTTACGCATGCCGAGCTCAGTCTTCGGACCTTCCATTGCTCTCACATCAGCACATGTTATTCAAGATACATAAGTTTCATACATATGTTAGTAATTTAACAAACACGCTGTCTGTGTCGGTATCGTAGATCGCAAATAAATGAGAAGCTAGCTTTCCTACGTACCTTTTTTTTCTGGATAAAGGGTACCTAGCCTATGTCCTTCTCTGTATCCAACATGCAAAGTGTATGCAAAATTTCATGATGGCTTCTCTGTATCCGTGGCAACATGTTTGCAAAATTTCATGATGGCTTCTCTGTACCCGTGGCAACGGGTACGCAAAATTTCATGATGGTACGGCAACGCATAAAATACGAACAAACATACATTGATTTTTATTTATTAGATTTGTTTTCGTCAACCAATTCGTCAAATAACACTTTCATTCATACAATGTATCAGGGGTTTGCACACAACTATTATATTTAACAATATTTAAATAATGTTACACAAACCTATTTCTCGAAAAAACCAAGTCGTTAGATGTAACAATACTTCGCAAAAATGTCCGCCTACGCAATATGCCCAATATTTACAAGTGAATAGCTTGTCTATGCCCGTGTTCTCAATGAAGAAAGCGTCAAAACATTATGCAACGAACGTTTACTGTTTATAAGTTCTGCGTGGAACGTTTCGAAGCCTACGCCGTGACAGGTTCACACTTGCTTGCTCTACCCACGACTAATTTGAGACATTCATTTCATAAAATTATGCATTTAGCCTTTGCCCTCGACATGTTTATTTTATATTCTTCTTGAGAACTGCTGCCTGCTTGCTGGCAATGTATATATGGATATAATTCAGGGTTTGACATTGTAAAGAACAGAAGACCGCTCACTTCCACAGCGTAGTGTAGGTCTAGAGCTGAGTGAGGTCGCCAAAACTTTAAATGTCGTAGGAAATATGATTGCTAACGCGCTAATACCTAATACCTCTCGATTTTCTGCGTGTTCACGAAACAGCATAAAATGCGGAAAATACCATAAAAATTACCTCTACGGGGCGGCGGTAGAGCATTCGTCTGCCACGCCGGGGGTCGCAGTTTCGATTCCTGTTCAGTGCAAATATTTGTATGCATAAATACGTCTATTTGCATTGGCTCTTGCTGTGTTGTTATAATATATTGTATTTACAATGAAAAATGTGTCTTAAGTACCTATGCTTATACGAGTTCTAGAACTAATAGTACAAGCTATGCTAAGTTTGGGTCTTTAAACGCTCTGTTATATGTATGAAAAAAACAACAAAAATAAATATCAAACGAATCTTCTATTATTGATATACGATAACAATTACTGTCAGATGTTGTTGAAATATTTATTTATAGCTGAGAACAAATTAGGAACAAAATTTTAATTTATCGGTTGATTTAGCCCTCACTATAATGCAAATTCATGGCAAAAGCAATTAGGCCTGCTAATTAAGACGTGATACTTTAAATACAAGTATCAAGATCCTTTAGATAAGGAACGCTTTTGACGAGGCGGGGTAACCTTAATCTCTATGACACCGTAGTCATAGTCAATGATTTTATGGTTGACGTCAATATGTATAATCTTTAGGTATAAAATTCCTTTATGTAAAACATACAAGTAATATGTGTTTGTAATTGATCTGCTCCTAATCGGCTTGGCTTTCTTGTATTTATAGGGTCACCTAGAAAGTTCTTAGCTATATTTGGAGCCAGGATGTATTCGTTTCGTTAACAAGATAAAGTTAGACTTTTGAAAACTTATAATAAGTTAACAGTAAACTATTATAAGGATTTATGTCCTTCGGAATCACCGGATAACTTAACCACGCGTTATCTCCGATATTAAATCAGTTGTCGTCAGGGACCGGATAGCAATTGACCTCTAGTATATCCGGCCCTACATTTCTATAGAACTGTACTTGAAACAATATTTGGAGAGGAGGATAGCTTCCCCCTCTCTCCTCTCTCTACCTACGGCCTTCCAGCCAAAACATTGTAGGGTAAACATACAGGTATATTTAGATGGGATGGGATAATATCCGGGAGCCGCTGGATTGAGTTTGTGCGTTAATTTGAGAGACCTACGTTGAGCAGTGGACGTCGTCGTCACACCGTCGGTACTATGATAGACAGAGACAAAGATATTCTTATTTACATTTCATCAAACTAAAAATCTAAAAAACTGAATCTATAAAAAAAATGTCCGATACTCTCACTTTTAGATCAACAAGTTACGAGAAGCAAGTAAGCAATTTTTATCATGTTGATCTAGACTGGTCTTGCGGCTACTATCGTGTTGTAAATCCCACCGGTTTTCATTTTCACACAGACCACCTCTTACATAACGTTATGGAGATCTTGCTCAGCCACAACAACACTTATCATTATGTGCAGTTATGTTGCTTGAAAATTTATCTAAACTAACTCTTGTACGTACCTTAGTATCAAATTAATTAGTAGTACACTTTATTACAGGTAAATTATAGATAAAATAGTTAAGTTACACTAAAAATGGCAGGGAGAGGTGTTTAGAGGGAGTAAATCCGAAAACTATGACATTTGGAGGTCGCTCCAAAGAATTTCTAGACTGAGATTGGTCCGTAGTAATTTTCGGCAAAACACATTCACAACTCGCATCGTTAAGGTCTTTTAACAAGCCTTAAGTTATACTGGAAATAAAACTATGGTCAATTTATCCAGTTCTCTAGTTATAAAGATTATTTCAAGCATATTTTAAAGAATAATATGAAATAAATAAATTTGACTTTGATAATTTTTGTTTTTTATTTCCAGTGTTGAGGAATATTTTATAACGTTTTCTTAATTTTTACGCTCTACCAATCAACTCATAGGAGGAATACCATATTCAAAATACGATTATGACGGCACATAAAACGTCTATTCTCTAATCACAGAAAGTAATTGTGAGGATAAACATTTGATCATTGCTAATAAGAAAATGTAAATACATACATAGACGCTATATTTAGTTTATATGTATATATAAATATTAAAAAACATATTTGTTTGGGGTGTTACAGCTTTATAGCTTTTGTAGGTATTAACAGCTCTTACCAGTTCATTTTTTAAAAAAAATGTAACTGTCAAAACTAAATTCATAAACTATCTCCGTGCAAATAAATAAAATAAAGCCACAAACCAAAAGTTGAAGTTGAATAAATAAAATAATGAATAATCTATTTCTACTAATAAAGAAGAACAGTTGTTTTGGTTTGATTGTTTGTTTGTTTGTACTCGCTAAACTCTGAAACCATCAGTCAGATTTGAATAATCCTTTTTGTATTAGATAGAGTATTCATTGAGGAAGGCTATGTAACATCACCTTACGACCTCTAGAAGCGGAGTAGTGACCATAAACGTAGGTGAAACTACGGAGAACGGCTAATACGGGGAAATTTTATTCATATAAATCTAATTTAAAAAGGAATATGAATATTTCATCCATTTTATTTGATAGTACATTGCTGCCTGTCAGTTACTACCGATAAGGAACGGAAGGCTTTCTAGTCTATAGGTGTCTTGCTCCTTAGCGGATACTGATTGAGGTCATTGACACTAATTGATGCGCTTTTATATTTTGATAAAGTGACAGTTCTTTTTTACAACGAAAACTACGTTTTTAAGTGAAAACTTCTTTAGACACGTTGGGCACTTTTGGTATGGGGAAAAAGATAGATATTATGTACAGTTTCGTGTGTGTGTATAAATATGTAAGTTATGTTTTCACTTCTGACGTGCAGTAATACGACTGACAGTTTTTTTTTCTAAACAGAAAGTCTGTATCTGATAATGGAACACTTACTCAAATCACTGAAAGAGCTGATTTACAAATTGTGACCGCTTGAATTTCAAGGTATTTTTACCTCTGTTTCCTATAAAAGCAGGTGGAATATGTTAAGTTAAAGATTTTAAATGGTATATATTCTTTTATTTTGTAACTATTCACTCAGTTATTGAGTGATTGATAGAAAACCAACTTAAAAAAATATCTAAATTAGTTTGATGGATGGATTTTCTCAGTAACGGAATGAAAAGTTCCAGAATAAAAATTTGGACGATTTAAATTCTTTAACTTTACACATTCCACCTACTTTTATGAGAAACGGAGGTATAAAATTTGTGGCAATTCAAACGGTCATAACTTGTAAACGGATACTTTTTTTTCAAAAACTCTTTTTGTAACTGCATGCTAGAGTCATGGCCTTTCAGTGATTTGAATAAATGTCCCATGTCATATACCCCATGTATGTTAGTTTTAGTCCATCCAAACGTTGCCTGTATGAAAATTATAAAATTGCGATAATTCCGCGATTCAGACATTTCCTTGTACGAGGCAACTGTAATTGGTGCAGGCACAATAAAGTTTATTTCTATTATATTGCAGTCTCAAATACTTTAACGCTAAAATAAATAATAATAATTAAAGAATGTGACAATAAAACCCGGGCACGCATCAATTTCCTGTTAATTAAATTATCGCACTCACCGCACTCACCGGACACTGTTCGACTCAGTTCGACTGTCGTAATAATGTCGCTTCTTCCTTACGTGCGAAACATTGCGTGGCATTCATAATCATTTCACGTAATAATACACAAGTCTGTACACTGAATAATTTATGAACATGTAACAGTTATCCGCGAGTGAATAAAAAGCATCCTCCAGCGCACATGATTGCTTAGTAATATCGCTAAGTACCTACAGCATGTTGTAAAAAGTAAAAAGCAACTTATTCCCTTTTAAACCGACCTTAAAAAGGAGATTCCCAATTTAATTTTCGTATGTTATGCGATATCTTCGCTATTTGTGAACCGATTTCAATAATTGTTTTTTTTTAATTGGATTTATTGAAGTTGGCCCCATTTAAATTTGAACAAAATATTCTACATCTACGGGGAATAGGTGCGGGAATTAAGGGATGAAGAATACACCTTATTTATTATGATTAAGGAGCAAAGAAGTCGGTGATATTTTTTTTAAAGTCAATTTATATGTTCACCGATTCCGTAGAAGATTAACCGACAGCGTTACCGTTATCTTAGATGTCTTGGAACATTTTTTATTACCTTTCTTAGAGGCATCTCCGTTATTATAGTATAAGGAGTCTATTTATTCCATTTTGACAGACCGAATTTGGTACATTTTTGGTACCCACCAACTTAGAATGAGCAAAGTCTTTTAGTCGGGCAAAGTTAGAGTATTTTGGGGAATGTAGATATTTATACCGGTAATGATATCTACACATTAATTAAAGTAAAAGTGGAATACAAAATGAGATAAGCCTTAGTTTTTGGTGCTAGCAAAATGGCCTTACATGGCAATGTTAATGATTGAAAATCTTTACTTCGTACACTTAGCAGTTAATTTCCTAAATTGATACTTCCTAGACAAACATATAACTGTTAAAAATATCCTATATCCGGCGATTATAAGATAATATCCGTAGAGAAACTTTAAATTAGCGGTAAAACCTTCGGAAATTCCGGACATAATAGAAAACTCACGGAAACGGATATCTATCGGATAAGACAATGATATGCAAGGCTAAGGCAATTGATAATTACGAGAAATCATTTGAACAATGCGCAAATCACTTAACAGATGTTGCTTGTTGTAAGAATATCGATCAAATTTTTTAAATAGTTTTTACTTCTGATAGAAAACGGTAATCGATGCTTTCAATGGTAGGTAAACCAAAGTTTCAACACTAGTATACACTACACTACACTATATAAACACTAACATAATTGTAATGTTTACTTATTAACCGAAGTCGTTACCCATGTTTATTTCAATCTCAGAAAAGAAAAATACCAAAATATTTTACAAAAGTTTTATAATGTACAAAAATGTTTACATGATGTTGTTTGAAGGTCCAAAAATTTTGTGGGAGTCAGGAGAAGTAAAGTAGACATAACACAATGCCTTATAATATAAAGATTTATCAAACAGACAATGTACAAATACAGAAAGACCTTAGGTGGGTCTAAAAACCCTTATTCACTGCTGACATATAGAACACTGGTTAATTTTGACTGTGATTTTCTACAGAATGTGAGCACATGCTTATTCGAGTATCTTGGCTTTGATCGGGTTCCATTGCTCTCATTTTTTTTAATAATTAACTTATGACACATTTAACTAACCTGTTCGATATTCAAATTTTAATAAAAAATAAACATAAAAAGAAAACAGGTAAGTATGTTGAGCTGCATAATAAACGTGAGTCATGAAGTTCCGGGAATAGAGTCGTAAACAAATCGAGTCATTGCTAAATAATAATAAAATACTTGCATCACATATTATTATGAGCACCTAATCTCAAGGTTGATACACTTGCGTACGCCAAAATTCATATTTGCAAATCTGATCAATCAGTGGACTTACACAATGCGCATGCATTGAACGAGATCTGGATTTATTTGTCAGTTGTAATATGCAGGGTTGGCACGCAATCATTTTCAAATTGAAACCTTTAGTGTAATGTAATTATATACATTAACGTTAAACGAGTAACTATTTATATAATAAGTATATTATTATAAGGGTAGTTTAATGTCCTGACTGTTCACCCAGTTGGTCAACGTTAGGTACAACGAAATTCGAAAAAAGTCAATTCAATTTCAATCAATCCATCAGTCATATTGCTGCCCTCTGCTGAACATGGTCCCTATCTAATTCCGCATCTAATTCATCCCAGCTACCTTCTTCAGGTCGTCAGTACATTTTACGGGGGGGGCTTCCTACTTTCCTTTAATTCAATTTACTGCTATGGTATTTTCATAAAGCTAATTTGTCTCAAATCTATTACTTCATATGGCAACCCTGACGTCACCAATGTCGTGATGGCAATGACACACATGTCAAACATGACAGATTAGAACAAGTCTAACAAGATCTTCATCACTGTCGTAATGACATTAATATAATGGACGATCATTCGGGTAATTCAGTTAATTGATCGTGTCGTAAGTATTTGTTACGCCACCTGTTAAGTACCTAATTACATGGTCACAAATGCCTCACGATGGTGCTTTTGAGGGCAGGCTTATTGAGGCCAATAGGTACAACCCAAATTTGTAAATGCTCTAAGATGACCTTCTTCTGTAACGCGAAGATTAACACTTGTAGTTGTCTATACATTTATAACTTCTTCTATAGGTGTGTCCTTTTCTTCTTTGGGTTTTAGCTTGATAAATTATCATTATTTGCTTTGAAAAAAAAACAAAAACAGTCAGTCGTAGGACTGAAGTGAAAACATAACTTCATAATGTATTTGCATATACATACACACACACACACACACATCTGTATGTATATAATTAGGTTAAAAATAAAAAGTAGGCAATAACATATCTAAATGTATACTGGAAGTTCTGCGCTACTGGCCGCTCATGAATGTTTGAATTTCGAATGTTTTAAATATAAGAAACTCGGCTCCGTCTTACGAATTTTCGACCAAGTCACGTGTCCTGACGCGAGTTTAACATTTTTCACTCATCCCAAAAAGTGCACAACGCCGCTAAAGAAGTTTTCACTTCAAAAACATGCATTATATGCATTCTTCCTTAGATATTTTGACTACCTACTCCTCAACATGTAGTAGTTTAAATTTTGTAAGTCAAAGTGTGAATTGGTAACCCTTTTTAAGGTGGAAATGAGGCTTCAATATAAGTACCTACTAAAGAAATTTTATAAAATGGCGGTCATTTAATATACGGCTATTACAAATAAATAGTAACCTACGATACTAAAGCATTCTTACTAAATAAAGGTCTCATAATTATAGTCGTTCAGCAAACAATGCAAAAGGGATGTGCATGGCGTGTCTCCATGCTATATGATTCGTACGAAAAATCAATTAAAGAACAGAAATACAGGAATATGTTTAAGATAGATTAGCTTAACATGAGTACATAAAATGCACTCTTGAAAGTTTATCTAATAGTTACGGCATAGACTCTGTGTATGTAATGAATCCAATCTTACGATCTAACCGGATAAAGATTGGTGATTGTGTTAATATTATACTACACAAACACTACTTAAAGAATTAGGGTTGTCAAAACCTCCTTGAAGGAAAATAATAGTTGACCTAGTTGTGCTCTATACATACACATTATTGTACTGCACTTCTCTATACCCTTCAGTGTTCAAGCATACACTTGTAACTTGTGACCTTTGAAAGCTCTTCAATTATATCCTAAAGCTGTAAAAACCTATTTCATTCTGTATTAAATCTACATTCATACTAAACTTCCTCGTGATAATCAATTCTGGTGTGTTTAATTTAATCAAAAGAATGAAACTTGGTATAGGAACTCTAAGAATAAAGTACTGAGTACCAGTAAAGGTTTTAAGATACATTTCTGTCATTTATTAACTGTTTACCTTTGCCGGTAAAAAAATTTCATGAAAAAAAACTTCAGTATCCCAATGTAATTATTTGAATGAATCCATAATTAAAAAGATTATTCTTATTCTTACAGTTGCCTAATACTTACTTTCATTAAGACTTATCGTGTTATTAAATTCAAACTCTAGTAAATCATAATTCCAAAATGAATACACCTTTTCATATTCATATAAATAAGCTTTCATTACGAAATCATAAAGTGAATTCACAATGATGTAAGTTAATTAAACATCATGAGCAACAATGTATTACTTTTGTAAGACTCGTTACGTAACACATCACTAAAGTGTTATATTTAACTGCAAATTGTTATGTAACATATAAAAATGTTGGCAACCCTAACGGGCCCTACACACGTGCATTGACACTTATGGGTGCGCCCGCGCAGTTAATCGCCTGGTAAATGGATCATACGTTTTGCTCGTACGCACTATGAGCTGTGTCATTGCCTGCTGAACCAGTTATTACGAGCAATTTCTGTTGCTCGCGGCTATATTACGACCTACCGTGTGAATTTCTTTAAAGTAAACATTTGCTATGTTAATTTAGATTTGAATGATCTACAAATGTCCTAAAACCGTAATAATAATCAAACTAATTATTAATTTAATTGGAATATAAGATAATTAGGTAGATTCCTATGATCAAAATAAATTATTTCGCATTAGGATCAACTTAGATTTAGCGGCAAAACGCCGTAGTTTTTGGTATGAAATACTAAGACATGGCGTGACGCCTTAGTGTTGTAAATTTTTGCATTTTAAGGCTAATTTGACAATTATAAAATAAAATAAATTAAAAGTTAAAGTTAATTAAACACGAAATAATTCATATTGATCGTAAGAATCTATCAATTATTTAAAAAATATACAAGATGTTGGTTTTTGTAACGTGTTATAAATTGTTAAATGTTAAGTTACATAGATAGTTGAATTAAAAGAAAAAATAACTTTTTTAGACACTTGCACCAAATTATGAATTGTTCCATGCAGCCATGTTCGTTTTTTAGTGATAAAACTCTTACAAAGTACTCGAATGCATTGTTACTCCAAAACAAGGATGTAAAAGTACTCCAAGTACTCCGTGCTGGTCGCTTGCTTGTCTGACAGCTTTGTGGTTTAACAGTGTAGTTTTAGAACCATAACCAAATAGTTATCAAAACACTTATGCTTGAAACTGTATCAAACTCCATAGTATGTTTATTATTTTTATTTTATTTTCGTATAAATATACATTCCTACCGAATTTGCTGTAGAAATTGTTTAATTAAGTAGGTGTATATAAACGAACATTCATTAGCATATTTACTTTATGCAAGTAAGAGATCTTGTTTGCATACATAATATGAATAGTTAAGTACTTTGGTAAATTAGATAATAGCTTTTTGCTCATCTGCCGGAACGCTTATTATAAATACCAGAAATAATCATTTTATTTTATCTGCCGCAACGGAACTAAATTATAAGTCTTTATTGCAATCACTTTGGAACTCACTGACAAAGATACAGCCTTCTTTTTCATAAGTATCACGCACATTATTATAATTGTTGTGTTCACGTAACGCATTGTTATTCTGTCTAGTTTTATATCAACTGGATTACTTAAAGAGACTTGCTTTATGCTGACAATAACAACTAGTATATAGGCAACTGAATCGAACTCAATTAACACCATAATTAATTACATAATGAGTTCCTTGGTATATCTATGTTAAAAAAACTGCCAGTCGTAGGACTGGACGTCAGAAGTGAAAACATAACTTACATATTTTTACACACACACACACACAAAACTGTATATATAATATCTATCTGAGCGTGTCGCGAGTTCTGTGCTTTTTCTCCATACCAAAAGTGTCCAACGTGTCCCTATCCTCATAACAATCTGTCAATATCTATGTTAAAAAAGACTATAAGAATAAGGATTTAGCTACATACATAGTGCTATTATTTATCACATAATCTTTGACAATAGTAATAATATGCTTTGACACCCAAACTAAGCAGAGCTTGTACTGTGGGTTCTAGAACACAGATAAACATATACAGACACAATTTTTTATTCCTATATAGAAACACCAATTTCTATATAGGAATAAAAAATTGTGTCTGTATGTGTGTAGCAATGGACCCGCAGGCCGCAACCCCCGCCGCGCCACAGAAATCGTAATTGCGGATGTAAAGTATTTTTTAATATTTAAAAATAGAAAGAAGTTAGATAACAGTTTCTTACTATTTAAAACATTGAGACAATTTAAATTCCGAACAGATATCGGAGGAATAGTGTTCAACGAGTATTACACAATACTAGATATACAGATATCTTGAATCTACATTTTTAAGATAGCATTTATATTCGTTTATATCTAAGAATCTCATAATAAAATTTTATAGTATAGTATATACTAATTACATTTGAATAAAATTTACATATTTTATCAATTATAAATAACTTGGTACCTAGATGTTCGTTTTATTCTAAGCACAGAAACAGACTGGAATTCCTTTCCATTTCCTTATTCAGTTGCCAATTGCCAACTTACGTTACTTCCAACTGATAGTGAGTTTAAGACAGGCGCCATTACACAATCAAAAGTGAAATCCGTACAGTGATATTAACTGATGCTGCTATTTAATCAACGTAAATGCGGTAAGACGTGACATGATACGACATTTTTAAGTTGGTCAGTAGGTACCATATTATGTCCAGTTACATTTTACAGTTTAAATTTTGTTGCTTGTTGTGAATAGTCACATGCAACACGAAGCAACATAATATAACTGCATTCTTCGCGATTGTAATTCTTGTCTGAACTAGATTCTTCTTGTTCGTCGCTTTACCGAACGATCAGATCGAGGGTAACACTGTACATTTTCTTTTGATTGTCTATTCGGAATCCTTATAGTATTACTTGTGCATCTGTCTGTCCTTCTGTCAGAGCCAATTTGCTCCGAATCTACTGAACCGGTTATGTTGAAATTAGGTACACATATCAATCCTTGTGAACCAAATACAGATATGTCACGTAAATAAATGAATTTTGAATATGGAAGACACTTTTAGGGTCCCAACTAGAAAATAAAAAAAATGGCAAAGTGTATTTAGTGACATATCAAATGAAAGGGGGCATGAGGACTTCAAATATATTTTTATGTAATTCAAAGAGTAATGTTTTTAAAGTCATTTAAGAAAATATATAAAAAATACCATTTCCCTTCGCTAATCTACGAAACTACCAATCCTAAAATTTGAGTTTAACTCGCAGTAGGCCAGTTTTTCCTAAAAAACCTAAGCTTCTACCTACTACCTTGCAAAATGTCTCAAACAATTTTGCAAAATAATAGTAATAAAATAATTGAGACTAACGCATTGTTGGCAATTACAAACAACATTTTATTACTGAGCAATTAATTTTTCTTGAATTGCATGTACCAGTTACGTTTATCATCATGTTGACGAGTTTGACAACTCATTACACAAGTGTGTACACACCTTAAACGAGAAAATGAGTTGCCACTTCATTGTGGTGTAACCATTATTTCCGTGAGCTATTAAAAACTGACAATTTATTGTTTATTATGAAATGGTAGTGTCATAATTTTCAAATTTTGTATTCGATATTTATTTTTTGTTAATTGATGTTAAAATCTGCAGGTCGCTGTTCCACGGTGTTGGTTTATTTTAACTTATATTTTATGACGACGCTTGGTCTTTGGTCGCTAAGTTTAGTCGTTAAAAATGATCTTGCTTTCTATTATTATTATATTCACCGACTGCTTAGAAGAATAATAAATCGAAGATCCACAAACTCAAGTTAAATCGCTAATTATGTTAAATAACTATCGACATAACAAAGTTAATCAATTTAAATAGAAACAAATTCTATTAATTTATGAAAAGAAATCAAATAATGTTTAATTGATTCCATATTTGAATTTATAAGCATACATATCTGGTGAAATAACTTGCCAGCTTTCGATTTTGAAAATAGAAATACAATAAAAAAGTAAATACATACTTACATATTCAAACGGTATTCTAAATTCAAACCGAATATAGACTTCTTAAGAAAAAGTTGTTCCTAGAAAACGTTTCGAATTAAATTATGAGCGGCAGTTGTCTACTTAAAGCCTAACAATCAAATCGTGACAAGACCACTTAAAAATGTTCCAAATCGGAATTGCTTTATTTGCATAACGTAAAATAGTAGCAAAAATTACGGAATCGAACAAAAGCGTTTATCATCACGAAACATTAATTAAAAGTGGTGAAATAGATTGAATAGAGCGTTGCGTTAGACTTGACAATGAAACTGACTCTCGTGTCACGATATGCGCCCGCGCAGTCTCCTGGAACGTGGGCAGGGCTGCCAGAAATCTAATTTTAAAGAAATAGCCCTAAGCGTATAAAATATATATCTTCCTATTTAATACCTACATATTTAAAGCTTAAAATGATCTGTGAGATAAGTTCTTATTTTTATGCAGTCTCTGTAAAAATAAACAGATCTTTTAAAAATGAAAGGAATAAAAAAGTGAAATTAAATAGTATATCGAAAATAGAAGATTTTATCGCGAAATAAAACTGCCTGACTGTTAAAGTAGGTACCTACCTTCTCACTCTTCAGAAGAATGCGTCTAAACAGCCCTATCTAGTACGTACTACGTATTCCTACCAAGTACCTTATGCTCTTTGAGGTGGCAGAAGAGTATACAAAATAAATTTGCGAAATAATATTAAACGTTGATTCAAACTAATTTTTGCAACTGACAACCCTGAGTTTATCTGAAAACAATAACACCCGCGCGTGCTCTAGCGCATTAGGAATGATAGCCAAAGCTTTGTGAATTGTTTGTAGCCTGACCTTAGCTGTAAGTGATAGTACGCAAACAACCTATTACATAACACCTCAAGTGAAATATACATATTATATGTTGAACAGGTCTTTCACAAGTGCCTTGAACAGTACCTGAATTTAATTAGACCCAGACTAGATGCTAGGATAATTGTAGATGAAAATTGTTATAATTTGTTTTTCACATTTAATGATTTCATCACCCGACTAACATTGATGGTAACCCTGTAAACGTGGAGAGATCGAGCTTGTGACTTTTGCATGAGGTCGTCGGGTGTTCGCGTCCAGGACGCTGCCTATAATTATTACCAACTTCTGAATTATTAATTCAGAAGTTGGTAATAATTATAGGCAGTGGACCAGAAAAAAGATCATAAGCGTGTGTAAAACTTTAGTAATAAAAAAAATAGGCAGTCATGGGACTGCCGACAGATGTGAAACTTAAACGAAACGACGAACTTAAAACGTCACATTAGCAGGTTGGTGACATTAATTAATAAGAAGCTGACAGAACTCAATGTTTAGATTAGCGCCCTCTAGTGGATCTTTAAATGTATTATTAGCGTGACGGTCTCGAGTTCGGCTTTTTCCCCATAGTAAAAGTGCACAAACGTGCCTAAAGAAGTTTTCACTTCAAAAAATGGATAATAAAATTGTGATAGAAATGGTAGAAATTGTTTGTCACGGTATGCAACTGCAATGTGACCGTGCACATAGGTCACGGATTAGATTCCCAATCAGTGCAACTATTTGTATGCATGAATATGCCTTTTTAAATTGGTCTGGTATGTATAAGAAATATATCCAAGTATGTTTACCCATTTTTCTAGAACCAACTCATAGCATAGTAGAAGCTAGTCAAAATAAGTTTGGGTCTAGATGGTGTTGTAAAAAAATAGAATAAAAAATCTTTTTAACAAAAAATTAAACCGACGAAAAGAACTAAAAAGCAAAAAATAAATAACTATAAAATTTTTATAAACTTATTTTGAGTCGGCGCCAAATAATAATATGATTAATTATACCTACGTAGAGTTGGTTGTTTGGCGCCGACTCAAAATAAGTTTAGAAAAGATAGAAACTAGAAAAAGATAGAAACAAAAATATTCAATGCACTCGTCACTAGTTCGTCTCGGATCGCTGAGTAAACCTGTCAATTTATTGATAAAATTTTGTTCAGTTATTGCATTACGCTTTCCAACAGTACTGGGTGCATTATCAAATCTCGTCATAGACCAATAAACAGGCGTTATCAAAGTCCACCTATTGCAACTTGCGGTCGACGAGAGTAACTATTGATTCCTACGCAAGTTTCTATTTCACGAATGGATGAATACGGTGGAGAAAGCATTTGGTATGTTACACTATGTAGGTAAAAACGACTCATAGACGTTTTTTTAATTCTGCTTGGTTGATTTCTTAATTTTTTTTTTTAATTTTGAACAGCCACCAAAACATTGAGCTGTTGAAGAAAATTGCATTTGTTATACATTAACTAGGAGATGGATTATTTTCTACGGACATTAGTAGACGTTGCAATTGTACTTATATTTAACAGTAACATTAAAGTACTTATGGATTAATGTTCATCAATAATTACAAAAAATTGACAATAAAACAGCTAAACAGCTATGTAGTAATTGTTAAACATTGTAATAGATTCGTTACACAAAACAAAACAGTCACAAACAAATTTATTATTAAGTAAATTATATTTTGTTGCGTTCAAACTGTTGTAAAATTTGTGACGGTTATAGAAAATATATTTCTACAATATAGACTTGTCTATTGACACCGATGGAAATGACATGAATTGACATGTCGATTAAATTTATTAAATAAATTCTTAAGCAATTACTTTTAAATTTAAACGGATATTTATTTCACCGAACCGATAGCTAAACTCGAAAATTTTAAAAATTAATAAAAAATATTCATCTCCTATAGTTGCTTATTATGTTAGTAGATAGTCTGAAAATGGACACCTTTGCGCCAAGCAGGCCAAAAAAAAAAACGCCATCGCGATTTGGACACTTTCGAATGACATTACAGGGAGAAAGCTTTCAAAAAAGAACAATTGAAAGATACGGGTGAACGTTTTCCCACCAATTAGGTAAAAAATAATGATAGTTAAAATGCGTAATTGGGCGACAGGCGCGATATTTGTGTGTGACAATACACCGACTATGACAAAAAACATATTCACATAAAACCAAAGTACATAGGTATAATGTACGTAACGAGACATAACAAGCAAGAGGATTAATAATTGTTTTAAATTTTCGCGACTTGTATTAGACGCGTTGCATAAAAATAATCAATTAATTAATAAAAACGATTCATAAATCGATGTTTCGATCGAATTGCACCGACCGCAGTCATGGGTAGTCAGGTCAGAAGATAAAAATTTCGAAAGCTCAGTTCATAGAAATTATCGGCTAGAGACATTATCCGTCTTTTGTAAATATTACCATTACCACTGCTGACTATAAGCGTCATCCCAGATTGTCCTATTGTTACACTGACTATATAATGGCCCGTCTCTTTGTTGGACCACCAACGTTACACTTACTAGTTCTCACTTCTCAGTCCATCGCCACCGCCCAAAACACTGCATTACTCATCATCTTAGTTCAGACCAGCTCGATCTTAGGTTCTGTGACCAATAGTGTTAAACATTAATGTCTTTTGCAATCCCATTCTATAGTACTTAAAGATTAAGGTGTTTCCCATGAAGTCTGACGCCTCTTAGCCATCCATTAGTTGCATGGTGTAAATTATTACAATAAGTATCATAACAGTTATGAAACACGGACATACCCAACCTTTATCGTGTCTTATTTCTTGACCGAGCATATCAATATAACAAAACTAAATTTCATAATTTTATCAATCACTTTATCAAATCTAACTTACCTTCGCAACAACA
This sequence comes from Euplagia quadripunctaria, assembly GCA_963859945.1. Classification (NCBI taxonomy): domain Eukaryota; kingdom Metazoa; phylum Arthropoda; class Insecta; order Lepidoptera; family Erebidae; genus Euplagia; species Euplagia quadripunctaria. Next base: position 2,015,959 of record OY982563.1, read on the forward strand.
CTAAAAACCAAAAAAAGAGATTTTGTAACTCATCAAAGCCGTCTGTGAAAATGAAATTCTGTTATAGAATATCATATTTAAAAAGAAACCTTTTAAAATTAGTTTGTTACAAAATATGATTAGTTGACAAATAAATAACACTAAGTATATTATCTTACTTATCACAACAAGTCAAATGAGAAGTAAACAAAAGACAACGCAACAGAGACAATTTATTTTATTATATAACAATATAATTATGGTTATTATTGTGGCATAGGTAAACGTAGACTCAATAGAGCAGTTCAGAAACCTTGTATTATTTAACTTTTAAACAAAGAAGCAATGAAAAAGTAAAAATCCTTATTAATAGAAATGAAATAAATACTGGTCAGTAGTAAGCGCAGTAATTGAAAATGCCTGACTGATTTTAAAAAAGAAATCAATAGCAAATTAACGGGAAAAACAGAAAATTTGAGAAAAACATAAAGTACTTTTTCTGTTCGAGAGACGAGTTTGATAAGGATTGAATGATTTAATTTGAAATAAGTGGTATCTTGGAATCACACATAGGCAATTAGGCATTCGATAACTGAGATCCACGGGCCTGGCCGCGGGAAAATCTCTAATTCAAATAGTTTTATTAAATGGCACTGTCACGCTCTCTCTACCTGACAATAATTTTTTAATTATATTAATCATTGTTTAAAGTAACCAGATAGTTAATTTTACTCATTCACGGCAGTGAAATATGTGGTTTTATCTATTGTTACGGATTAAGGAAGTATTAAAAAAACCCCACGAAGGCACAGCTCTACCTAAAACAAAAAGAACCTATTTATTAATGTCGTAAAGAAAAGGTCAAGTTCCTGTTGTTAAATACAAAAGTTCACTCAGACTATTCGTTTTTTAGTTATTGTTTCCTTATGGTTACTGTAAAAATAAAGCACTACCTACTTATTTTATTTTTATACCTACTAGGCCGAAAGATACATGTTATGCACGGAAAATAAAAATATAAATATCATCCGTTATAAATAATACCCCTAAAGATTATTGCTTTAGAAGGCTTTCAACAACGTAAGCTTTTAAAAAAAATAGATACCAATTAATCATGGCACAATCATAATGAAATTATATCTTAATAATTAGTATAAAATACCGCGAACTAGTTGATACAGATTTATGCAATGGAGCGTTTAATGTAGACTTCCACGATAAATTACATTAATTAGCCTACTTAATAATGACATTAAAAATATTACATATTTCAGCAACAAGTTGCTTTACTCATACATAAGTAAACATGCGTAAATACCAAGGGACCACTCCACTCCTACAAATTACGACAGCCGCCATCGTGATATAACTTTTAGCACAAATATATCATGTGGACATACCTATGTTCAATTTGCTCAATTCAGAAAACCGGACCTCCGCGGCCTATACATTTTTCGGACATGTTATACTTTATAGGTCTTTTTTCTTTTCCGGCTATGGGCTTAACTCATTGTAATTGTGTTGTTGGTCTGCGAAGTAGTTCGCATTATGTTTTGTAAACAGGGATTTTATTTTCATAAGTTAAAAACGAACAACATTATAACACAAAACACAGCTTCATTTAGAGGTTTAATATAATATATGGTAATGAAGCTAACGAGGTTGGATTAAAAAAAAAAGGTCAATATTCTTGAGGATGGTATATAACATCACACTAGGTACGACTTTTGGAAGCGAAACAGTCAACACAAACGCAGAACTGAGTTTCAGTTCAGCGGGGAACAACTATCGTTTTATAAAATCCCACTTCCCACTAATATTATAAATGTGAAAGTTTGGATGTATGGATAAATGGATGGATGGATGGATGGATGTTTGTTACTCCTTCACGTAAAAACCACTGAACCGATTGCAATGAAACTTGGTACGTAGATAGCTGGAGACCTGGATTAACACATAGGCTACTTTTTACCCCGATATTCCCACGGGATCGGGATTTACGCGGGTGAAACCGTAGGGCGCTGCTAGTAGGGATATATTTTCATAAGTTAAAAAACAAACAAAGTACATTTGGGGTTTTATAATGAGAACTGTGTTTCAGTTCAGCGGGGAACAACTATCGTTTTATAAAATAAGGATATATTTTCATAAGTTAAAAACAAACAAAGTACATTTGGGGTTTTATAATGTGTAAATTAATTGACTATATTCCTTAAAAGTGCAAGTTAAGTACCATATTTAACATGTTAACTACCACAGACACAGACTCACCCACTAGTCTATGAAAGCATACTATTATGTATTCTGAAGTTAATGGTTAGATCTCATCGCGCCTAATAATAAGAATAGCGAAATCGTGTAACGAACCATCTCTATTGTTAAATTTGGACATTTTCGTTAATACCTGACTTGGCAAGGAAAAAAACGGGATCCTGTTAGGTCCAAAAGTGAGTAGGTACTTAGGTCTTCACTTAAATAGTTCGTGTAATGGCACCTCCCTTGAAATAGCTATGTTCTCTTGGGGTCTATGTTTTCTGCACGTAATTAAATATGGCTATTATTCCCTGTAGATACTAAATAAATTACAGAGTACGATAGGAACAAATAAAAATTAAAATAACCAAAAAAAATTCAGGAGTCACATCAGACAACGTATTTGTTTAGAAAACAGACAACTAATCCAAAACCAAACTAAAATTAAGTTTTAAGTTTAAGTTCGTTTTACTTTGACACAGATCGAAGCTCGACCGTAATTCATTTAATAATATTTATTGCTAACACTAAAGCTCATCAATGGTGTTGCTGCTCGTCAAAAAACGCTGAGCTCTAATTAAAGGATAAAAAGGTGCTGAGCTCTTTGGGTTTTGCCTTTTTATATTTACTAGATATCGCCCTGGTGCTCGAATTTGGACAATAATTCATTACGTTTTGATTGTTTTATTTAATTAAGCAGTATAACTTGAACCGTGATAGTATGGACTTTCCATACATGACAGGTCCAAAATCGGTTGACAAACTGGAGAAAATGGTTCTTAATTGATTAGTGTTGCCTAGTTATATAGATAAAATGTAATCCATATACTTGTACATATATTTTTAATTCGTGTAGGTAATTTTCTGTAGACAATGTAGACGTTACATACCAATGGCAAACCCAAATACGGCCTTTTCGCATTTACATTTTTTTTTTATTATTCGACGTATGCAACGACTTTTGTTGACATCGTATTAAATTAGCGCACACCATCAATTGTATTACGCAACCGACTGCCCTACAGGTACAGAGTCCATTTTTGTGAAATTGCCGCCATTACATAACAGTCGCAATTGCCATCTTGTTCGCACGTGGTTCACAATTTATAATACGGAGTATGCGTAGATATAATGTTGAAAGAGAAATTGAATTTGATTCACTCTTCCGTCAGGTTAATCGATGCAACTAAAATGTGTGCAGGAAAGAGGAAACAAGTAATATAATTAATTGATAAATATAAATGGAATCTCTGTTGGCATTCGGCTTATTTACTAACATTAATGTTATTCGGTATTTGAATCCTCATATTCCCTGTACCTAGTCGGAATATATTGTAACATCTTTGATCATAAACATGTACTTAGATAGAACATCGCGGACCAAAAACGCAAAATAAAAATAAAGCTGTCCTATGTGTATGATATTAGCTATGGTATGTTTAGGTACATTAACAAAGTAAATAAAAAAAATTAAGGGTTGCGCAAAATCTGAATTATTAAAAGGTGTAGTAAGTGCCGAATATTCACTCACAGCTCAAAAGAAATCGTTAGACGTTGGTCAAAATCAAGCCTAAATTATATCTGAGGTGGATTATAATTAAAGTGTAGTAATAATCCCGTAGAAATATTCATAACGCGATGTAGGATCAGTAGTTACGAAAAATTCAGTCAAATTTAGAGCAGATGGAGCCACTGCCAATTTCTAATGCACGAATTTCTCTCAAATGCTCAACTTCCACGCATTATGTTTGATTATACAATTCTTATTATCTTTGTTTTAGGTGGCGGTACTTATTAACGTTGCTGTTGCTCGGCATTGCCTGCGCGAAGCCTACAGAGAATGAAGACAGCATACCTGATGCCGGCGTGGACGATAGTGATGAACTAGCTTTAAATGAAGAGGTGAGTCTAAGATATAAGTTTACAATAATGGCCGTATGTGTGCATCTGTTGTAAAAAAAGAACTGCAAAGAGAACCTTTAACCATGCAGGGTACATAACGATTTTTCAACATCGCTAATGCACGTGATCATTTAAATGATCCATACTTTATGTAACAACTACAGCTACTTTAAACAACTTATTATTTTATTTGATAAAAGCGGGTCATTACTAAGAGAAGCTGGCATAGAAATGAAACGAGCGAAGCCACAGTAAATGCCAAGGCATATTTTTGTAGCGTCGTCATTTAACTCCCTATTTAAATTCCCTGGGCTACAAAACCCTACTAAAAACCGCAGTCTTCTGTATTAACTTCGATGTGCACTTCGAATCCGTGTAATGTTTAAAAAAAACTTGCTCGATTCCCCGCTTCTTCATAGTAAATTATAATTTTATTTAATATCAGATAATATTATTTACACGAGAATTAACGCGATCTATACTGAGGTCACAGGCTGACTCAGCCTGTAACGGCCAGGCGAACCTGGTCGAAACGTCAGGTAATTCAAAGGTATGTAATACCTATTAAATTGATCGCGTTAATTCCAATTTAAATAATAATTATATATCATTGAACGCGAAAGTTGAAAACTTTGTATGGTCACAGATAAGATAATAGTTACTTCGTTACTTGGTGAGGTATTTTATGAAATCTTTAAAGAGCGAATAAGGGCTAAATTCCCTATGTAAACAGTGCGTTCCTCAAAAGATTGATAACCTGAGAGATTAAATACCTTTATTAAAGCCAAAGAAGGGAATATCCAAATTCCTAACTAATCCAATCCAATCATTTCCATAAATGCGAAAGTTAAGTTTGTTTGTTTGTTACACTTTTATGCCGCAACTACACAACCAATCATCATGAAATTTTTCACACATGTTCTCAGGGGTACAGAAAAGGACATATTGTATCTTTCATCCTGAAAAAAGTACTGTTCTGAAGGAATACCCGAATTGATTAAAAAATCAATATACGCGCGAGTAAAGCCGTATGCAAAAGCTAGTATATTAATAAATTGTAAAGCTTTAGACTTTATTACAGTTGTACAGTTGTTTTTTTAATTAATAACCGAACTTTCGATCACATTAGGTATTGTAATTTGACAAAATACTATAAATGCTAATTCAATAAAAAGTTCCATGTTTATTAAATGTGAAGCAACTTTCTCAATGTCTGCGTGCAAATCCTTTCCATTTCATTCCGTGCACGTTCTCGTAATGGACTTACAATACAATACATATAATTATGTATCTACTTAATTCATTCACACAACTATCGACACTACACAAGATTGAGTTAGTTGATCCGGAAATAAAGTGAATGTATTACAAGAAAAAACAACCACTTAAATTAATATATTATTCGAAGCGGAGCTAGAATGCCTTATAATTTAAAAGTGATTGAAGTTATCATTCCATCTAAGTCTTGCCGATTTCTGCAACACGATTTAGCCGGGCTGCTGTCTCAATGAAATCTGATTAAGATCTTATTATGGGGTATTAAGTTGACTGTATAAACTTAACGATGACGCATACTGTTTAATGATCACAAACAATTTATTGTGGTTAGGTAAGGAGAAGAAGCTTCGGATGCCTGTCCTGCGCTTCACCAGGCTATGGCAACCGATGGAGACAGCTAGTTGACAAACTCGGTCACGCTCCTCCGCAGTGAGGAAGTGACTAAAAATAAGTGGTACCTACTAATGGACATTCAAAGAGACGTATAACACAGCAGGTATATGCTCCAGTGGGGAAGTATTGTGGTTTTTTTGCTTAGCTTAAATATGAGGAAAAATGGAAGTCTCTAGTTAGAGAGTCTGAGAATAAGAGTCAGGGTTGAAGTTGGCAACACACACATATATCACTACCTTTGTTAAAGGTATTTAAAAAAATTGAGGAATTCGATATAAATAATCTATTTAATTGTAGGTTTTCTCGATTGTAGAAGGTACTAGGCATTGTACGTGACTAAAATTGGGTGTTACAACTGTATTACACTGCGATCAGCGATGCAATTTGTCTACACCATTTCGAGTCGATGTCCGGCTGGCAAGGCCGCTGAGTGAAAGTCGAAAGTAACTTATAAGTTTTTATCCTTTTTATACGTTTTCTGCACGACAACGACACTTGTTGACCAGTGATCACTATTTTCGGAGGGAGAGTATATTATTATTAAGGTTTCCAGTTTTTTTAAATTCATGAATGATGTTTTATTGTCTGGTCTGATTAATGTTTGTATTTCTAATATCGTTTTCGAAACAATGTTTTATTGCTCAAAGATCATTACTATATAAAATTTAAACATTGAGACGTGATCAGAAATATATACGACCATAATATGTTTATTGATACGATCTTTTAGGTTTCTTTGCAATTTATATTCGTTGTTAAATTGTAAAAATTAAACGTGCAAACACAACACACGGGCTCATCAACACGATTCACACACTTCTATTTTACATAACAGCGTGAGAAATATGTATACACCTATGTATATACGTATAAATTTCGCAATTAAAAGTCTCTTTTATTATAGAATCTACTGAGTTGCATTCGCTTCTATTCGGCATAAAGTACTTACGATTTCTTGTTTTTAGAGAAGCCATTATTATTATCATTCTATGTGTGACTGTCGAGTAATCCGTAATCTAATCTGTCATCTATCTAAGTTTTAACATTGTACAGCTCGGTACCAGTACCCCATACCAAGGGGTGGATCTCCTTTAATAGTTTGTGTCCTATTAGTCTGAATAACATAAAAGTACCTACTTAATTTATATTTATTAACGCATCATTATTGTCAAGTGCACAATTTATAACATGTGCCTATTTAACATTGTACGTCATTATGAAAGAAAAGAAGAGAAAATAAAAAGTAAGAAAAAATGAGGCAACCATGATTTCCTCATTAGTCGGTAAAAGCTCCCGGATCTCTATATGTAATAGTGCAGTGATATAATTCAAACAGCAAGTACCAACACATCGCCGTCGTCTCGCACGATTGCGCGCCATTTTTACGTTTTTTTTTTTTAATACAGCAATAACATTTGCACGCGTCAACAATTGGAACCAATTATAATACAAATTATCTGTGACAGGTAATGATGTAAAATTATGCAATTTAACAACCACTTTTTTGGCAAGCAGATTAATATAACGCTTTATTTGTCCGGAAAAACGTTATACGATCTATATAGCAGGTACTGTGCACATGTAATTGTCGCCTTTCTTTTTTTAACACGATTTCATGATTATTATTAGCTTGATTTGAAACTATTTATACTTATACTATTTATACAAATCTTGGAAGTCAATTTTAACCTAGGTATTTAGGTTGTCGTATCGAAATGAAACTTAAGATAGAACTATATGTAGTTCGGATGAAAATACTAAAATTTGGTATCTTGGAGCTGATCTGATGATGGAGGCAGGAGATGGATAGTGGAACTCCTCTGTGGCTATGAATAAAACCAATCATGTTTCAGTTCATATGATTCGTTTTGTCGAGTCCGACAGATTGAACTTAATAAAAACTCCTATCGCAATCAAACCAACGATGGTTTTTTAACTTTTTAATTTGGTTCCATATTAAAGCCATTTTTTGCACTTTCTGTGCCATTACCGGTCCTTTTGCAGTCCATCCATCCTGATTGCGAAGATATCACGTGGCAGAAGCAGACCCTGCCTCCTGCCATTCACAGCCTGCGAAGCGACCGGCAGTGCGTTAATGACCAACTCATACGAGAAACACTGGTATCTGGTTTCGGTGGCACACTATAATTGATTTGAATTCATGCGGACATAATCACTGAGATTATGTCCGCACAGTTCAACAATTTCAGTTGACGTTTCTGTTGTCTCACTGACACTTTAAACTCAGTTACATTCTACCGTTCTATTATAATATCTATATGAAACCGGTATAATAGAGATATTGCGATTTAGTATAGGTAATTATTTTGCAGGTTTTTACAAATTTCCCAATTTTCTTTTCCTTTAATACCCAGGATACTAGAAAGTTGTACCCATCATCGTCCGAATAACAAAATGATTTTCCAAAGAAAAAATATTTTGCTGACTTTTACGAATTTATCAACAACGATGGCTTGTGAACTTTGTCAAGTCTGAAATCTTGGATATGACCATAATACTAACTAATAACTTCGTAATTATTTTTTACTTCAATAATAATCCCAGTTTGTTTTTATTATGATAGGTAATTTAATTTTTAGGGTTCCGTACGTCCGAATGAAAAAACGGAACGAAACGTCTGTCTATTCGTCTGTCAAAACAGTTAAGTTATAATTACGTAGTAGTTTTAAAGTGATTTAAGAAAATACATGAAAATTTACCCCTTATCTCCGAAACTACTGAGCCTGAAATTTAAAAAAAGACTGAGAAATCATACTAACCTATAAATGTCACACCTACATAAAAAAAAATAAGGATTGACTTGAAAACCTTCTCCGTTTTTTCATCGGTTAAAATACAATAATATCGTTGGCAAACCTGTAAGATATCAATGGTCTTAAAATAACATGGTAAATCTCTCAACATTGTGCGTAACAACTTTCCTTTGCAGTTGGAAATGTAATGTATGAGAGAACATGCTCTTCAGTGTTATTTGTTTAAAAATCAAATTCATCGTACGGAACCTTCTTAACGCGAGTTCAACTCGCACTAGGCCGGTTTTTTTATGGTTACCTTATGTAAAATCGGACATACAATATCTAGAAGTCATGTATGCTTCTCAAACTGATATTACAGCGGGTTAACTTTACTGTATGCGTATTTCAGGAATCAAGAAACCTCCGACCGCGAGCATACACGCCAACGGCCTACAATAACCAGCTTCCGAGCGGCTTTAGACCAACGCCTTCACTAGCCGAGCTGGCTGGCTACCAACAGAGGCAGCAGGAACAGGAAGAATACATTGTACAGCCAAGGCCCACGCCGCAGATGTACATAGAGGAACCCCGCCCTCAAATCCAGAGAGCACCTCATAGAAAGGTAAGTCAAAAATATTATTTACTACCTTAACTGTTACTGACAGAAGAATTAATAATACCTAGTATTAAATTTTACCACATCCAACGTCTGAAAGTATTCAATTTGCTTAACGCCGATGTGTTTATCTAAACGAAACTGATCAAAATAAAACAGGTGCTGATTCTATTGCAACACTCACCAAACCAAAACCTGTCTTAATTTCTTTATATGAAATCAACCCTATCTTCTTCGCAACAAGGTATATTTATTACTGGCATCTATTTCACTAAAACCTGTCAACGTAAACTCAAATTTATTTCCACGCAGCGAGAGTCCCCATTTATTCAAATGTCGTATAATTACCGTATAAAAACTTGTTCAAAACTAACTACGATGACGTTATTTTAATCGACACCTACGAAGACGCATACTAAAAACACAAAGCAAAAGAGATGGCATTCAACGGAAGCGGCTCTCGCTACATGGTATTAAAGTTTATTTAAGCGTGTCAGACTTTAGTCGACAAATAAATTGCTTATTTCGAAAGCGACATATGTTACCTACTTGTTTAAATTTGAAATAAGACCTTGTTTCAAAGTATACAAGGATTACATTTTGTATGAAGAAAATTTAGTCAATTATAGTCAAGAGAGTAATACAACAGAATTGACACCATTAAAGAGAAATAACTTTCCATCAAACTACAAGTCAAACTAAATACGAGAAATAATTTCGTAAACTAGAGATCACCTAGATTTCGACCATACATCATTAAGTTTTGAACGATTTGTTTTATATCTATGTCCAGTAGGCTTTTAAACTAGGCCCCTGTAGCTTTTTGCAGCCATTTTCACATAATTTTTCAACTTTCTGCACTTTTTTCTACATTTAACTTTAAGGGATTACAAATTTCCAAACATGACGTACCTACCTCCGCTAGCGATATTTAAATTGTTTAACGAGGGGTACGAAGATTTCCCTTCACGTATTAATATATAGATAACACGTTTAAAATAATATATACCTATACATCTCTCCTTTTATTTTCTGTTGCATAACTATTACAGTTTAACTAAAGAAAGAAAAATAAATTTATTTTGATGTCGTAAATAAATACGTGTTTTATAAACTGTTGTTATAACTATTACCATGAATCAAATTATCCAAAACCCAGCCTCAATAACTTGCAAGATTTCATTTCGATTTAGAAGATTATATCTCAATTAACATAATGGTATCCTGAGGTTAAGGTATCCACATTTCATTAAAAGATGTTCTATACTGTCAATGGGAAATTACATTATCCTTTGTAAAAAAAAAAACAATATTTCTCTGGTATTGTTTGCATGCACAGGCTTCAGTCACCACTTACCCTCAAAAAGCCCCTTGAGCATATTTGTCATGTTAGAATTATGCATGTATTTTTTGCAGCAACAAGAACAGCGTCCATCAAGACTCCAACAGAGACCAGTTCAAGAGGTCGAGGAGGAGCTGGAAGAGGAAGAGAAGGAGGAACCAGACCGCCTTTCCGCACTTCTACAGCAGTCCAAATTCAACTGTGTCAGCAAACAGACCGGATACTATGCCGATGAGGAAGTTAACTGCGAGGTCTTCCATTACTGCCAGGACAATGTAAAGCACTCCTGGATCTGTCCTGAAGGCTTTACTTTCCACCAGGTAACTGATAACTAGACTGGTTACCAAATTCTTAGTCTAGCGTTTTAAACGCAGTGCGGTAAAGTTGTCCAATGTCCAAACAAAAGAACAATGGCAGATTTTTTTAAAATAATCCAGTCAGCAGTTACAGAATATAATTCAATGGTAATATTGTGACACTCATGAGACAATTTGCTGTGGTTTGAGCATAATCGTTTACAATAAGTATACAGTGATTGTGATTCATGAGATCTTTAGACGTAAATGAAGCATACATTAAAAAATATATACTTTATGTGCGAATCCTGAGATATAAACTACACACCAGGCCACGTAGGTAAGCCACAGGCCTGGTTTTATGGAAATTATTTTAAAAAATTTGAGGTTTTTGAATTTCAGATATAATGAACATAACCGACATTTATATAGAAGAATCCGAACCCTTACGCTACATCTTCTATTATCTTCAACAGGTCCACTTAATCTGCATGCCACCGACACACGAGAACATTTGTCAGAAGTCCTCAAAATACCACTTTGTCAACGAATACTTGTACAGACCCATTAACGAGGAAGAGGTCCAGAGGAAACCCAACGTGTCCCTCAAGTACTCCGACAGGTACTACCCTGCCGAGGTTTACAGGGACGACAGATATGAACAGGAAGACCAAGAAGAGGTAAGTTAAGGTTTATTTTATAGGAAGTTAAAAAAACGTGTGAGGTGATGCGACACCTGGGTGTAACGAAGTTCCTTTCGATATATATACCTATATATTTAATGGATTTAATAAATTGTATCAAAATATTGTAAAAAGTCGAAATTAAAATTGTAACTACTAACTAATATTATATATACACGGATAATTAGTATACAAGATATTACAGTAGTATCGCGCAGAATCCACAGATGGCGTAAAAATAAATCGACTCACGGTCAGCATTTTTCGTTGCGCTAACACTTTTTTCCGGTGTACCGTGCGATAAGGAACGTTGTTCCAAAAACTGAGTCAGTGCTGTACCCCGCCAGCCGCCTTACGCAGATACGTGGTGAGACACGGGGGTGAACCAAATCAATTAATGTCATCAACTTTCAGGGTTGTACACGCCATTTGTATCAGAACATGATTCCATTGAAATGTTAATTTTTTTTAGCATTTTACAGAGGACGCAATTTTATTTTTAAATATCAAGGAGGGGTTAGTATAAAGTTAAATCCAAGTTTGTGGGATTGCAACCCTTGTCCCACGGGCGCCATCTTGGAAAAAGAGGGTCCAAATGGTTTTAATGGTTTTATGGTTTATCTGACAAACTATAGGTCTCACAAAGAAATTATCAAAGATTATCAAAGATTTTGTTGCAAATAAAATTCTCTACAACTTTAGTTAAGTAACTTTCAGTCGTAGAACCAAAAATAATAAAGTTATAAGCGAAAATCGACGAAAATTAGAGATGAAATTTTCTATTGGTACATTGGTATAACTTTTTTTTCTGTTCATTTTACAAAAAAAAAAATTATTTCAAACCATTTTTATAGAGGTGTTTTTAAGGAATAATTTTCATTTTCAATTTTTTAATTTTTAAAACTTAGATTAAAACTTTAAAAGCATGGTCGTTAACAAATTTAACTCTACTCTGTGAAGCGTGGTTAATGCTTATTTGACCTGGAACTCCATCATCAGGATTAGCTTAACCGCGGAAAATCCCGATGGTGTTAACAAGAAAATATTGTTTAACTTGCTATTCCTTTGTACAGACTGTATATGACAATTGAACACTTACTTAAGTCACTGATAGGGCATGAGCCTAGCATGCAGATACAAAAAGAATTTTTGTAGACCAGTTTGAACTTTTCTGCCCTTATGAACTTATATCATTAGGTACAAGTTAGTGCCAAATGTGCAAAGCAATGCACTATTACAAGGATGTTTTTTTGCCTTCACGACACTCAAAACCTTTCCTAATTGTATAGTATTCTTGTATGGGACAGCCTTAAGTAGACTGAACAATTTTTTTTGCTAGTAACGTGGGTCACAATGTTGTATGTGTTAGGAGTGGATCCACGTCAGAAGGTACTGTTCTGTGCCTTTGTTCTCCATTATTTAAAAAAAAGTTGCAATAAGTTACAGTGTTACTTTTCGGGATTTTTTTCCAATTGGGTACCAATGTAACACAAACTGGTGTGACACAAGGAGAACAAAGGGTTCCGTGGGGTTGCATTCAATCACTCAATTACAAATCCGTCGCCTGAGACATTACGTTACCGCCGATTTATTAAATAATAAAGAAAACAACAGTTATAGTTTCATAATATATTATCGCTCTCAATTTTTCTCATGTTTGCAGGAAGAGGCATCTCGTCATCAGCCCGCGCCGGCCCAGCAACAGGCGAGGCCAAACCGCAGGCCAGAGGTGTTCCGGTCAGCAGAAGAAGTCAACATTCCCCTTGTCCAGAGGCGTCCTCAGCGTCCCTACGACTTTGACTTCTAAATATTCTGCCCATTGACTAGTGTAATTGTATTTTAAGTGTAATCTAGCATAGCCATTTTTAAACTTCAGTGGTTCTTGGCTGAGCTATTGTAACAGCCATCAGCATTTTTTTCAATAATATTTCGGTTCCATCAATCATATCTACATAAATTTTCATACAAGTCATGGTGTCACTTCTAATTTCTTCCATATACATATTTATCTACATTTTAAGACCAATATTTCAGATTAATAGCCACTGAAATGTGAAAAAACTGGTGATCAGTCGCGAGGTGCTATATTAATGATTTCATTTAATCAACTCTTGATTAAATTGTACCATCACAACTTTGTTAAATTAAGACTAATTTTAATTAAACTTATTTATGTTTCTGTACAATAAGTCACAAATTAGTTGTAAGCTAGTCTTTGTGTAAACTAAATAAGTGTAATAAAAGTTTTAAAATATTTTCTGGGTGTATTCGTTTAATCCGACAATATATATTATCAACTGCATTCACGCCACGCATTTTGATACTCATTTATGGCTCACTACTAATACTACTAGTATCTGTGCTAATACTAAAATGACATTGTGGCTGATGAACAACCGCCAGACCATACGCGGATAGCAAAAAAAAGTAATTTGAGCGATACAAATGTATTCTAAGACTCAAATCCTATTTACCTACTAAAGAGCTGGCATCGGTATAAGCGTGATTTTGGTCTCCTCTTTTGACAGATGTCAAAAAAAAGCGAGGGCTGAACAGACTTTAGCTACAGCCCTGTTAAATAAGCATTTAATAATAACGGGGCAAGGTAATACATACTACATTTTTTAATTACCTACTAAAATAAGGCCATGGAGCAATCGCGTTATTTTAGAGGATCAGGATCAACTCTTGCGGAATCTGAAAAATAAAATACAAAGCGTTTAGGTATTAATACCAAAAAAAAGGCTAAAATAAAAAGGCTTTTTAGAACGGTCTCAATATTTTTTACGTGACATTCTTTTTTTTTTATGGTATAGGGGGCAAACTAGCAGACGGGTCACCTGATGGTAAATGACTACCGCCGCCCATGGGCACCTGCAACTCGAGAGTCACAAGTGCGTTGCCGCCCTTTAAGGTTATAGGAGTAGGAGAAGAGGAGGAGGGGGGGAAGAGTGGGAAGAGGGGAGAGAGGGTTAGGACGGGAATAAGGTAGAGGGAAGGGTTAGGGCCTCCAGTAACCTCACTCACGCGGCGAAATGCAATGCAAGCATTGCTTCACGGCCGGTTTTCTGTGAGGCCGTGGTAACGAGCGGAGTCGAGCCGGCCCATACGTGCTGAAGCATGGCTCTCCCAAATAAAAACATAACTGGGTATGAAACTAATACGAAAAGGAAAATGTCTTCCTCTTAATTTTAATCTAAACAAGAAATAATAAAATGAAACAAATAACCCGACTGCTTTAAAAATATCAATTAAAAAGCAAAATAATATACCCTACTTATATCACCCCTCAAAACTGAGACGAATCTAGACACCTCATATATTATTATGTAAAAATCCGTCAAACGATTTAGGCCGCATTTTCACCAGAGATTTGCGAGGAAGCTGAGCGGCGCAAGGGTGTGTCACTGTGTGTGGCAAAGCTGTGACACGGTGTTTGCAGATGAGCGGGGCGAAAATGCAACCAACAGCGAAAATTCACTGAATACAGCAATGCTCATCCCTTGCACATATTCCTCACTTTTTTCGTACGTAAAAAGACCTCGCTCCGTTGAACCTTTTTCCACTAGAGCTATGCTGAGTGAGGCTAGGAAAATGAAGTAATACGATTATTGATTTTTTTCTCGACCCACCACTCACCTTTCTCGCACATTTCAAAACGCAGTCTTAAGCTGTAGAGCGTGCCAAATGACATATGTACATACATACACACATACATATATAGGTACGTTCGAAAAACTTTACCCTCCTTTGACAATCGTGTAAAATAATACTTACTTCTAGCTTTCAATCTCAATGGATTACTTGCATTATGTGGACAACTGGGACCATGCGTTTCGCATGTCTCAGCGCACTTGCATTCATTACATTCAGCAGTCGGTGTGCAACAAAACTTGGTTTTCATGGCGGTGCTCACTTGTCCCAGTTTGCTATGATATGGACAATAAGAAGAGTCTTCACAGACCTGTGTAAAAGATAATCACCCAGATTCAATATGTAAACTCATGAGTAGTATTACAACTTGAGCAATAGTGTCAAGTAGTGTGGTCTATCCCTCACATGCACTTAAAAAAAACATGTATTATGTAGGCTCGGATATTTCATTGATTTTTATCATAGTTTTATTTTATTTTTATTCCTTGTACCTTAAAACTGATTCTGACAAATGGATCTTTCAACTAGTAGGTCCTGCCATGATTTTAGGCACCTCTTCATTTGTATAAGTAAAAACAATAAAACTATTAGTGTTTTCCTGGTAGAATAAGAAACCTAATTCTGGATCCCACCAGTGTAGCTACAAGTCGGCGGAACCTGTTCTGTCTACATGCCGACAACCTGCTGCGAACACACCCAGGTCAGGCATAGAAGGCAGCTCTTAGGCTGTTGCTAAATTGCTATTTATTTGTTTATTTATTTGGTTTGCTGACAGTTGTTACATTTATTATTTTCATGCACTTAAATTATCACATCCTTATTCTAAATGTACAACCATATATGAGCAAACACTGCGGTGCTCTGATTTTTACTTTTTTTTTTTTTCATACAACTAGTTACCAGTTTAAATAGAACAAAACAACAGAAGGTGGTTGGTAAATTAATAACTAATAACTTGTTTGTCAGAAAGGAACAATTTTCTGTCGCTGTGAAATTTGCCTAAAGAACTTGAAAAGATATCAGCACATCTAGGTACTACTTTCGTTCGCTAATTTGCACATACGTGGGATAGGAGAATTAGATCCAAGTGCGGTTTTACGAATTATGTTAATTTACGCTATTGACAACGGAGGTATCAATTGAAAAGTTCTGTATTCAAGCAACACCACCATACAATATAAATCACTTCTTTACGAGTGGTGTAAAAATGTTAACTAATTGATAAGGATGCGTTTCAACCAGAGATTTGCGAAAACTGAGCAGTACTAGTAGTGCTAGAAATGGCGAAGCTAGGAAAGGGAGCAGAGCAAAAATGTGCGAGAGAACGAAATCTTCATACAGTATGCGGTTCTCTCCCACTCGCGGTCATAGGTCTATTACCTATTAAAATTGTATCCTTGCACAACTTTGATGGCAAAACAAAGTGACATAGTGACTTAGAAACATACGCTAAGCTCTTCAGATCCACGAGTAAGTAACGGCAGGTCCTCAAATGATCCGCATGGTGCTGATAAATGCAACGGTGAGGTTGCTCTCTCTGTAGTCTTAACATAGATCTTGACATTTTTACAAGATAGTTTTGAAGTTTTTATGTAATGAGGTGGGCCTTGGCCCTGGCAATGCGCACAATCTAGGGACGAAGAACTCATTTTCGTATAATACTTCGTTAATGGTATACTAAGATATTGTGGCTGGAAGATAAAAGAAAATTAATATAAATAATATAATAATATATAAATATATTTGTAAAAATACTTAATTGACTATTGGAAAAAATACTGGGGTAAAATACCGAAGCCAGACATTGCACGCGATATAATGTCATACTGGATCTACCTACCATAAGCTGGGTGGGCGTGACGCGCCTTTGTTTATCCGCTCAGGAAATGCATAATGCTTAGGTACCATTTAAAAGACGCCTAAAAATAAATTTTTGTCTATTCTAATCAGTAACCATTTGCTATTTGCATTAAATATCATAATAAATAATACATACCATCATCAACTAACCTCAAATTCTACAAACATACTCGAAGTAATATGTAAAAACCATTTTTATCACTTATAATTACAGTAAATTATCATAAATAATACATACCGTCAATTAACCTCAAATTCTACAAACGTACTCAAAGTATTATTTAAAAACCATTTTATCACTATCGTGAAGTTGGTAACTTTTTTGAAAAACTAAAATGCTGACTAGCTAACTTTAGGGTATCGGTTTTTTGTGATGGTGTGCGCGCGCATCGTAAAAATTTACTCTCATCATTTTTCCCTAATGCGCTAAAAGAAGTATAACTTCAAAAATCAACTTACCTTTCTTCTGAATACGAGTTAACTACTAATTTTCATGTTAAATGTACTGCAAGAGATTTCCAAACTCCATTGGTCCTTTTCTTCTTAAATTAAAATTGTAAAACGTTTCTGTTTAGTTAATTATCATTGTTATTGATCGGTTATTCTTCGCGAACTGTATCAATTCCTTTTATATTTTTTATACCCAAAAGAAAGGCTTTTAGCCTCAGTAGACGGGTGCTGGTAACACTAACTGCTCCCAATAAGTTTGAGTGTATTATGTACAACTTATAGGCTGAATAGAGCTCAATAATTGAATCTGTAAATGTACAATACTGGTCTAATGGATAACTGGGTTTTAATAGTATTTCTTTATATTTTGATGTAACAACTGCAATAAAATGAAGAAATTAGAAAGAATAAGGGGTTATTATAGTCGGGGTATATAAATCAGCTCACGCCTGTCCAAAAAACAGCAGCACGGCAACGAACAGACGTAGCAGATTGTTTTACCAGGTGTCCAAGGGCATGTAGATTGGCGTTCAGGGGCATAAATACCGGCATTTGGTGGCATGTAGGCGAGCGTTTGGTAGCATAAAGACAGGAAGAAGGCGATACCATTGGGTGCCCAGTTTTATATGATTATTTATTTACCTATAATATTCTTGATAATATCATTGGTCCCGTTGCAAAATTATAGCGCTTGTGCATTGTGATTGTCAATCGTGAGATCATTTATCTTAAAGTCTCATTATGGATCCTGAAAATTCTGAAGATGCGAAATGTAAATGTTGTAGGTACTTACGGTATCGAACTATCAGCATATTATTATTACTTTTACTTAGAAGAATAGTAATGATTTTATATTTACTAGGCGGTTACGGAAATAGTTTGAAATGTGTCTCCATTCTATGTTCTTTACGCTATTTACCGTTCCAAAGTCTAATGATGCGTACTGAAAGAATATAATGTTTCATAGGGTAAGACAGATCTTATCGACGACATCAACCCTGACAAGATTGTTAGCTCGATCAGTATCGGTCGCAAATACAGCCGTAGTAAATCTAGCCGACCGATTAGGTTCGCGATGGCAGTTCTATCAGTGCCGGATTTACCAGTAGGCTGAGTAGGCTGGAGCCTAGGGCGGCGGATTTTAGGGAAGGCAAAACTGGGGAAAACATTTTTTTTTTTGTCTTACAATAATTAAAAAGATTCATATTTCCATATACCACCATATACCATGTGTTAATAGGTACACAAACAATTCAACATGTAATATGTTTCACCACCTATTTAGATGTTTCTACAATTTTCGTAGTCGCGTGTGGAATGAGTGACACGACCGTTCTCTAAACTGTCTGGCAACACAGTTCGGGTGAGAGATTTTCTAACTTAAACGTGGTCACAGGCTGACTGGCTCAGCGGTGCACGCCCTCCGTCGTCGAGATCGTGAGGTAGAAGGTTCTTCATCCACCCGCACATTTTCGATATTTTTAATATTTTGATTTCGCCATGTACCGTCACATACTATACTAACAGTGTCCCTATTCTCTAAGCAAACCGATGTGCCCCTATTCTGGTGTTCACCCGACTGCGAATAAAAGCGAGGTGGCATGTTTTTTATCACTGGATTCCACGCTGTTGATAATTTGAAACCATCTTCCCGATTGAAAGTTTTGTGTTTTTTAATTTCAATCGCTTCACGTACAACTCTTGAGTAAAAGTGACGTTCCGTGGAGAGGACTTGCGTACGGTGAAACTCAATCCAGTGATTGGTGCCCGCTTCGAGTGCATGTTCTGCAATCGCTGATTTGCTATCAAAGAACACATCGCTGCTGTGAAGAACCGACAGATTAGCAATGACACTGTTAGTATAGTATGTGACGGTACATGGCGAAATCAAAATATTAAAAATATCGAAAATGTGCGGGTGGATGAAGAACCTTCTACCTCACGATCTCGACGACGGAGGGCGTGCACCGCTGAGCCAGTCAGCCTGTGACCACGGCCAGTGCAACCTGGTCGAAACGTCAGGCAATTCAGAGGTATGTAATACCTTTTCGTGATCGCGTTAATTCCCGTATAAGTACATAATTATATCATGGAACGCGAAAGTTTAAAAGTTAGTATAGGATAAAATTCGTAATGAGGTCATCCGACCAAGAACCAAAGTTACCGACATAGTTTGCCGAATAAACATGCTGAAATGGCCTGGCATGGTTGTTGGGGCACACGGGTTCTAGAGTTGAGACCGCGAACTGGTAAACGGAAGGTGGGACGCTGCCCCCCAGCCAGATAGACGGGCAAACTGAGAAGGGTAACTGGGATAGATTAGATGCGAAAGGCGGAGAACCGGGTGCTTTGGCGCACGTTAGGAGAGCAGTGGGCTGCAATAGGCTGATGGATTGAACGGTTATTGAATGTACATGTGTAAGTAGTATTAAGGCATAACTTACCCCACCTTAACAGTAGTACGTGATTGAGCTTTTATTAGCTTAGAAATATAGGTACCATAAAAAAACAATCAATCTTAGCTAAACAATTACCAACAAGAGGAGTTAGGAGATTAAATACCACACTCAGACTCGGCTAAATACCTTGGTATGCACTTGGATTTCAGTATAATATATAATTATGTTAAAAATAAAAAGTAGGTAATAATATATCTAAATGTATACATAGGGTACACTGAAAGTTTTGCACTCCTGACCGCTCATAAATGTTTGTGTTTCGAATGTAATATTTTTTTAAATATAAGAAACTCGGCTCCGTCTTACGAGTTTTCGATGTGGGTCACGTGCCCTGACGCGAGTTTAACATTTTTTACCCATCCACAAAAGTGCACAACGCCTTTAAAGAAGTTTTGACTTCAAAAGATCTTAGCTAAATCGTTGGGATGTAAAAAAAATCACTAACTTATATCTCCCTCTCAACTTCCGTTTGCCTCGCCCGATCACACTTTTCGTAACGAATTCACCAGCTTCTTCCGTTCACCTCACCCTATCACTCTTTTCGTAACGCAGTCACCAGCTTACTCCCCAAGTCAAGCGTGCGTAAAGAAGTTTTACTTCAAAAAGTTGTAATTAATATTATTGTGAGTTGCCTATCGAACCGAAGAGGAGGTAGGGGCGGCAAAATGTAACTAGCCTACAGACGGCAAATGTGGAAAATCCGCCACTGAGTTCTATGATGGCAGTTAGCTAAATGGTATTGTCGCCGTAGTAAAACAAGGCTGTGCTACCATCTCTGTGCCGCATTTGCGACAAGGCTTTTAAGCTTACTACATCGTAGGCGCTAGGGGCAGAGTGTCGTAATTATAATGTTTAACTTACCTTTTGGCTATTAGGTGCCCAACGAACAGCTTTGTACTTGTTATATAATATCAAAAGGATCGAATAAATAAAATGCAACAAGTTATAATAACGGTTGAAACAATAGATAAATATAAGAATAAGTTTTATGATAAGGAAATTCACAAAACCAAAGAATACTATATACAGACACCCTATACCAATGACTACAAATAATATAATAGCATTTTTATTGACAATAATTGATTTTCGTTCCCAATATGGTTGAAATAATTTAATTCTTTTTAACACTTTTTGCATCCAATTCTATTCTCATTCGAAGAACTTTTACTCTAACTTGTAGCACTTTATGTTTGGTTTATATGTTAATAAATTAAAATTAATCAACTTCAACTTTTGGATTGTGGCTTTGTTTAAAATTAATTACTTTTGTAATTTATTTTGTTGAGTTAAAAGGGGAATCTTGTATTGACATTTTGTCATTAATTTTTCATTATATTTAAAAAAAGGTTTTAAGTTCATCCAGGTCTCAAGTACCTACAAGGAGTTTAGTTTATTTCTATGGAGTTATTAAAAATATTAGGCTGAATATGTTTGTGCTTACTGAGGCAGTATTAACATCGGGGGAGAGCCATGCTTCGGCACGTATGGGCTGGCTTGCTTTTCGCCGAGTGAGTGAGGTTACCGGAGGCCCTAAACCTTCCCCCCCCCCCCTCTTTTACCCTTCCCCTACACCCACCATAAAGGCCAGCAACGCACTTGTGACTCTTTGAGTTGCAGGTGCCCATGGGTGGCGGTTGCCATTTACCATCAGATGACCCGTCTGCTCGTTTGACCCCTATCCCATAAAAAAAAAACCCTTGCCTCACCCCACATTCCAACCTGTAAGCATTCGAGACGACTCCAGATCATACTTACATGGTTGTTATACCAATACCTCAACAACTGAATCAGGTCTCTAGGTAAGTTGGTGTCCTGTAATAGTTTCCTCCACAAGCAGTCGTATGATTCGTTGTTCACTTCCGTGACTTTCCTAGGGATTTAGCAAAGACTAAAGATACATAAAGATAGATACACTGGTGTTGGCCTTTTTGTTATCATCAGTGGTATGGTCCATAAAGATTTATGAAAAGACTTTATCTTCAGTCGTTTTTGTTTGCCATGATGGGAAGTTTTAAAGAAATAGGTATCTCCTAATCGTTTTACTTCGTGATTATGGATACTGCATGGTGTTGTTACAAGCATTTTAGGAGGGCAAAGAAAAGAATTGAGATGTAGCAACACTGATGTTTTGATAAACTTGACGTTTTAATAACTTTTGTTGAAGGTTAACTGTGTTATTTTTTCGTACCTATTATTTCTTTTATAATAATTTGACCGTTGTTTGTGTGGAGAGTAATTATCTTCCTAGTCAAAGTGCGTTGTCCTGTCCATTATATACCTCATATACCATTAAAAACCTACAATGAATTCGACAGAATACAAGAAATATCATGAAGCCTACATGCAGGATAACCAGGGCACTACGGCATTTCACACATTCCTTTGTATTTTCTTTACAGTGCAGAGTTCTATCTACATATCAATTCAGAACGCACTTCCAACACCCAGCCAATATATTCGAGAGTATTTTGTCATAGTATTACCTATGATCGTAGCTCACACAGTTTTAGCAGATTATATAGCACTTTTGAATTGTATCATGTTTGGTGTCCTGCTATATAAATGTTTGTTTCACTATAAGAATGCAATAAAGAAGTTCCAAGCCATAAATATATTCAAAAGCGATAGGATACCTGTAGTATCTTCTATAAGAAGTCTTACATACTTGATCACTGCATTATGTATACTCGCTGTTGACTTCCGTGACTTTCCTAGGTATTTAGCAAAGACTGAAAGATATGGTTACAGTTTGATGGACACTGGTGTTGGCCTTTTTGTTATCATCAGCGGTATGGTTCATAAAGATTTACGCAACAATACTATTATTGATATTGTAAAAAGTAACATAAAAGTCATAGGTATTTTATTATTACTTGGAGTTGTGCGATTCGTGTCTGTAAAACAGTTGGATTACCAAGAACATGTTACGGAGTATGGTGTACATTGGAATTTCTTTTTCACTATAGCTGTATGTAAAATAATGTCATTAATTGTTTTGTATTTATCTAATCAAGCCTTACTACTCAGTATTATATTGCTTATTATTCATGAATATGTATTATACAACGGTATTCAAGATTGGGTGTTCCGTGATAGTACAAGAGATTCATTGATTTCAGCAAACCGTGAAGGTATATCTTCTTGCTTAGGTTACGTCTCTATGTACTTATTTGGTGTTCATATTAGACATGTGTTTTTAAATAAAAATGTCACTAAATATGAAACTCTCATAAGACTTATGTTTGGAATATTATTGTTGTGGATTTTGACATATACAGTTAATTTATTCCAACCAACGTCAAGAACATTAGCAAACGCTGGATATTGTTTATTTATAGATGCAATAATAGTTTCTACTACAACTGCCATATATTTTGTAACAGTATTATGTGAAGAGAAAGATAATATACAAGTGCCTTTAATCTTATCTACAATAAATTGTAATGGGTTGACTTATTTTTTAGTTGCCAACTTGTTAACGGGCACTATCAATTTATCAGTAAGAACGTTGTTTGTATCAAGTAGTGTTACTTTTGTTATTCTAAATATTTATATGGTTGTAACATTCCTAATTATTGTGTATTTAAAGAAATTAGATTTTACAATTTAATTAATGACTAAATAGATGGTAAGCGGGATGTTGACCAACTGACACACGCATGAGGCAGTAGCAATTGGTTGTTCATTTTTTATTCCCACATGTGGAATTTTTTTCTGTGATCCTACATTTAATTGGTTTGATACTGGATGTATTATTTTCTTTGCTTGTATGTTATACAGGGATGTGGGAGCTTCCAATGTAGGAAATTTAATATTAGCTTGTTATCTTTTTCTAGCTAGTTTGAAGAGTGATATCATTCACTTTATTTAGAACTCTAATATTTTTTTTCAATTTGAGATAGCAAACTTCAAAGGTACCTAATACAGTAGTAAAAATCAATATGAACAATTAATATTTTTAATTATACATACATATAGACATTTATTAATAATTATATACACATACAATTCCTTTTACAAGTGTTATTTATTGTAATAATTTGAAAGAAAATAATAATATAAATTATAATTTATATGCAAAAAACAAAAGAAGCACATTGAAGGTATCTTAGGAGGTGTTTTATATCATTGACACTATGCATGGAGTAAACTATGATAATTCGAGACAGTCAAAGTATTTCTGTTCAAGGCAATTTAAGTATTTTTTAAACAACTTCAAAAAAGGATGTTTTGTATATCTGCGATTTTCTTAAAACTAATGGATCAATTTTTATGATTTTTCACTAACGTATTTTCCATATTTTCAGGAAGGTATTAGTATATTTATGTATTATATCTATATTATATGTATCATTAGTATTTTTAATTTTTTTTCACAATCAATTTAGTTGAAGTCGGTTCATTATTTGTATTTATTAATACCTTATAAAAAAAACGTAAATCACCTTGGCTTCTAAGACAGTGATTAATATTAACTACTAAAAATCTAGGGCTGTATTATATACCGTAAAATTAATTTGTAAATGCAAGTACTTAAAACACAATTTCTATATTAGTACAATAAAATAATTAGCATTGTAAATATTTTCTAATCATAATCCATTATACAATTCACAATTTTTTATGTTATTATATAAAATATTGATAATACAAAAAATATTTTTTTGCACAGTCTTTGTTATTTAAATTACCTACACTTTAACAGAAAAAAAATGCAAAACATTGGACGTTAATATCATAAGCTGTCCTTAGAACTTCACTATAAGATGAGCTCTATTCGCGTTAATTGCTTGTTAGTCGCTACTAAACTTATATATACGACCTAACAAACTTAGGTATGTTTTGAAATGTTAAGTTTTCAAAACAATAAACAATTTAGTTTTGTACTTTGATCCCTCTAAACCAGGGGTCGGCAACCTTTTGAGACGGAAGAGCCAAAAGTTAATTTACAAAGTTTTACAATTTTTAAAGAGCCAATTAAATTTGTAAATACAAGTGGCGCCAACATGTGAATCAAAATGTAATTGAAAATCTCAGTCATACTCAATTACAGGTTTTAAGAGTTTTGATGGTAAATAATATTTTTTTTACAAATGGAACTGGAGAGCCACAACTTTACATCGAAAGAGCCACATGTGGCTCGCGAGCCGCAGGTTGCCGACCCCTGCTCTAAACGATTATTACTGACTCTGATAGCTCCGTTCATTAATTTCATCATTCAATAACCTCGATTTCTTAAAATTTCCCATTTCGATCAGCCGAAGAAACAACGAAGCTACCAAGTGCTAATACTTGCAGAGCGAACATAGGTTAATAATACAACAATAATTAAACCACATATGTAACTAAATGAATATCTCTAGTACTAATTACGAAGATGGCTTCAAGAACCTTTTTAACTATTAAATAAAGAACCACTCTCGCTGCAAATGAATAAACAATAATATTGATCGCGGATAATACGATTTATGTAGAAATATATCTAGACCTAGGTTAATCTATTATTTAGCTAATCATGCTGTGCTTTTGCTATGATGACTTGATGACCACGCTATATAGGTTATTAAGCCGCTTAGTATACAAGCAGCGCAATATCACACTGGATGCGAACGTGGTACGTACTTTCTTGGTACAACACCGCTAAATAAGCCAGGCATGACATAACCAAATTTCGTCAAACGAAAATACACAACGTAGGAATAGTAATTGGAAACGAGTCATTGTTTAACGGTGGGTGTTGGCTATGAATTCAGTTTTTTTATACATTATCTACCTATGATAAAATTTACAACCAACCCAATAAAATTATGAAACCACTTCTGTTCCAAGTAATTTGAGATCTATTTCTATGTAAACTCTTTTGAATATCCGTTTTTTTTTTTAATTTAAAGCTACCGATATAAATGAGTCTAAACTCGATGAGTATATCTTGTTTAGTTAAGAAGTTCCTATGGCCGTCTTCCGGCTCCATCATCAGAACATCTCCATGGTACCATATTATTGTATTGTCACCGAAGATACATATATACACCAAATTTGAGCCCACTCGGACATCGGGAAGTGGTGCTAATTTTAGCTTGCAAGATTCGTGCCCAACACACATATACACATACACACACATTGTAAAAAAGTCAATGGCGATGGGTTTTTAACAAAAACTACATAACCTTATTGAGAAGATTATTTAAGTAGTTAGTAAATGCTTAATGAGACGGCGTGAGTAATTAAACTAAAACCTAATACATTATAATATTCCGTCTTCTCAAAGAAAAGCATTAGTAGAAATAAAATACAGTAATAAAAATATAAAACATTTGGTATCGTCAGTAAAGTTAATTAAACATATATAGCAAGAAGTAGTTACCACCTTCAACAATGTAAACATTTAAAAAGCTATGGTGTTGCAATAACAAAATATATAAATAAATAAAAATAACATTCTTATAAATTAAAATACCTCGTATCGGTTTCGTCGTAGACAAGAAAATGGAAATATAGAGTTATTGCTTTAAATTGTTCGTACAGACTAATTTAATTTTCCCGTTCATAAATGAAACATCTTTAAAAACTAGTTAATAGTGCAATGTTACTATTTAAAAAATAAAGCAAAAAATATATATTAAAATAAAAGCGCATTAATAAAGAATGTAGTTAATATTATTGTAGTTTTACAAAAATATAAAATAATCCCTCGTTTTCTATGGTATTGTACTTGATGCCCCCGAAAGGTTCTATAAATGCTGCATACCTTTAAGTAAATCATGTAACATTATGGAATGTATTTTATAAATATTGAATAACAAAATATAAAGGCTCACATAGATTCGCTTTAACAGATGATATCCTCGCAAGCGTTATTACAATAATGCTTTTTAAGGTTTAAAAGGAAGTTAAGCGGAGAAGACAAACATTTCCCGAAATTTTAACAATATGTATGGGCTATGGGTAAGGATTCCCAAGTCCTTTGTACATAAATACATATACTCACGCCTTATTTCCCGTCCGGGGTAGGCAGGGACGATAGGACGCCATTTGCCACGAGACTGACATACAGCTAGCGCCTTTTCCATATTCATCAGACCTTTCATACACTTCCCAAGCAACCCTTCTTCAGTATAGTGTCGATCTGATCAGTATACGTCATTCGAGGTCAACCCGCACCGACTCGCCCACTCATAGTAGCTTTATTACTTCCTTTAGTCATTTGCTCTTCTCTCATCCTTTCAAGGTAGGGGATTCTATCTTTAAAAAATAATTTAACGCATCCGCGATATTATCTATGTGCGACTGTTAGTCTATGGTATATAATAGAACAATAGTTCAGAAACTTACTACGAAATTTCAAATCAATGACTCGATTTAAATGTTGTACTTACATAACCTTATTTTTAACTCCCGACGCAAAAAGAGGGGTGTAATAAGTTTGACGTGGCATCGTAGCTCCCAAACGAATGGAGGACGAACGAAACGAACGAAAGGTGACTTGATCGAGATTGTTCTTAGATTCATCATCATTCATCTGTTCAGCCGCTCGAAGATCATCAGCTCTTCTAATCGTTGAAAGGATTTTCGAGTCGGAGGTGTTTTAAATTTATGATTATCAGATGGTAACTGATTTAAAATATATGTAAGTATATAAGTCTGAAATATTAAGTATTTAATACACTTATTCATTCCTAGTACCTGGGAGCCCAAGCTTCGCCCGGTAGCTTTTTATGAAATCGGAACTTTTTTTTTTGTAAAATTGCGTTTTTACAGGAAATACAACTATGCAGTTGAACTTAAAATGCAAAACTGTATCTGTGTACAAAATTTCATCAAAATCGTTAGAGCCATTTCCGAGATACCCGAATATAAATACATACATAAATAAATAATATATACAAGAATTGCTCGTTTAAAGTAATAACATTTCTTGTACCTTGTATGAAAATTAAAGCTTATTTTCAATCTTGTCATCGTACATCGTTTTGTCCCGCAGAAATAATTTCTTGAGTAGTGTCCGTTAAAATTATGAAACATATTATTTGTCATAATTTTGAATCTTTACCGGTTCTTAGGTACACACATGGGCGTACTCAGGTTTTGGCCTGGGGTGAGCAAATTTTTTTCGGCCTATGGATGGGCAAAATTTGTTTTTTCGGTGCAGAGGGGGGGGGGGAGGGGATACCAAAAAAATTTACTCAACATTACTTTTATAAACTTAATACCCCAAAGTGAACATTATTCTATATTATACTCCATCTAATCTAAAAAGTACCGTTTCGTAAATATCCGATTCTTAAGAGATATCGATATCATTTCTTTGTATTTACTAATCGATTACAGTTTTACAGATTTATGTATGTTACAGTAAAAGCCCTTATATTGGTTTATCATAGATTTTACTAGTAAATCTAAGTATATACAACAGTGTTTAGATAAATGTCAGAATTTTATAAGAGAGATAATTTTTCGGGCTTTTCAGTTCCATTCTAACCTAACCGACATTTGTACATTATTGATTTTTGTAGAAGTGCATGTCAGCTGAAATTGAAGTATTATCTAATACTAAAAGATGCCTGGATTGAAAAAAACTCGTTACTAATAAGTTCGATTATTCCTACATTTTAACGATTTTTCGTATACAAATGAATTTGAAGAGTCGCAACACTACGGTAAAGGACGTAAGTACGTGACTTTGAAACGAAGTCCAAAAAAAACCTGTCTATTCTATATTTTACTTATTTTACTTTGTTTAAAAGATTTAAATTTGAATTTAGTCATTAAGAATTGTACATCTTGTGATAAAATAAAAATAGCTTCATAATTCCATGGTTTTACGGAAAAGGTTATTGAAATTGTGTGAGTTACGCCTATACAAAGTAGTTTCGGCTTGAAAAGTATGAAACGTCAAACGGTACTTCTTAGATTAGATGGACTATAGGTGTGAATTTGGGTTTGAAGGTTTTAAGGGGACATTACGTAGATTACGTAGAGCGTTTAACGTTACTTACGTAGTGTAGGGATAAATGCCAAGTTTCCAAACTCTGTTGGCGCCGCGGAAAAAAGTGTACTAGTCTGCTAGCTCGTGACAGTAGACTCACGCGGATTGCTTCGCTAACGTTTGTATAGGCGATTGGCGATTTTACAAAAAAAATAAGGAAGTTTCTTAAAAATATAATTTTACTCAGAGTGCCTTTAGACGGAAATATGTCAGTACACCTTGTTTTTACGCAATGTCGCTTATTTATTAACAAACGATTTAATTAATTATTTTACAGTATATACTGTCCCAATCACAATTTATGTTATTAAATACTAACGATTACATATACTTATTTAAATTGCAATTCCTTGAAGCAAGTAAAAAGAAATACCTTTGCTAATACTTGGAACACGTCAACTAGTAGTGGAGCGTTCACCTTGAAGACTAAAAAGCTATATGACCACACAAATTCCGCTATATGCCCACACAAATTCTGCTATAAGACCAGACACATTCTGCTATATGACCACACACATTCTGCTATATGACCACACACATTCTGCTATATGACCACACACATTCTGGTATATGGCCACACAATTTCTGCTATATGATCACACAAATTCTGCTATATGACCACAAACATTCTGCTGTATGACTACACACATTCTGCTATATGACCACACACACTCTGCTATATGACCACACACATTCTGGTATATGGCTCCACAAATTCTGGTATATGGCCACACAAATTCTGCTATATGACCACACAAATTCTGCTATATGACCACACAAATTTGTATGTACAGATTATATTTTACGTAAATTTAATACATTTTATGTATAATCAAAACCGTAAGAAATATTTAACGCACAGCCGATTAGATATAACCTCTAGAAATTAAGGTTCAATAGCTATTCAATATTAGAATAATAATTGTAATAATAATTTTGCGATCCCCGGGATTTTTTTTCTGAATACTGTATCCCTGTTAACGTGTATGCAAAATATCACGATGGTCGGATAAACGGTGTGATGTGGCAGCGCATAAAATACGAACAAATAAATATTGTTTTTTTTTATACCTTACGGATTTTAAATGCGAAAGTTTGAATGGATGGATGTTTGTTACTCAATCACGCCAGAACGTCTGAAAGGATCTCGATGAAATTTGACACAGAGATAGATTATACTCTGAAATAGCAAATAGAGTACTTTTGATCCTGGAAAAAAGTACTGACATATCCACGCGAATGAAGTCGCGGGCAACAGTTAGTACCTATTAGATATACGGTTTTACTCACGTGTGTATCGGGTAAGTTCTACTTGTTTCCGGACAGTGCGGCGCTTGACACTGAGGCGGCAGGTCGCTTCGCAATATAACTGTATACCCTAAATAGCTGTTTAAGATATTCGTGGACTAAGGATGCTGAAGGGAAAGTCTCAACTTTGTCACGGAACTTATCCCTATGTGAAAGTGGACACCCTATGTAAGAGTACTGTACATTATATGTATAAGAATATTCGTTTGGTTCGTACTATACGCAAAAGCAACTGGAAGACACATTTTGTATGAACATGTTTCATACAACCAACTCGTACTTTTGGTATGAGGTGGGCTCGTTTTGTAAATTAACTACGGTTCAAAATTTAATATTAGAAATCCCGCAGTGGTTAGAGTATCGATAAAATAAGTCCTATACAGGTCGAGTTTCTCCTTCTTCTCTTTACGACAGATTTTTTACAAGTTGACAACTAATTGTGGACACTATTCTACATTCTCTCTAAGAGTGGAGACATGTCTGCGTTCATTGTTTTCTTTGCCTGTCTGTGGAAAACCCTGGCTGCGCAATATACAAGACAGTATAATAACAAGATGATTAATATGAATAAATATAGGAATAAATACGGGAACCTTGTTGATGACCAGAACACTGTGTACCTCATGTGTTGATTGTTGTTTTCTGTAAAACAAGATAACAATACATTACAAATAACACGTGTAGTTTAGAAAAACAAAAATTAAAAACATTTTCAGCTGAACATTTTTTGCTTTGAGCCACGGACTATTAATTATCGACTTGACAACGTCGAGATATTATGCACTAGAGAAGCAACTCAGAACAAAATACATGTTCCGTTTTTATTTGAATTAAAACTAAAAATTTGAATTAAAGCTAAAACAATAATTTGTAGTCAAATCCTACAGTATTAACAAGCAGCGCTCTAACGTTTTTGAGTTGTAGTTTTCTCGCGAGCGTAAGGTTCTAAGCGCCGTGATTTTCATGGCGTTTACGCGTGTTGCCCAACGAACTGCTACAAACGTTTGTTTTCACTGCGGTGCAGGGACTACTCTACTAGTGTCTACTCTATACGCTAGTAAGAATAACTCAGTGTTTGAGAAAGATTATTACAAATAATTGGCGTCGCCATGTCTCTTTACGGAATGGAGCTTGTTAATGCCGACAAGATAATATATTTGCAGCGTGGAAGTTACAGAAAGGTGTGGCTAAATTTTAGAAGCGTAATGTGTGGCTGGAAAATAGTCAAAGGCTTGAAAAAAATGCATTTATTTTTAGAGTAATCTGGACATTCCATCAACATCTTTGGTAATAAATACTGATAGTTTCATTAATTGACATGAATTCCATTCACTGCCTTCTCTTACGAAATATTAGCTATATCGGATAATTTTCAAGTTCAATTTGTAACATTCAAAATAAGATTTCTGTATTAAAAACCACGAATTTGCCTAATATTTTTAGTTTTACATTTTTACGGGGTCTACTAAACGACGCTAAAACATCACAGCACCTTTCTGTAACACCCTGCATATTATCCCGAGAACTTCATTTGCGCGATACAGTTATCAGTAGTTACTGTGTAGTTCAGCTTATTTTCGATAGATGGCGCTGAATTATGTTTTGTTGTGTCGATGTCATCACTGCTGCTGAATACTGCTGTGAAATGCGCTCAGTCTGGTACAGGAAAATGTGCCTCTAGATGTAGTAGCGTTCTTTGCATTTTAATACATGAAGAGAATTCTTTGAACGTTTGAACGTTTTTTAGCAAATATCGCGCACGGAGGCATGTGCAATTTGGAATACTTAACAGATTAGGGGCCATCCATTAATCACGTGATGTTTTTTTAAGCAAATTTTTAAACACCCCCTCCCCGTACCCCTGGTACGTGGTGAGGTTTTAGACTAACCCTACTCCAAATATATTAAACATTTTCAAAATATTATCGTTAAATACATTAATACGTTACGTACATACGTTAAATAAAAAATTAATGCTCGTGATATCTCACTACACCCCTCCTCCCCCTTGTGATATTTCGTGATTTTTTCCGAACCCCCTCTCCCCCATCTTTCAAGCCTCGCGTGATTAATGGACAATCCCTTATATACAAAAGAAGTGGTGAAAGCTAAAATTTTTAAACAATATGTTATAAATTTAAAAATTGTGTGAAAACATTTACAAAAAGTTTCAGGGGTCCTGTCACGGAGTGTCTATGTAATGGTAGTTCAACTTATACTGGAAACAAATGTATGTAGGTTTAAATTCAACGAATTATAGTTGAAATTCGAACACCAGGCGATTTCTAGTTAAAATAAACTTACCTAAAACAGCAGCTCCGTAGCCAATATAGCTGGTGCCCATCCTATACGAACAAGTGGGAACATACACTTCGTACATGGACTCGTCGTTAAAGGCCAGGCTCAAGGTACTCTTAGGATTTTCGAACCAAGTGATCTTCCTGTCTTTAAGGTCTTTTGCCTGTTTCACGTACTTGGACTCGTGTTCGTGGGCGCAGAAGAATATATTTGGACGGATCGCGTCAGATACCTGAAGCGATAATACATTTTTTTACATATCTGTATTTGTATGTGTGGTGCATGTTAATTAAAAGTACAACAGATAGCTCACTTTGACAATACAGTTTATGAACTCCCGAAGAGTAGCAGAGTTGTGGAATTGGACTCTAAGACTAGCCTTTACGAGGAAGTAAAGGGGTGCAAAGACGCGTAAGGGAATAATTTTCCACTATAGAGTATCTCGAGGAGAGCGAGAGATGTTGGTAAACAGTCGGATAGACGAAGTCTATCGCGTCTTTTTTATCTCTTAGCGGATAGAGAGAGTCTTTGCACATAAGCTTCGATCCGCTAAATGTTCTTGCGTCAGAGCTGCGTTGAGTAAAGCAACGTCAATCAAGTTATTTTTGGTATTATGTTACTTAGTTCATGAATAATGCACAATTTCGCTTACTCACACTGTAAACTTTTTATACATTTAGGGGTATAAAAAATTAAAGGGTCGACAACATACACATACGATACTTCTGTCATGGGCGTATCGAAAGGGTTTTTGTATGCTTACGTAGTATCAAAGTTATTAAAGTAATTTCGACTCATTTTTTTTTTATTTCCCCCTTCTGGACCGAAATTTTGCCGCCGCTCAGGGGTCGACAAAAAAAATTTTGCCCCTTCCCTGGGCCAAAAGCTAGCCCATATTTCTGTTGTTACAAACATCCAGACTTTTATGACAACTGGTTTATCGGGAACTGTGTAGATTCTATTAAACCACTTTCTAGGCCGTAACTCGTGGTGGGGTCGCCGACTAGTATATCGTAGGGTCTTATCGTGTTATAAACAATGACCTCTTACCTGTAAACCAAACTGATGCCTCAACGTCACAGGATAGTGGGAAACAACGATTTTAAAGTTGTTTTCATGTGCCTCGTCGGTGTCCGATTTCTGAGGGTGTGTGCTAGTTATAGCATTAACTTTGTAAAAGGAGACGTTGCGATAATATATAATGGACGGCTGTTGGAACACCTTTTCGAATTCAGCGATTTTGTCGTGACGTATCGGTTCATTTTCACCGCCGATGTCGTTGTCACCCTGTACCCATACTTGCTGGAATGTAAAATAAATAATATATATGGCGAGATCAGATGCCGACTTCTATAGTTTGAATACAGGTACAAATTATGATTATGACACAGAGCTCTCTCTCTAGGAATCTAACTATGGCTGGGTTGGAAATGGTAATCTACCAGTCAAGTTACGACGCAATTAAATCCAAATGTATACAATCTTTTTATTGTACAACTTATTTAATTTATTGCCCCAATAAGGGCTCGCCCAATTAGGGCTGAGGTTCGAAACATTTCGGAAAAAATCACGAAATATCACAAGTTTATTCTAAAAGGGGTTAAAAAAAACGTGATTAATGGACGACCCCTAAGATGAAGATTTTGGAGTCGATGATCTCGATTAACAGGTAGCCCAGGGCGGGTTTCTCAAGAGTTAGGTATAGTTTTGATGACTCTTCCACCCGATCCCTAACGACCTCTCTGACCGGCTGATCAAGGCAAGCTAGATTTGAGACATTCACACTTCCACAGCCAATTAACTACGGTTGAAAACAGTTTAACAGTCGTATTAAGGCATTTGATACTGGAGACGCAGTGCAGCTTGCAACTCAGCGGTTTTCTTATTATTTCGCCCGTTTGTTTCGGTTATCCTCGCTTTTAATAGGAAGATCGCTGGTCTTTTTAAAGCTAAGGGAAAGCAAAAATGACAGAAGGCAATGTCAGTGCCCCCCCATGTAGTCAAGAAACAGAAACCAATTTAAACAAGAACAGCCAGAAGTAATTGGAAAAGCTTTGGAGGAGGTCTGTGTGTATATATTAGAAAAAAAAACAGAAATAGATTAAGTGATACTAATACTCTGAGAAAATAATTCAGTCTCTATGATAGAGGTGGAAAACAGGCACTATGTCTGCCTGATAAAGTAGATTGCATAATAGGGTACTTCTACAAGGAAAGTATCTTATTGTACAGACTGCTTCCATAGAGTTGTGTGCTACCTGAAAGGCCTGGTAGTGTTTGAACTATATCTAAGGTTTGTTGTGAGTCATTAAGGTTACCAGTAACGACTTATGATCTAATGGCATGGCACTGCTGCTTCATGTATGGGAAAAGTCAATCCAGGACTAGATCATTGATTAAAAACGGCAGTAGTGTAACGGCTAAGGCGTCAGACTTGGGATCAAGTGGTGGGTTTGAATCCCACCCAGTGCACTCCCGACGTGAACCCACTCCTGACAAAAACATTTAGCTTAGCTGGAGGGGTTAACAAGAATACTAGTAATGTGTGCACCCACATTTATAATATAATAATAATATATCTCTTTATTGTACACCAAAATAATTTGAAGCAGTAGGAGCACAGCAAGGTTGCGTGGCTAATACAATTGGCGGCTTTATCACACTGAGGCAATAATATACCTTTATTTTAAAAAAACTATTTAGTCTTTAGATTGATCATAACAATTCCAGTATGTTAACACAATGGTAATACATAAATAATCATAACGATTATGTTATTAGTGTTTAATGTAATGTTTCACACTCAAAAACCTGAAACGAAATGGGGGAATGTGTCCTGTCAAAATTTCATGTAACTCCCAGACGGCTTTGACAGGTGACATTCACCACACATGTTTTCTGTTACTTAATTAGTAACAAGCCTTACCAGCACTTGATGATCTACTTCAAATATATTGGCCAATCTCTTTACGTAGCTGTGAAACTGCACTATGTTGGAAATGGAGCCTTCATCCATTAGGTCACCCAGGAACACCAAAACATCAGGCTTGAAATATTTCACAACCACTTTAAATGTTGACTTCAAGTAACTGAAAACAATTGTTTTTAAAAATATACTTGAAGAATAATTGCATCCTAAAATACACTTAATTAAAAAACAAACGTCAATGTGGAGGTCAAATATAACAATGCCTCTTCTCTTTCTGTGGATGAGTGTTGCTGCTCCCATGCTATGTTTAAGAGGGAAAATGTCTTTTTTTTTATGGTATAGGTGGCAAACGAGCAGATGGGTCACCTGATGGTAAATGACTATCACCACCCATGGGCACCTGCAACTCAAGAGTCACAAGTGCGTTGCCAGCCTTTTAGCTGGCTAGGAAAAGGGGGGAAGAGGAGGAGACGACAAGTGTAACGGCCTCCGGTAACCTCACGATTTTCTGTGAGGCCGTGGTATCACTCTGGTCGAGCCGGCCCATACATGCTAAAGCATGGCTCACCTACGGACAAAATATATTCGGCCACTTACCAAATATCAAACAGGTGTTAAGCAAGTATCCAACTGTGATAAAATATATTTTTGGATCTCTGCCTGATTGTGACAAATAAATAATTACTATGTGGCACTTACTCACATGTTTAATCCATGGATTCTCTCAGAGCTATAGACATAACCAGAAATGTTTTAAGCTCTATTATAATTATATACTATCAATAAAACTACTTATTTTATCTTGTCTCCTTACTATACTTGGAGCAAATACTACTTTACTTTTAAGGGTTTCTCAAAGCTGCTAGTGTGTGAGAGATACCTTAAGCATTACATGCATCTAGTAAATGCAGAGAATCACTTGGATTAGACATATAATGGATATCTTTAGTGTTAATGGTGGGAGATCCATGCTTCGGGACATATGGGCCAGTACGTATCGACTGGAGTGATCCCACAGCCTAACAGAAAACCGGTGTGTGCATTGTGTTTCGCCAAGTGAATGAGGTTACCGGAGGCACTAACCCCCCTCCGATTATCTACCTTAAGGGCCAGCAACGCACTCGTGACTCTTGACTTGCAGGTGTCCTTTCATGTACCCCTGACAATGTGTAAGCTAAATTACATGATGATTGGTTGAGTAGTTAAGGTGTGAAAGTGTGACAAACAAACTCACATTCGTTTTTATAATATTAGTAAGGATATACAAACCGATCACTATCCCAGTTAATGAGGTAGCTTAAAGGAGGCGAAACAGCGTATTCGCCTTGAATCTGAGGATCGGCTATAAACAGTATTTTGGTACATGTAGAGTCATGCTCACTGCAATCAAGATCCGTCCAGTATTGAGGTTGAACGAGGTAGATAAACCATTCACAGTAAATAGCGGCTCCCAGGAACGCCGCTATAAAATATTTCACTGTCGTACTGCAACAAATGCGCGTAAATTGAAAAAACAACAAATCTCGGATATTCTTCATACAAAAAACTATTGTATCTTATTTTAAATATAAACACACCTCCTCCTAATAAACATTATATCAAAATTTTGTAAGGCTCCTATCTATTTAAATTGATAATTCTGTGTCCTCAACAAAATCAAAATTATTCTCAACTCAAAACATCAAAACGTTTCATTCCACTTCATCACATGATATTGCACTTTTCATTTACGAGAAAACATCACCCATTAAATAATTGTGTTATGGCTTTTAAAATATTTACATTATTTTTTATTTCAATACAGTCATAGAAATAATTACTAATGCTATCAAATGGGTTTATTTTATACATTTCAGCGTTTAGTATATGCATCAGAGGAAACGGAACGT
The DNA here is from genome assembly GCA_963859945.1 of Euplagia quadripunctaria. Taxonomy (NCBI): domain Eukaryota; kingdom Metazoa; phylum Arthropoda; class Insecta; order Lepidoptera; family Erebidae; genus Euplagia; species Euplagia quadripunctaria. Next base: position 2,053,293 of record OY982563.1, read on the forward strand.
ACAAGTGTTGACATTGCTTTCGATTCATTCGTATTCAAAACAAAACTTTTCGCGGCTAATTGTTAATTTTAAGTGTTGTTCATAATCTAACCACCTTATTTGTCCTTTACGCGATACATGATTAATTTTAAATAAAATAATCAGTGATTTCATCTACTTTGTTGCAGTTAGTATTTACACTTCCACTAAAAATTAATGGTTTTCTAGTAAAAAATATGTTATGAACGCTTCTCTATTGCGGCGATTTGACAGGTCAGCTTCGAGCCACTTTTTAGCTTTCCGAGTAGCGTATTTTCATTTTATTTTGTGTTATCCTTTCATTTACGCGTATTAATAAACATGTATGTAGTTGTAACTGTAGAGTGGATTGTTTACTAGATTATTTCTCAGTGCACTTACAGTGTTACATAAACAGTAAAGGGCTAATCGTTTCGGCAATCCGATGCATATAACTACATAGTACGTCAGTGAACGAATGGTGGCATTAAGATAATGGATGTGGATGCTCCTAACGTATTAAAAAGGAGCAGCAGTGCACCGTTAATAAATGAGGCAGCTTCTACGGTCGTCACATCACCTACAACGAACGTAGCTCCCAGGTAAAAATATACGTACCTAGTGAACACGCCTCCTACGGTCGTGATATGGTTGTTGCTACGGCTGCTTACTTATTTTTGACAGCTGCTGAGGTCGCCAGTGGGTGCTGTGCCCGTATTTAGCGATCTTTGTACATTATTCACACTGTATTCTATAATATTATCATAACTGTTTCATTGTATATTGTTTTGGTAAAAGTGCAGAAGCTTGGCGTCATTTTTCAGTGTTGAGTTGCGGTGTGTTGACAATGTGTGAGTACTACAGTTAGTGCTGAGCTATCAAACTGCTCATGTAGTGTATTTTTTGTGTGCTAAATATTTCTGTGATTTACACAGTTATATTTTTTATTGCCTCTGTTATCAAGCTTAGTTACTTAATTAACTCCCATATTGTGATAAGTGTATGTTGATTGGTTTTGGATTTACCCAGAATATTATTAATTATAGGTAATGACCATCAATAATGACTTCTAATGATTAGACACATTTACTAAGCACCTGTAAACATATCTTCTAATACATTTTTAATATAAAAACAACATATTGTTATAGGTTTGAAACATTTATTGACATAGGCTGGCATATATTATTGTATTAGATCATCAATACATCATACATTCATAATTTATGTTTATGTATTTATCAGCTATCAATCAGCAAGGTACTCAAACAGTCATGATCGTAAGATAAATATATTTCAAATATTAAACTTATCTTAGTTAGGACTATATATATAGACCTGTGTCTTTACATGATATGATTAAATCCTCATGTTTTAAGTTATCAATATCTACTGCTATCTGACTACTTTCTCTTCTGATAAAGACTAAATTGTATGATAAATTGGTTGGTGGACTTTATAATGTTGGCAAACTCAGGCTGAGGTACTGAGCTTCGTGATAGATGTGGCACTAGATAGGTAAAGCTCTGGTTTTCAATGAGTTGTTTATTATTGGTGCATTTGTTACAATGCTACATTGTTTATGTTGTGGGGAAACGACGTGTGATTTTTTCTATCAAAAAAAGAGACTGCAGTCCTAGACAAGTGGCTCTTCATTTACTATAACAACTGTAGAATAGAATAGTAAATGTATGGCATCAACATAAGCCACGTAACTAAGCGTAAAGAACTTTGACAAGTTACACTTATTACAAATGCTTTCGGCAGAAAGCGATCCCTACCAAGCGAATGTCAACACCTAGTAGAAACCGAAACAAAATGGCCATTTTTACAATCAGCTGATAACTTACGTAGTGATAATTGTTCAAATTTCTGTAAAATGTATTGCTGCCCATTACGAGGCATTAGTTTGAATTGTGAGTACACAATAAATTTAAAATACTAGGTACGCGAAACTCACCTTTCCAACTTCGATAATTATTAGGTGTTGTCCATTTATTACGTGAATCTGTAGATTTAGCTCGCTTTCCTCCTCACCCTCACCCCCCCCCCCCACTAATCTCACGTGACATTTTTTTGAACTGCCTAGAATCACAGTAGGGTATATAGCAAAAGAAGAATAATTATTATAACCACAGGGAGTCATATGGGGTCTCAAGAGTGACTTTTTACAGTTTCGCACAAAAAAATATTATGTGATTATGTGGTTTGCTAATATTTGGATCGAATCTCACCCCCTCTAAAGCCTCACGTAATTAATGGACGCCCCCTTAAATAATACGCGCATAACACCTTGACATTTGTGAAACAAACCATAGACAAGAATCAGATTTTTGGAGAAAAGTTGGCTAATTCTATAGCATTTGCTAAATCAAAGTACACCTGTCCACCACTCTATTATCGTTTTCATAAGAGCGTCAACGTTTTTAGAAATGGAAATGCTAAGAAACGTTTGACACTTGTCTAAGCTCATCTGGTTTAGTAGGTTAGGGCCAAATGGTTCATGTAGGGATTCTGTATTTATACTAACTGTGTAATGGAATAGACGTTGGTCTTCCAAATCATCTGAAGATGAAGACCCCATTACTTGACTTACTGTTATTATAATTATCACGGCTGAATTGCCCTTACATACAGATACTAGTACTTCCTTTAGGATTTGTTCTTTATTGCATTTTTTGGTTTGGTTTAGCCTTTTATTTAGGCCTGCCATCGCTTAAATTACCGACGCTGGACAAAAACTTGAAAAACCTTGGAAACATGTGTGGAATCGCAATTTTTTCCCGGACACCCAAAAAAAATATTTATAAAAATACTGTTCCTATTTACATTTTTTTATTAATATAAACAGCTTGTTAACGATTATAATTTTCCTCTGACACAGAGTGTTCGGGTAACCCGGACACTATGTCTGTCTACTCCCTAGACGCCCTCTAGACTAGGAGAAATCTGGGGAAACCCAGACGGATGGCAACCCTACTTTTATTGGACAAAAGTGGTGGGTACATTGCCACAATCCTGAAAATCATTTAGAGATCTAGTCCCTTGTAATGTTAGCTAATAGGTCACTTTTTAAAGCTATGTTAGTAGTACAGAGTACACCATTAGTAATAGACGGTATTATAGGTGTCATTATGTAATTATGGAACTACATCCTATTATCTATGACACTCAGACATTTGCTTTTTGAAAATAAATAACTCAACTGCACAACTGATTAAAAAGATAGAAATAATAATATAATAATAATAACTTGACACATCTCACACATGACCGTCTGATCCCAAACTAGGCAGAGCCTCTACTATGGTAACCGGGCTGCTGATAAACATACTTACATATTTCTAAATACATACATATTATAGATAAATTGCATGATCATTTGTTTTGTGTCTACAAATGATCATGCTCATCACACAATTATTTGTCCTGCGTGGGAATCGTACCCACAACCTCTAGCTCAGTAGCCAGGGTCAGTAACCACTAGACCAACAGGCCAGTCAACATGAACATGACATGAGCCTTTTTTTTACTAGGCCCAACATAACTTAAAGCCTTTGAATTATTGGGTAGTTTTATTTTGTGATCTTTCATTATCGGCGGTGGTTGTGGTTAGACATATTTTTAGATAGACACCAATCAGGTCATCCACAAATCAGTTCAAAATTCAATTTCATATTTTATAATTATAATACAATAAACGCCTATTATATTATTCATCAATTTTTTTTTTTTTTTTTTAGTAAATCATTCTTATAATTTTGAATCCCAAACAGATGAAAATTTTGTTATCTATTTCTTGTTTTGAAATGAGTAACAATCTTGGAATATGTACATCTTTTATTATGCATTGTTAAGCTTGTGTTTGACTTTGTTTATTATTTATTATATGTATATTGTAGTTATAAAAAAAAAAACAACTTTTGTATATATCACTACAAATTATAAAACAAAGTCCCTCTGCCACCGTCGTGTAAACGCGATTAACTCAATAACTACCAAACAGATTTTCATACGGTTTTCACTAATAGACGGAGTGAAATACAACAAAGGTTTAGGTGTATAATTTATTAAGGTTTTGTGTAAAATAACTGAAATATGACGATAATTATTGAAGATAGAAAAAATCAAATGGCAAAAAATAAATGCTCTGCTACCTGTGCAAAGTACGAGGCGAGTTGCTAGTGTAATATAATTGTCATAGTAAAAATACGATGATATATAGAAATAATATCATCGTAAAGATAATCAAATAGAGTTTTAGTTAACTAAGTTTTACACAAACCTTTGGAGTGTATAGACACACAATACATAATCTCTTTGTAAAGTGGACTCAATCATGGAAGATCCTTGATGGTTAATCTATGCAGTTTTTTTTATGGTATAGTGGGCAAACGAGCAGACGGGTCACCTGATGGTAAATGACTACTGCTGCTCATAGGCACCTGCAACTCAAGAGTCAGAGAGAGGGGGGGAGGGAAGGGTTAGGGCATTGGGGGAGAGCTATGCTTCGGCACGTATGGGCGGGCTCGACCGGAGTGGTACCACGGCCTCACAGAAAACCGGCAGTGAAGCAATGCTTGCATTGCTTTTCACCAAGTGAGTGAGGTTACCCTCTCTTCCACTTTTCTCCTACTCCTACCTTAAGGGCCGGCAACGCACTTGTGACTCTTGAGTTGCAGGTGCCCATGGGTGGCGGTAGTCATTTCCCATCAGGTGACCCGTCTTTCATATTTGAGTCCCTTTGATTAGCTTAATGCCCTGCAGCTATTGTTTCATGGTGTTTGTAGCTTTTACATAATTCTGTTCTAAAATGTTATTTATTATATTCTGCCTTGAATAAGTGAATACAAAATGTATTACACAGGCTGCTTAATAGTCCGGTTAAAGTACATTGTCAAGCTTGCAAAAATTCGCATACACCATACACCTGAAAATGGGTATAAATGTTGAATGTAAAGTCCCCATCGATCCTGTGTGTGCAAAAATTTTTAATCAAGATCAAAGTTCACAAATGTTTTTTTTTGCATTTTTTAGCCATACCGTAAATTTTATCATGAAATAGGTCAAATGAAAATTGTAGATCATGCAATTACCTCTAAAAATTGTCTTGCACTTTTTTCCTAAGAGTTACGATTTCTGAGATATTTAGCGATTCAAAGAGTCGTGTTCTGCAAAATATGTCACACAATTCCACGCCACCTATGAGGTCTTGCAGTTGGTGCGTTTATTTTAACGTGGTTTTCCCGGTAGGCCTATTACGCGATCTATTGTGGTCCTTTTTAATTAAATAGTATTATTGTATGAAATAAAAATGATACTATTGAAAATGATGAAAGTTATGTGAATCATGAGTAATTGAGGAAAAAGAGTCTGATTGATCATTATCTAATGGAACTTCAAGTGTAAGGTCTTCTTGTTCTTCCTAATGGATACAATTAAATTGTCTAGATGGGAGGATCTCTTCGTAATAAATCTAGTATTTCTTCTTCGTCTTCAGGTGGATGAACACATATCCGGCCCAAATCGCTTCTTTGTGCTGCAAAACGGACAGTTCCGTCGAGACAGCAGACGGGGCGGGATGGCGACGCGACGTGAGCAGGTTGTAATACCCTAGTTAATATAGGAGTTGTCACACAGCGCCTTTGCGCTCGGCTAGCTAGTACATTACAACTGCTCACGCCGCGTCGCCGTCCCGCCATGTCCGCTATCTGACCCACTCAACCTTTAAAGAAACCTTCCTATACTAGAAATAAGTTTGTGCACCTCGCAGAGAACAGAACAGAACCAGCCTAGGCGGTGTATATTATTCATGAATCATATATTTCTAGTACTCAATGCTTCAAATTAAGAAGTGAGATTGGAGTGGGTTCAGGTTGGTAGTGCACTGGGTTCGAGCCCCTTACTCATAAGTCCGACGCATATCTACACAGCTAGAATTTTCAAGGAATGTAAAGCCAACTTCACTGTACTCTACTACACGTGTGACCTAGTCAACATCTCCCAGTTGCAGGGTAGCAAGGATTCATAATCAAAAATGAATTCTTAAAACTTCTTTAAACATGCAGTTGCTTACATTCTTTACGACTGTTGTAGATGTCGCTTACGCAAGACATTATTCTCATGATAAATAGTATTATTTAAGCCACATTTTTCACATAACATAAAAGACAATGTTCACTCCGCATAATAAAGGATACATTCCAAGACTGTTATTAAGAGCACTTTGTATCATATAATTGTTGACCTGTAACCATATACATACCTATAATTGTACAAATGTATATTTTATGTTAAGAACAAGCTAGGAATATTGTTTAGTTTTAAATACTTCAAGGCTACTAGCCGGAGCAGGAGGCGAAACGATTAAAACCACGCAGTGTTCCCTATTTCCTACTGTCAGGTACCAAAGTATAATGTCGGAAGCGACTGCCATCATCTTAGCGTTTTCGTGTTAATGGGGCTTTTATTAATTAAATCGTTTCATTCGTTCCATTACCCTGTAGTGCATGGTTTTAATGTTTGAAAAAAAACTAGTAGATAATTAAGTAGGTACCTACATGATGTTTTGTATCTACTTTATGTTGAAGGCTATGCCTAAGTGTTTCTTCTTCTAGTAAGTATTTAGAAGGATTTAGTTTAGTGCATATTTCAATAAAGCTCTTCTCTTGTAAATAATCATCTTGTAAATAAATCTTTCCTACAGCTTAAATAAACTAAACCCTTTATAAAGTGCTACAATTTTGCACTGCTGTATACGACCTTTATTAATTGAAACGCCGCATTTTTTTTAAATATTATTCGAAGGCGCCTGAAATTATATATTGGTCCTTCACTATATTAATTGTAATACGACAAACATTTTAGTTAAAAAAAAGTCATTATCGTGCAAACAAATCTAGTGCTAAATTCTGTCACGTTGCAACCACGAAACAAGTTAATCCGCCCCTCGGTCGATTTCCCTTTTTTTTTTTTTTTTTTGTGCTTGTGGAGACCTCCTCGGGCCGTCACCCCACCGGGGTTTTCATTGGGGCGGTGTGTCGGAATCGAACCGACTAAAACCACACGGTGTGCCGTACTGCGCCTTAAGTAGGAGGAATCCGGGAACTGCTTTATTAAGACATCCGGAACCCTCGGTCGATTTGCCTGCATCGACCTTAAAGTGCTCGCGTTTATCCGACTATGTTTGACAAGAAAATTTTCAATACTAGCACGACAGTTGTCACACATATCTATAATTTTCAAATATTTTAAAAAGGTAAGTAAGTAACTGTTATATTTGTCTTATCAAAACTTGTAAGTAGCTTATTATTATTTGATGCAATATTATAGAAAGAATACCTAATTGAACTAGATAGTATATTACCCGTAAAGTCATTTCTAATAAACTACCAAGGATGGAAATTATTCATAATATTATTATTGAAATAATGGTGCGTGTGTTAGCGTGCATGTAGTATTTTAACTTGTAGCGTATAAACAAATATTCATTTCTAGGTGTGGTAATCCAAAGCAAGAAACGGGATTATTCAAAATATCAGAATATAAATGTAAAAAGTAGGTGAACCTTAAAAGTAATCCAAAAAGGAATGAAACACAAAGAGAAAAGGACGAATAACATTAGGAAGAAACAAAAAGCAAAAGTGATGCCAATGGAAAAAGCAATCGGCAATGAAAAAGAGAAATGGCACAAAGGGGGGACATAATTTTATAAACAAATACGGCGAAAAGCCTCAAAGAATTATAGAGGGACAAAACATTATGGAAGGAGAACCAAATTACAGTATTATTATACATATAGCTGGAATTAGAGTAAAACCATATCCGACATGGAGGTCTCAGAGGCGATTGGACAAGTCTTAAAACGAAAGACAAAGATGTGTAGAAAGAAAAAGTCGAGTGTGTAGTTCCATTGATAAATTCCTCATAGTTCCATAAGTCAGCTACATCTCTAAAATACAGACTTTAGTCATAACTAGGCCTGCCATCGCTTAAAATCTGACGCCGGACAAAAACATCAAAAATCCCGGATACGTGTGAACACCTTTTGAAAACCCCATCCGGACGCTCCCCGACGCCCTCGAAACTAGGGCAAATCCGGGGATAGCCGGACGGATGGCAGCCCTAGTCATAACTATTGCAATAAAAGTTTATAGTAGACCGTAGATATCTCAACATAATAACATTCATTAGTTTTTTTTCTACTTTTAATATCATGTAAAGCGTAAGTTATAAAACTTTAGTAAGTAATAAACTTGAAATAGTTAACATTGTTTTACGTAGCAGTTATAATACTTAATGTTTATGACATCATAAAAGAAGTTGAGGGACCTATAGCTGATGAACTCTTAGCCTGTTATGTTTTTGTTGTCAGTCGGGTTAGTCCAAGTTGTAGGCAATTTAAGGGAGCTAACTCAAGGATTATGAAAATTTTGTAACATTATCTTTTATTTTGTAGTATACCTGAATACAGAATCAAACCGGGTTGAAAATCGGCGAGGCGTTTTAAAACTATGATTTTAAAAAGTTGCCAAAGAATTTTTATTTATTTTTATTGCATTCCAAAATGTTTACATAGGTGTTAAACTTAACTGAATTTTGGACGCTGACCTTTTCATTTATCTTGAAGCTGTAATATAAAAATACGGACCTTTCTTTTGCTCTAACGAGAGTTTGTGTTCACCTGGACTAGAGGATGTTTTACGCGACCTTCGTCACTGCCGGTACCGCAACCTAAAGCCCCTTCTGAAGGTGTAACTGTACTGGAAATGTGTCAGAGCTTGAAGGTTTGCTCCTAATATGGGGGAATGGGGGCATAGCATAGAATGCCAGCATAGTAGTCTATGATTTGTCCATTAATGGATCAGGATTCAACCTCTTCCTTTTGATAGAAAGTGGCAAACGGCCAGTGCTCCCCTGTTTCTCAAACAAGCGACTCCTTTCTCCGTGGCCGCTAGCCTGGGGCGTCCTTCGCGAAAACGATTCTTCTAGCGGTTTCTGGAACAATACATATGAAAACGACATCTTTATCAAACCATTGATTTGTCAAACCGACTAAAACTTTACTAGATAACAAATTAGCCATGCCTTGGTCAATGATATTAAGCCCAAGTGTACTGGTTTTTGATTGTGGCTTCGCCGAACTTATAAAAGACACACCTAGTTGAATGCTTCATTTAAAAAATACCGTTTAGCGATAAGGGCGTGATTGATTAACAAACACTCCTCTTATATAGAAAAAGCGCTTTCAGTTTTTGTCTAATTATAGAATTTTTCTGGTTCATATTTTTCTTTCTCTAAAAATCTTATTTAGGTTATTGTCATGTTATATTATTGTGTATAAAATTCGTGTGATCCACAAATAGTTGTCCTGAGTCTGGGTGTTCTTTGTGTCCGTTGTTTGAATGTTTGTAAAACCCCTCGTGACACAGGAATATTCCTAACGCGGGAGTAGTCTTTTTAAAGGAATTAAAAGTTTTTAAAAGAAAAAAGATTGTCATCATTTCAAAGAAATGATTAACCGAATCGGTCCAGTCATTCTCAAGTCATGCGTTTTTAATTATACAGAAGATGGTGATGTAATATAACTGGTCTCTGGTCTGGTATCTGGTCACTGAAACAGTACGATAGAAAAGAAAAAATAAAAAGGTTGGATGCTATCTAGAAATTTTTCATATCTAGAGATAAATATTTTAATATAAGTACTTAATGTTATGTACTGCTGACAGTATTGCTAGGTTACACAACAGTCGATCCCATTTAAATGCACCCTCATTTCAAACACTAACCTAACTTTGCATGTCAATTGAATTATTCACAGTCGTTACAATCGTCCACAAACAATAATTTCCACTTAACATTTATATGATAATTCACAGATCGTGATATTGATAGGACGCTCGCACACTTGCAATGAAATTGTATATTATAAACATTGACTAATTGTTGTTGGAACACGCGAGAGTCCACATTATTGTTGCTTCACGAATACCTTATAATATTATGGTGTTAGGTATATATCTGTTTTATAAGCAACTTATTGCACACGTCTTGTGTATGCACCTGTTTCTAATTTGTTTATAAAAATGAATGTATCCTTAAAAAACAAATATTTCGGTGTCAAAAACGTATAAAAGACATAGTTTGTATACTTGATTTTTCTATTAAAATCCGGTTATCAATACTACAGGAACGTTCGCATCTGGATCAAGTGGTCTTTTTATATTTATTGGCGAAATTAATACGTAAGTCAATTCCACTTATTAAAAATTCATACTTAACCTAAAACTAAAAATTTATCAAAGGCCAGATAATAAACTATTATTTGTCTGCTATTTGTATCACACATATATTTAAAACAGACAGCAAATACAAAGTTTAACAACATTTGTATACTAAATATTTGTACACAATTGGTCACAGTATTTCATAATACAAAGTATTATGCTCTCAAATCTATGTCCAGAAATTTAAACCGAATTCTAAATGTCGTTTCTAGACAGCTTTTTTAATCGTATTTCTAATGTTAGCACGTGAATGTGTCGAGCAGCCAGGTTATTAGATATTGAGGCTTTAAAACTCTTTAAGGAAAATCACAACGTTAGCTTAAGTTATGTTGACTTTATTTTCAGGGTTCCGTTCCTCAAAAGAAAAAAGGAACCCTTACATGTTCACTTTATTGTCCGTCCGTCTGGTCTGTGAAGACCTTTTTCTCAGGAACCCGTGGACGCATCAAGTTGAAATGAATACCATATACATAAGTCTGCGGTCCCTTGAAGCCGTAAAAATATCAAGCTTCTAAGTCAACGCAATCATAAGATATGGGCACATAAGCCTTATATTTGACCAAATTTGAACATTTCGCAGGTAAATCAAAACCTGTAGGGTTCTTCCCATTGACCTAGAATCATGAAATTTGGTAAGAAGCAAGGTCTGATAGCATAAATAAAGGAAAAAATTCAAAAGTCTTTAATTTGTTATTATATCACATAAAATAATAGTTTTTGTGATTACAAACTTATATTTTACGGTTGGATTGTTGACTTTGTCATACATCGCAACCGCAAAGTTAAGTTTGTCTTTCGAAAAAGACGGGCAAGTCTTTGAGAATTGGTTCTACTATCTACCTAGTTGTTTGCTTACGGAACCCTCGGTGCGCGAGTCAGACTCGCACTTGTCAGGTTTTTTAGTACAAATGCGTGTAGATTTTTAGCAAGAAATTTATCAGTTGCAGATGACAATGGCCTCGACTTAATACTGTTTTGCCTCTTAGTCAGGTCCTTATCAGTGCAGATTGTGGTTATAATAAAATTAATGCTTACCTAATGAACGGATAATCGGCCTCCATTTGTCTCTGCACAATATTCCTTAAAGTGATTCTGCTGCTGCCCTGCTTTCAGGCATCATGTTATCATTCTCTGGTTCGCTGTTTTCTTGCTTTTAGTACCCCTACGCCACTTCGCAGTTGGCGCGATTTCAAGGAAGTTCCATTCGGAGGGTAGCTGATTATGGTTATACAAGGTACCAGTTACCGCTTAGTTGTTTAAGTCAGTGGAGTGATAAACGCTCACTGTATTATACACCCACGACGGAAAAAGGATAGGTGTTATAAGTTTCACTTGTGTATCTGTGTGTCTGTGCCATCATAGCTCCTAAACGGATTGACCGATTTAGATTAAGTTTTTTGTTTCAAAGGTGACTTGATACAGATATCTATAATATTCAACAAAATCTGTTCATCCGTTCGAAAATCATCAGCTCTTTTCTAAGTGGATTTTAGAGTTGTGGATATTTTTAATTTATACTTGTGTTGATCTCATATAGACGACTATACCTACGCACAATAATTGCTGACAGCCTTACCTCACGAGTACGGGCAGAAAAAATTTACTGGTTAGATCAAAACATAATTATTCTCTCGCATTGTCATACCACAAATAATAGCGTGCGCCTGGCAGTATTCAAATGATTTGTTTTCACTTACATTGTCTAGCAAATTAATTTTGTTTTTAATTGCATAGCTGTTTGAGTCAGACATTATGTTGGCATGGCCGTAGTGACGGCACCCTCTAATCCCAACATCTTGGCACTCGTATGAAGCTTACTCGTTACATCTTACTTACTAGCAGCACAATACGCTGATAATGCTGTCCCACCTCCTATCATTTTCTAGAAAAAGCGCGCGACCTATTTTTATTATTAGTGTAGTAGGTAAAAGTTTACCATCACAAAATGTAAAGGAAGTAGGGCCCTGTAGATTTCTGTTCTCATTTCAGCAGGTGGATTGGGATAGCCCCTGCACCATAAAGAAGACTGAAGTTACCAAGTACTATAAGCGTAGTGTTGTATATGTTGTGAATAACACAACTGGTATAGCGAGCATTGATTAATAGGCGGGTGATATTGGTCGTTTATCAACTTAATTGTTCAAAACAAATTGGACAGGACATATCAATGTATGTCACTTTCGTTATATAAAAAAAGCGGACAAGAGCGAGTCTGACTCGCGTACCGAGGGTTCCGTATAAGCAAACAAACTTGAATGTAGGTAGTACGACCATCTGGGAAATCGATTCTCAAAAATTTTTGTGTTTTTTTTTTTCGAAATACAAACCATACTTCGCTTTTCTAAAAATACTCTCCCATACATCGATATACGATAAAGTCAACTTCCAACCGCAAAATATAAGGTTGTAATCGCAAAAAATATTTTTTATGTGATATACAACCAAAAAATTTCTGACTTTCTTTCTTTTTCCGTTACTTGAGCTGTGAGATACTTACCAGATTTCATGATACTAGGACTAGGTCAAAGAGAAGTACCCTGTAGGTTTTGATTTACTTGTACGAAATGTCCAAATTTGTTTTAATCAAAGGTTTTTAAATGGCCATATCTTTTAATTGTGTTGACTTAGAAGCTTGTTTTTTTTACATCTGCATTTATCGTATTTGATGTTAATTTTGCCTCCACGGGTTCCTGAGAAAAAGAAGCTTGACAGAGAGACATACGGAAAACAAATCACCCTTATAAAGGTTCCTTTGTATGCTTTTGAGGAACGGAACCCTAAAAATAATATGTAGACAGTTAATTCGTCTGTACTACGCAGTAGGCGAATATGAATCGGGACGTGTGTGTAGACGGCGGGCGTATATGAATGAATAATATTATCATACACCAACGGACGTGGATTTGCATAGGTAATTCAATCGATCTCTGTAAATGGAACTTCCTCGACTAGTCTCTTCAACATCGTTGTTTAATGTAATCTCGTAACCACTAGACACATGGTGTCTAACGTTATTAATATTAAACTAGAGCAATTTAAATCAATGCACTTATAAAGATTACATTTAATTTCATGTTTTCCTTATTTTTTCTTGATTTTTATCGAGATGATGGGCATGTTATCGAATAAATTCGATTAAGAAATACGGTTCTATGCAGGTGTGTACTTCGCTCGGGGATCCCAACTTGCTTCGGACCCGTCAGTTGGCTATTATTGAGGTGTAAGGATAGTCAATCGACCTACCTCGGCTGTTATTCCTTTTAGGTCTGCGTTTTCACCAGCGGCGTGGTAGCTTAGTAGACGGGCCTCAGATTGTGTAGTTGCAGCACCTGAGGCCCGTCTAATTCATCGGATGGGGCCTCCCTTAGGGTGCCACGACACATATCGATCGATTATAGTTCATCATCAGTTGTTGCCACACCAATCGGTCTGAAAAAGCTACCACACCAGTCAATCGATGATGGCATCAATCGTTTGGTGTGGTGACACTCTTACACTTTTATAAATCTCTAATCAAAGTGATAGGATCCAAGATATTGAAATTGTAAACAATTTCTTTCATTGCAAGGACACGCGATCTCAGTTGATTAATAATTATGTCCAATAAACGATAGAATAAGGTCAGGGTGGCCAAATCCGTATACGGGGCGAAACCGTCTGCTTTTTTGGTAGCTGGGTGAAAATTTCCTACATATCGTAATTTGGTATAGAAAAGGGTAAAATAGTGTTTGAAGTTCATTTTTATTTCAAAAGTGAAGTGCGACTGATTTGTACCGTATTTTATCGAAGGTAAATATAAAAATAATGCAACTTGCAGTGTCGAGATACCGTAATATAGATGCGCCAATGCCCGTTTTAACGTTCTTTGAATTTTTTGCTATGAAACGCTGCAAATACTTAGATTTTTTGAGGTGTAACTTTGTAACGTCAAAATCCTTAAGTCCTTATTTCCGTCTATTTTGAATGGGGCAAGAACGTCATGTGCCGATTTTGCCCCATTTCAGATATCGTTAACCTTTTTTATTCATGTCGACTGTGAGCGTAATGTTCTGTGCTATGTAGCGATGGATAAAAATCTGGATAGATTCTCTCATCTGAAGAGTTGCTGCTGCTAAAAGTAAAATGCAAAGACAATGTTTCCAAGACAAGCAGGCAAAAATTGGCACCAGGTGTTGAAGTCATCGCTCCTTATTTTCAAAAAACGCTAACAGAATATTGAGGTAAATAGTACCTACCTCAATTCTGCCAGCGGTTTTTCAATTTTCAATATAATACAAAGTTACTATTAGTGATAGCGTTTATTTATAAGTAAAATATCAATTATTCTCAGAATTATTTTAGGTTTTGCGAATTAACTATGGCGGAATTAGCCCCACTGACCTTATGTTTATTTTATAGAAGCTTTCGGGATTTTATAAACATTAACCCTTCCATTTCCATCACACATAAATTCCATCCACATTACCTTTCTCTGAAGAGTTTAAGGAAATACAAGGCTGATGGATCATTTTTAAACCACTTCAAAAAGGAGGAGGTTCTCAATTCGAGTTATTTTTGTGTGTTTATATCACGCGAAATATTCGCTTTTTGTGAACCGATTTAAATGAATAATTCTTTTTTGGTCCCATTTAAATTTGACGAAAACATTCCACCTCTTCGAGTGGAAAATTAAGGGATTTACAATTTATCCTGATTTAGGCATTGAAGTCGGTGGTCCTTTTTGAAAGTTAATTATTTCTGCACTATTTGCTCCCCTTTCTAAATCTGGCAATTCATATCGGTACTTTTCCAGTTCTGTAAGATAAACATGCAAACACTTCATATGCAAAAGGGGGCATTTAAAAGATCATTATTTTTTGGAATCCAGTCCAAAAATAATGATATGCGGAGGCTGCGACTATATTCTACAGAATTTGGCACTGAAACCAATAACGTAAGTGATCTAAAATTCCGCTGGTGCCACAGCAAAGAGAAAAACTTAACGCAATGGAAACAAAATAATCCTTTTTGTAATAAGTGCATCCTGTGTGCAGGGCCTTTGGACCCCAGGGGTCCCCTCGGGCCGTGGGCCCGTGGCATTTTGCCCACTCTACCACTCTATTGTTACGCCACTGGTTTTCACACATCTAGGTATAATAAGGGAAATACGTTCAGGGCAATACAGTTAAACGACTGTCGTATGCAGAGGCGATCGGGCCAACACAACAAACTAGGACATACCAAGCTCGTTTTGAAGATGATTGAATATTTTACTGTTATGGATAAGGTCGCCGTTTTGCTACCATCTTCCCCACTTTTTTCTATAAGATGTATGATCAGTTGTTCTGTGTAATTAAATCCTTTATTATCTCAACGTAATCGATTTCCCCATCAATACAATCGAATCGATCTCAGGACTCGGAGCATGCAGTACGCTGCCTCGATCAATCATTTAAATTTCATTGTTTCACGAACGTGTGATTTCTTTTACTTGAAGAGTATACATATACATTGTTCTTGTTTTCCTGGGTCCTCAATGGTTGTCAGATAATTGGGTTGAATGGGTGTTTCAGATTACTGAGACGGGTCTCGTAAGAACAGTCCGTAACTGAGGTCCCTTTATAATCTCATTTCGAGATGCTTACCCAAATCCAAGGTTTATTCTTGATTTTAGGCACTTCATAATCTGTAGGAATAATCTATATATTAATACGTGAAAAGAATTCTTTGTACCCCTCTTTAGGCAAGTTTCGCGAACGTAGGCATGTGAAATTTGAAATACCTACTTAAAGTTCATATGCCGAAGAAGTCCTGTAAGCGAAAATTTAATATATAATATGTGTTATTAAAAAATATAAAAAATATGTGATAACGACTACACCAAGCAATGTGTCCAGTATATCTGTTGACCTGTCACGGTGCGGAGTCTAAAAAATGACAGTTCAACTTATAGTGGATATGAATAGCTTGATTTATGTTACAAAACAAAGCCATTAAATTTGACAAAACATTCAATATTTAATCAGTTATGGTCGAACTTCGACCACGACGCGATCTCTAATAATAATTAGTGTACAATTTATTGTAACCGCGTAATAATTGCGAAGCCATAAAGGTTAATATAGTCTTCACATCAGACATCACACTTATGCTATCCAATATTTCAATCGGGAATCACATCTTGAGTGCCTCGGTACGGACTGCCTGGTGCAATTCCAAGATTCGTATAGAATGTTCAGCGAATATTACAAAATTAGGACGACTAAATTGCAGTAAGTATATTTGGTTATGTTCCAAATAAATTGAGCAACAAATCCCTCACAAATAGGGCGGTCAATTATTTTTTTATTTATATAGTTTCGCATCCAACTTTCGAGACGAATAAAGTTGTAAAAATAAGAAACAAGAAAGGCGTTTCCACCTCCGTTGCCCAGAGTCCACCACACGCTGCTGGACACCAGCCCAGGCTTTCTGTATTGTTAACCTCTACAAATATCTTTATATTTAATAATATTCACACACATATACGTAATCGTGAAGAGATTTTTTTGTGGAATGTGAAATTTGAAATACTTAAGTTTATATATAGAGAGGAAGTTTAGAATCTATCAATCAATCATTTACTTATTGCAGAACATACTAAGTTAAAATTTTTAAACAAGGTGTGTTATAAATTAAAAAATAATGTGAAAACGAGTAGGTCCCTACATCAAGTTACACAAGGCCACCATGCGATTTCTAGTGTTAATAAAAATGCTTGTGGTGGAAGAACTTTTATGAGTTGCATAGTTAATTATACATCGATAATGATGAAATAACCTATTTGTAGGCTTTAATTAAAATGTGTCTTTTTTTAAATTTATCACCAACTCAAGTGGTCTCTCTCAACATCTTCAAAAAAAAACTTTTGACCGCGTGCAATGAATAGTAGGTACTATTAATTAGGTTATATTAAAGATACTTTTTTCTGTCTAGGAATGATAATAATATTTTTATGGTCACAGAGAATTGAGAGAATGTGTAATGAATGTCATTATTTAGATTAACTCACAATTTAGCCTAAGGGGAATTTCTGTGATTCACCTGCCTATCTTCGTCAAAAGAAGTTAGTGTATATAATAAAAAAATGTTGTTCCAGGAATACGTCGATCTTCAGTATGTTCTCGAATAACAACCTGACGCGCACGCGCAGACACAGCGGCACATTCGGACCTGTTACGTCGCCAATTAATTTAGGTGTTAGTATTCATTCTATAATTTAAGTACATTTTATTTTGTTTTATCATATGTGATGGTCAAACATCTTTGCACGAAAATACGTTTAACCAGGTTGAGCCGGACCTGGTCGAAACGTCGTTGCCAAGTAAGTATGTAAAGATTTTTACATTACAGCCCGGGAGAATTCATAGTTTTAATTAAGTAATTCAGCCTATTTTCGCTAGATGGCATTTTTACTTCAAGAAACATTCGGAAAGAATGATTTGAACGGTGAATATAATTGCAGGTTACCCGAGGAAATCTACTTTTATGGAAAGGATTTTAATGTCAAGCAGAACGAGAATTGACCGTAAAAAAGTAATTCTTGTTTTAGAATGCGCACATAAAATTTATTGGCTGGCCTGTAATCATCAGACATCGTCAGTATGTCTTCCAGATAAAATACTTAAGTAACTACAAAGAGTCCATTATTTAAGTATCTTCATCCCTTTTGGATGAGGATACGCATGCACAGCCGGATATAACTTACCTACTACTGTAACCAGTGATATCCATCGACAAGGCGTAGGTTTTTCAAGGTTGGTATTGGATGGGACTTAATATTCTGGTATTCGACCAAATAAAAATGAGACCTAATGGGCTAATTAAGGATTCCTTTATGGAGACGGCGTGTTCTGCTTTCTGTTAAAGTTTGCGTCATGTTGATGGTTCAAATATATGGCCATTATGTTTCTGTAGGTAGTGGATCCGCCTGATTGGGAAGTACCTCCAACATGCGGTAGTCCGTTAACAAGCACAATTAGAATAGACTGGCTGGGCTAGGCTAGCTGGTGAGTAAATGGAAAGAAATTCTAGCTAATATTGGGTCTCCAGAGCTCCTTAGAGACACGTTTGGAAATTCACAAGTGACTCCAGTAACAGTGCGTAAAACCTGTTACCACCTACCAAGGTATGGGCGTACACAGCTTTCGGCCCAGTTGTTTTTTTTTTATCGGTCCAGTTTGGGGATTTTTTTTTTTGGTTTTGCTAAATTGGCAAACAAGACATGGCTCTTGTGTAAGGGCGTACCATGGGGGGAGGGCAGCTGGCTACCTCTGGCATAAGCTAGAAGTGGCCAGCTGTCCTCCCCCCCCCCCCCCTCCCCTGGGTACGCC
This sequence comes from Euplagia quadripunctaria, assembly GCA_963859945.1. Taxonomy (NCBI): domain Eukaryota; kingdom Metazoa; phylum Arthropoda; class Insecta; order Lepidoptera; family Erebidae; genus Euplagia; species Euplagia quadripunctaria. The sequence continues at coordinate 2,071,927 of OY982563.1, forward strand.
CTTATACAAGAGCCATATCTTGTTTGCACATTAGCCAAACGTATGGCAGCTTCACAATGTCTCTTTTTTAAAAGTATCTATTTTTGCGAGTTTACAATATACGTTAGAAATGCCCATTCTACACAATAAGGATGCATAAATGCCCCCGTAGTAAAGTGTCGGCAATGTGTTTCCTACATCCCACATTACAGTCAATTCAATTATATGTTTTTTTAGTATAAGCAAATATACTTTCTATGGCGGTAGCTGTGCTTAATTACGGTAAGGTGGTGGCTGTCACTCGTCGTGTCACATAACGCCCACACCGGCGCGGATCATGTTAGATACCTATGCCAATAAATGAAGTAACATGTGATACAGAACTCGTGGGCGCGCCTGGCCCCGCGCGTGACGCAGCTGCGCGCCGAGGAGTGCGCCGACGTGAGCAACACGCGCGAGGTGGCGCACGAGCGCGAAGTGCACACCGCCATACAGATGGAACAGTCCTGCGAGGACCTCACACTCGTCGGGCCTCTCGCCAACTCGCCTACGAGGATACCTAGGTGTGTATCTTTCGATTTCTTGTATGAAGCAATAATATTATTTGTGTATATTGCAGGACGCCTCATTACTAGCTTTTGTAGGGACACATATTTTGTAAGAGTGCATGTGCACTGGGTGAACCGATTTTGATGATTCTTTTTTTATTTGAAATCTGGTGCTTCTCCTGTAGTCCCATTTCAATTTGGTCCAGTTCAGACAATGGCATCCATAAGAAAACCATGTCTTTTATGGAATAGATTTTTTTAAGAATTATTTATTTTAATACATCATACTACAGGCGTATTAAATACCCACATTTTGCCTTTTGTAGAAATCTATAAAATCTGTCTCAGAACTTTGAGGCCGTTTCATTGTTTACATAAGAGTCCAAGATCGTTTGAAAAATCTCTATATGATCTTATCTCAACGAACATACATATATTCACGCATATATCCCCTAAGGAGGTAGAGTATATTAAAGAGTGTATTAAACACCCACTTTTTGCCAACGATAATTTGGTTGCACTTACTTAATCGGTGGCAAGCCAACCGGGCACTTTAGGAATTAAAGATCGAAAAAATATAGATATGGTATATTGAAAGGAAAACTTTATTGAAAAGGATTTTGCTTATTCCGAGGTATATTGGAGAGTGTAAGCAATAAATAGCTCGAGGTCAGGGTAGGCCTGCCATCACTTAAATTGCCGACGCCGGACAATCTCTTCAAAAATCTCGGACATATGTGTCAAATCGAGATTCTTCCCCAGACACCTTAAAAAAAACGCCGATTCCATTTTTTTTATTAAATTAAACAGCTTGTTCATCTAACAATATTATAAGTTGCCCCTGGCACAGACTGTCCGGGTTTTAACCGGACGCTTTTTGAAAACCCCGCCCGGACGCTCCCCGAACGCCCTCTAAACTAGGACAAATCCTGGGAAACCCGGACGGATGGTAGCCCTAAGTCAGGGTCACATCCTTGTAGCTCGAACTGGCTATTGTCGGACAGTCGAAGCCCTCGTAACTATAATAAAAAAAATATTTTATTTATTCCTTAAAATAGTTTTTTTTTTTTACTTTTTTATTAACGCATACATTGTTGCATTGGGTATTTTGACCTGTAATGACAATGTGTCTTGTAAAATAAATAAATAGATCCGTCTTAAACTTAAATTCTTCGGGATTCGTAGACATAATAGCTTACCACTCGTTTCTCTCCCTAACTACCTTAAAGGCTTTCCTTCCAGTTATTTGTTTATTCTAAATGACAGACCAGAAGAACCAGAGGACAGACCAGAAGAACCGAAAACGACGAGGCCGTTTTCGGTTCTTCTGGTCTGTCCTTACATAAGATACCATCGATTTGTTCATTGTATCGACGGTTCCACTTGTCGAGCCATCAAACAAGAGTTGAATGAAGGTACCATACACGTTCAAAAATCATCTTTTTTTTCAATCAATTCAATTTTCTATCAACTAACTCAACACCTAAGTGGCTATGAGTAGAGTTCCTTTGCAATCGCATCGAACACATCTACTTTTGCTCGTACATCTGTACTTTTTGAGCATGCATAATTTTCCTACATTAAGGTGTGGGGGATGTTACGGATATTAAATTTCTGATCTGGATACGGATATATGAATAATGTTATACCGGTTGCGGATACGATTAAGGATATCAGATAGTTTTGGTTATGGAAATTAGATTTTTAAAGAATGAAACAGAAAAATACAGATACCTACTTAGGTAATGATTTGGCATTATTTCTGGGTAATCATTTGGTAGTAAAATCACAATAAAAATAGCCCTATAAGTAATGGTTGGAATATGTACAATTATTATAAAATATGTACTTGCATCTTGATGTAGGTATATATTATGATAAAATAAATTATTAAGACTCCACCTCTATCCGAAATTATTCGAAACTTTCATATCCGTTACGGTTACGGTTTCGGATAGATTTTTATTTCGGATTTCCGATAGTTTCGGTTACGGAGTTCCATAACATCACGTCTTATTTACATTCCCTTTATACATCTCAAATATATCGGGTCATATCCACTAATCAAATAGGCGGTAGGTACCCACTAATTACCTTTCACCCCAATTCGTTTTACGTGCCCTTACCCCAAACCATCCTGACGGCATTGCTCACCGAAAAGGTTGTATTATTACAGGTTTTCACCCACCGTCGTCTCACCATCACCCACGCGGAAATATACCACGCGTCGCAGCTTATCACCCATACAGATCCGAGCATCGAGCTTCAGTCCCGTCGGCCGACCAAACATGTTGACCGGCAAACGGCGGTGTGACGAAGCTGACTCGCCTCTGTCAAAGCGTATGTGCACTTCTGACAGGTTAACTCCTTCCACCCCAGGCACACCAGATTCTGACTCTTTAGAATGTACTTTCAGGCCTGTATCGCCTAGAGCGCAGCCGATGAACGAATGCTCCCACGAATCAACAGATATTCAGCAGAATCACAAGTCATCGAACCCTAGCTAATAGTATGTGTATCGGTCTTGGGTTGAAAGTTTTGCGTTAAGATATTGAAAGTGATTTAGTATGATGAAATGAGACACGCTAACATGACTGGGAATGTTTTCCAAATATTTGAAAACAAAAGGCAATTTGTTCTTGGCTGTTTAGGGTCAACTAATTAACGTGTTCTTTTTTATTGTTTTTTAACACGATGCGTGGCATTCCGTTAGTTGAAATGGACAAACCCACTTATTTAATTTACTGGATAAAGGCTACGCCCATCGTTATTACATCAGGACTTTTTTGGGACAACTTCCCATCCTTTTTGATCACGTCGGGGGTAGCTGAAAGTGGTCCTGCTATGTTAGGGTTGCCTACCAGACTTCAAAATAAATATATCTTATGGTATTTTGCTTTAATACACTTTGTTCTTTTCAATATTAATAGTATTAAAAATGGAAAATATCCCAAGATTAAAAATATCAGTGTTATTATCGAAAATGACTAAATACTTTTTATTTTTGCCAATTTGCGCCTCTGTCAACCTTAATATCTATAAATTATCCGTCGTTGATCCGTAACCGCGCGTGTAAAACTTATCATGAATTTGCTGAAGCCTAAAGGTGATATATGTGGTATCTGTTAGGCAGACCCTGTTACAAATCGCAAATTAAAATTGGCCACCACCCAGGGCCCTTCAATGTCAGCAGCTTATTGGTACACTTAAGAGTGACTTACACATAAAATTAACTCTATAAACTCGGTACGAGCCTCCCGGTTCCTCCTTTTTATGTAACAGCACATTGTTTAAGTGTGTATAAACTTTCAAACGGGTCACATCGACAGAGACGACGTATACACGACAGGCCCAGACACCGATATTTCTTTGCGCGGCTGTGTACTTGTGGCTATAATACTATTTATAACCAAACAAACCGATTTAATTTATTCAACTAACAAATACGGTCCTGCACAGATCGCCTTCGTTCAGTCAAGAAAACAATTTCCCATTAAGTCACTTCTGAAACCTAAATCATTGATTTAAATCTCAGTTATAAGGATTTTAATCTTTGTAAATCTCAAAGTCGTTCTCAATATTTACGCAAAACACTTTCAACTCAAATCAATAACCCATAGGTTTTAATGGCTTTGATACTGAAACATTACGAGCGAAGTATTGCAAACTATTACAAACCTTGTAACACTATTCATAGGGTTCAAATTTCGTGTATTTGTTCCATTACAGTAGCCTACCATGTTGGTTCCTAACTAACTTGACATTATTGTAGTAGAATAGGAATGAACTGTAAGCGCGAGTGCCCTATTGTTAGCCAAAGCATCCAAAACTTTATTGTAAATATAACTAGATGCGTTCACTTATATAGAACGCGTAATGTATATAATTTATATCATTTAGTTAATGTAGTGATCGTAGATACAAATAGATAGATCAGGGAAGCTCCTCATAAAAGCGTGACCGAAAATGATAGTTATTACGTATATCGGTTGCAGTTGAATTAGATAAAAATATAATAGCGGTAAGATCCTATGGTCATAAAGCAACTTGAACTTAAATGTAAAAGGTACTGTCTTTCTTTTCTAACACTTGTTGATCGGGTAACGAGCCATCTGATCTATCTAGTAGGTATTTTGCAGATGCGATGTCGTATAGGTTTTGTTTATAGTCATTGGTATTTAACAATTGTATAGTTAGTATTGCGGCAATAGGTGCAAATGTTGTGTTGTGTGAGCAATGCGTTGGGTCAACAGACGCGTATGTAAGCCACAGCTACTGGTACAATACATATGATAACACTTTCAAGATCCTTTCGTGAATACGCCGAGTCATATATAAGTTGATATAGATTTTGAATCTTAAAATAAGGGTTGCCTAGTGGCCAAGATTTGTCAACATTATCCATTCTTCTCCCGACAAAATCATTAAAAACAATCTGTTAATAATTATATGTAACAATACCGTCAAATGCTATAGTACCTAGCCTCGAAATATCAATATTGAAAGCACTTGATAAATATTTTCATTCAGTCGAAAATCTAAAGGAATATGACATAAATATGTATTAAACCTGGGTCAATTACGATTCTATTTACCTACTTTAACTACTGATCTCTAATATGCTGGTTACTTTCAATTGTTTTAATTTTAAATTAAAATTTCGTAGTTGTTTTATTTAGTACCTACGTCACTCTATTCTTCATTCAAATCAAAGACTTGTGGAAACCCAGATTTAGCACTAGATAGCAAAAAAATAATAATGTTGCGATAAACATGTCTCAGTTTACAACTCATGTTTTTTTTACAGCAACAGCTGTTGGTAGTTTAATGACCCTAAATAAAAACCAGTATGCCTAATGTGGCCAAATTAGCGCGTTGGGCCCGTAATGCATCAGCTTTGTGTAGTGATTGTAAATATACTAGTGTGACTGGCCATTACTGTGATTTGATAATCATTGCCGTAATGGGAAGCGGCCTGTATGGGTTCAATTCAATTTTGTTATAGTTATTGCATTTAGTTTTTCTGTTAAATGAATATTACAAACATGAATGATTATTAATTGTAGTAGTGTCGTTATTGATTTCTTTCTGAAAAGGTCGTCTCATAGCGTGTGTAGTATATATTTTACGTAAAGTAGATAACATTGAAGTTGTAACATAATAAACCAGATTCTGGACTTAAAAAAGTTCAAAGCATAGGTTTTTTGAAGCCATACAAGCCGTCAATGATTGAATTTATCCGCCGATTGTAATTTAAGTTTAACCAAAACAGTCACCATTACTTACAAATATTTAAAACCAATCTGTCTCTAAAAACTGATATTCGAAGGCACAATATAATGTGAACTAATATTGTTAATATTTTTACCATTTTTAAGTGTGTTACAAAATAAATATATTTAGTGATTCATTTGCGTCAATATTTGAAGGTATATCTTTCCTTACTGAGATCCGCTGTCTAATTATATAAAATAGTTTTGTTTTTTATGAAAAATGTGATGTACATTATAACAAATATATAAAATGATTTAGATCTTTCGGGATTGTTATAAATTTAATGATAAGGAGTAAGGGAAAGTATTGTCTGGCTGCACTGTTGATGGTGTTATAAGGAGAATTTGTAAATAACAATTAACATTTGTTCAAGTAATATTGAAGGTATTATAACCGAAATGTATTGTATGCGATTAAGATAAAATAGACACATTATTTTGCAAGGTTATGATTGATTCGAAGTAGCTGCGTAAAATGTTGTTTTAAATAAATGCAGGCTGTTTATAGAGAATAAGATACACTGAACTTTCCTGGGGACCGTAGTAGCCGGTAACCTTCTGGCTTTGTCATCTTTGTGGTATAAAGAATGTTATTAGTACTTTAAATCAATTGTAACGTATTCTTCCATCTAATTAACTAAAACACAAGTAGATGTTTTCATCACTAAACGAGGTCATTGCTCAATATACCTCTCTAATAATCATTAGAGAGGAATGTTGAGCAATAACCTGGTTTGTACTTGTTTTAAACACGTGCCAACGACCCTTAACCCTACTTGTATAAGTTTGCAACCAATTTTAGCTCGACTCGGGAAGAAATTGTGAAAGCATGTGATAGAAACTGAGTTTCGCTTTATGAATCAAAAATGATAGAGGGTCGGAGTTTTGTAGGAGTCGAACGAGTATTCATGCCGCTTTTTTAATGTTAGAAAGACTCTACAGTTCACTGTGTCACAGATCTTATATTTTTTATTTTAACTGAACCCCAATGGACTTTGTATAAAACATTCAGTGTCTATTATTCGAAAATCACATACATATTTGTAGAAATGTGTTTATGCCAATGATGTTACAAGTTTGAAGACGTAGAGCAATTACATTCACCATAAGTTTTGGACGATTTATCAAACATAGCTTTTGCCTATAGTTCAAAATAGTCAGTTCCACATGGTACTGCTGCTTTATTTCATGTAGGTAATTTGAATTTTATTTACAGCTGTGTTGCTTCCACATATGACTCCTGCAAACTTTAGTACATTTTGTGTGTTATTCTATTTTGTAACCGGACTTGCGGAAGATGTGTATTTCAAATATACAAGTCTACTAATAGCTATTATTTATTTGGAACAAAAAACGAATGGAAATAAATACACTTGAGATCTATTTGGTTATAGTAGTAGTACCATATAGAGCAGACTATTTGGATTTATAGAGTACAGATGGATTAGTTCTTTTGACTTGGCCACACCTTTTTCACATAACATCATTGGTTAATGTCTATGCGGCGAGCAAATGAATTGTGATAAAATATCAAATGTTATTTTTATAACACATTTTGTTGGACGAAAGTATAGTGGGAAAGTATATGTATTCTCTTGTTATAAACCTCACGGTGGCAGTCGTGTACTGTAAATGCATTTTGTTAATATAGTTTTGAGCTGTGTATATAAGTTAGTTAGCGTATGTATGCCCGCGGTATCTTGTCTTGTGTGTACCTAACGACATTTATATGTAGGTAACGATTCGTAACATTTTGTATGTATTAGTCAACTGTCAGGTTTGACTGCTGAAAAAAAGATGTTTTTTCGAAGTGTGATTAAATCACAACATGAATACTTTTGTAGTTTTATATTCTTGGCCTTTATGTATTGTTCCTGTGTGCAGCAGCTGCCCTTCCATCGATGCCGTTATATTAAAATTATAAAACCTCAACCTCTATTCAAATAATACCATTATGCTTCTATAGGTATCAAAATAGTTAATTACACCTATAAACTCACTCATACAGAATTCACATCTAAAACTGTCCATGCATTTAATTTTGAGAAGTATACTAAAAAAGTGGATTTTGAAAATGTCTTACTTTTTGGAATAGGTACTGAAAGATTATGTTCTCGTTGTTGCCTTTTACAGGAAGGTCTACTTTCTCCAATTTCAATTGCTTAAGTAATTATATATTTTGGTATACAAAATTAGCAATAAAATAATTATATTATTCCTTTTTTACACATGAAACGTAAACCTTCCTAAAACACTTAGGTATTAGACTTCCAAGTTAGTTTTCACTAGTTATTGGTAGATGGAATACACAAATATTATATTAGGCCTCATTCAGTAGTCCTTCATACATCTTCGCGTCTATTTTTGGTTTGTAGAGGATTAATTTAAAATCAATTGAGATACCAAACCAAAATCACTTTTATTTACAAGTCAGTTTTACATTAACCTTGTATATTCGACGACAAATGTTATCAAGAAGAAAACAGTTTTCAAAGTGACAATTATTCTAAAACTTATTATTAAACGAACAACATTATTATAACATTCCAATATTTTGTACTCTTTAAAATGTGATAAATTACAAAACATACGACAAATGATGCGAATAATCTCACAATAATTACTATGTAAATTAATTATATTAAAACATTACAAAATCCATTAATAATAATAGTTATAATTAAAAGAGTATTAGCAAAGCTTTGCCAAGAAAATACATAATATTATGTATAAAAACATTCACATCGACATCCGGTGTAAGTTGATCCTGCACGCGATCGCCGGCAAAATAAGTGTTTTATTGTATTGTATCGAATGTTCCAATTGGCTTACAACAGTACCCAATTGCGTTCAAAAATTTGTCACTTTTATTCGACACAATATTAAAATTATTTTGAATGATTACTTTTTAACACTTACGATTGCGACAACACACGTGTTCAAGGTGTCTTAAGATTCTACACATCTCTTAGTCGTAAATAATCCTAAATCGAGGTATATATTTATCTTAATGGCAAATGTGCCAATGTACAAATAAAACACACTGATTGATCAATTTGAATTAAATAAGCTATGTGTAACGTTTGATCCCGTAGGTTCTTTAATATCAGTGTGATATTTGCACAGATCGATAAATATACATTTTAATACATAAGCCGATTTAAACCTATAATTGACTATAGGAAGACAGCGTAATCCTAATTAAATAATAAGCGGCAACAAGGCGGATGAACAATATTGGAATGTGGATTTTGGACTTTGATTTTTGGTAAAATTCTATCTATTGAGGTCAGATCAGACATGAGATTTTGGTTTTAGTGCTTTTTATTCAAACGCTTTTTAAATAAATGAAACTTGGTTTCGCCTTTTAAAATGATGTCATTTATTGAGGCTTTGCCCTCTAGTCAAATTGTCTGGGTTTGGCTTGCCATAGTATTTTATGGCACTTATTTGACAAAAAAAATCAGGTAATGAGCCTGATGTTTCATTCGATCATGTCTACACACTTCAGTCTTTATTAATTTACCGATAGTAAATAAACTTCGGATTAACATCCCACATCGTGTTACAACCTAACACGAATTCTTATTTGATCTATTTTTTTTTTCACTACCTATGTTTAATTAATGGCAGTGTTTTGTCTCGGGCTCACATGCCCCGAGTGAAATTGTCTAATGTCAAACTACTTACAAATTATACGTAGCACTAGAAGCCAGTGTGGCACCTTATATTAAATCAGATGATTTAGATACTGCCTTTACGTAGCCCGCCCCAGGGCTTGTTTCGCAAGTCCTGTGAGCGAGCTCGTGCGCTCTGTCAGCGACATTACAAATGGTCAGTACATTACAAAAATAAGTAATACAAGCTATCATTTGCGATATCTCAATCTACGGCTAGGGCTGGCTCAGACTGGCTGAAGTTAAATTGTTTCTTTATACATATTTGATAAATTTAAACAAAATAAATGCAAAAATTGTAAAATACTAAAAAACAACTTAAACATTTTATTGCCTCCAAATAAAACTTATTATTCTGGGAGATTTCAAAAAAGCGATTCACCCAAATTCATACACGCGTCTCTTTCACACACACAATTGAACAAGACAAATAACACTGGCGTAAAGAAAATGCCAATTTGAATAAAAAAGGTTTTGCAATTAAATAAACAATGATATAATACTTAAATAGAAGCTAGCAAAACACGGCGTGAGCTTATTTACAGTGAAAACTCGAGTCAGACCTCACTAGCCCTAGCCTAATAATATACACACGAATTTTACAAATTTATTAGAAAATTTGGACCCACCTTAGGATATTCTGTACAGCATATAAGGCGCCACAAGGCTGTTCTCAGCTCGACATCAGCGTCGAGTCTTCGATGAGAGGTACCTTGGCCACTTCGAAAAAGATCGTGTGGGAATACTTGTTCCTGACCGTGCTGATCGCTGACTTGGGCTTCTTGTGCAGGGTTGCGTTCTGGAGCAGCGCGATAGGAAGGATATCTTTGACCGAGTATCCTGGGAAATAATTGGAAATTTTATTAGGTATGTGACATACCACGTCCACTTGTCTCCATTGAACTTTCTACTAACGAATGGGGTGTGCAGGACAAAACCGTTCAGTGCCCTCGATAACCAGTTGCGTGTTTATATTATAAACATTTAATAATATGCCGATAATTGGTAAAAAAACGAAGAATAATAATTAGTGTCACCTGTGTAGTATTGCAGTGTTGTCGTCCAGTGTCCGATATTCTTCATCCGTAAAGCGATGTACAAGGCGGCGGCCGCCATTTTGCTGTCGGAATATTCCAACAAGGTGTACTCCAACAGGCATTGCTCCAATACAAACCGCGCCAGTGTTAAAGTCGGCATTGAGACTCGTGCACACTGTTATACAGATATGAAAAATCTCTTATTGCAGAGGCAAAATCGGTGACGATTGTCCTTAGACCAAATTACCAAAATTCTATAATTATAATAAATATTTTTTCAGGCTACATAGATAAATACCTTAAACTAAATACAGTACATACTAAAACATTCTGTGTTACTAAATATAACTGAAAACCTACAGCTATTAACTTATAGTAGCTGTAGGCTGCGTTTGTTCTTTATACACCTATGAATGTACATCCTACTAAGCTTGACGTTATTACGTTCACAAAAACAACTTCTACATCCCAAACAGTCAACATCATATAAATTTAGCTTCATGTTCAGTAGCGTGTTGTGTCTTTAAAAGTGAAGGTAACATGTACCACATTTGTTTTTTTAAATAAGGGCAAATGGTACCTTTGATCACAAACATTTCTAGTTTCTTCTCATCATTCTCTTGTCTGGTACAGAATATTTTCTACAACAATTTTAATGGTGTACGTTTCCTAAATCAGGAAAGTCGAAAAACATCTTTTCGAACTACTTCAGACTTTATTTCGAAATCTTCTTTTAAAGAAAAAATGTTTTGCCATTAAACAAAGTCAATATCAACACAAGTTTTGGACAATTTATACTATAAGCTTGTATTACATGACGTCTAATGTAAAAAATCAAGTACAGTCGTACTAACCCTGGCGAATCTCCTGAGGAACCGATATGAAAGGGGGATACCGAGGTCGAAGTCTATCACACGAAGTATGTTCATTTCCATCTTGAGTAGTTGGCTAAGGGTGTATGCGCCGTCGCAGATGTACAAGAAATCGTCCACTAGCGGGGGGATGCGCTCCTGTAATCGAGTGATTATATTATCTACTAGCAGTTCCCGCGCGGCTTCGCTCACGTGTACATATTTGTATATTTTGCATGGATCCCTAATTCTTTTTCCAAAATAAAAGTAGCCTAAGTTACTCCTTATAACACCAGCTATCTGCCAGTAAAAGTCCCGTGGAAATCGGTCCACCCGTTTCGGCGATTAGCCGAAACAAACAGACAGACAGGCAAAAATTTTAAAAACTGATTTTTAGGCATAGGTTTTGTGTAAACAACTGTACGAGCTTAAAAAAAACTACTATTTTGACATTACAAACAGGCACTTAAATTTTGTTTATTTGTATGGATGTATGCATTGAGAAAGAATGATACATAGCATTATTGACATTATCTTAAACTGGATCAAGCCAAGCTCTTTCACCACTAAGGTTATTGCAAGCAGTTACCGTAAAGCTCTTGCACCATCTGTAAAACCTAATACGAATAGTGTATGATATGTTGCTCACTAGGCGCGTTTGCACCTTGCACCATATCAAAGTAAATATGGTTGAGACAAGCATCAAAATAGGTTCTGATTTGCTCATCATTATGTATATGCATTTCAGTACAAATAAGGTGCCACAAGACTATTTACGTAAAATTGTAGTCATGTCAAACTTAGCTGTTAGATATTCGCGAAATAGATACAAGTCGAAACAATGACTTAACTGCATTGATATCAAGCAGTTGAAGTGGTTATCTTACAACTTCCGTTATGCCGAACGTTGTAAAAATAAATATCCATTAATATGGACATGTGTTATATTCCATTCGCGACACAGAGTTAATTTTATAAAAAAAGTACTAACTGAAAAATTTACATAATACTAACGTCAAACTTCGAAGCAATAAATAGAGCAGAAGCACCAAGCAGCTGTAGCTCCTCTTTTGACAGATGATCTTTCTCCGGTTGAGTTTTAGATGACCGTGTCAGAAACAAATCAACTAGCTTAACAGCCAAATAGAGGGTCTCATGGTTCAACTCGAAGCTTTCCTGAACTTCGACCATCCAGTCAACGAGGAGAGCCCTCATCCAGGATGTGATGCCCTTCATTCTTTGAAGATAGTCGTCAATTGGAAACAGTACCTTAAAAAAAATTGTTTCATTAGAAAAATAATAGCATTTTCAATTAAAATATTAATAAGAACAATGTATTGAAAAATCTTTCAGTAGGTTTTCGTGAATGTTTCGTCAATGTTTACGACGGTCATCGCGATTACGCTTGCATTAAACGTATAACTATACATAAAATACACAGATAATCTAAATTTTGATGACATTTTATGTTTCCTTGTGTGAGTTGTCTTATTTTAGAAAGTTTCATTACAAGGACTAGAAAACTTCACACAAGTCTTTGATTTCAGGTAGAGTCCGGATGATTAAAATAGTAATTACGACTGACAACTTATTGTTCACGGTTTGTCTACGCGTCCGAAACATTCAACTTACAAAGTCGCGAAAAAAATATTATTATATTTCTATTTATATATTTCTCTCGCAAGTACCGAAGTCTTGTTGAAACCTATAAAAAGAGCCGTGTCCGTCTTGCAGACGTGTTCAGCTACGACAGACCTGTTACAGTCCATGTTCCTCACACAGCAATTATGTTCCTGTAGCCTAGTTCCTTGAGCTATGTAGGAGAGACCCATCGGAGTGTGTAGTGATATGGTTAGATCAGTGTGTACAATAATGCCTGTGATAAACGACTCCGCAATGGAAACGCCGGCTTCTGCATCCCGGCTCGTTGCGACAGATAAATCGGTCCAGTCTGGCACCTGCAACCCACGCAGTAGGACGCCTCACCCCTTGATGAAGGAATACAGATTTTGTCTATCAATTCGTCGGGTCCGAAACTAGTTGGGCACCACCGAAATATACACGTGAGAAAAACCTCTTTAGGATGAGTAACGCGGACCTCTAATTCGTCCATGACATCGGTTTTTCATAGACTTCTGTTACCCTGACCTGCATATGAAGAATCGGGGGTTCTTCAGGGCAACTCAGTAAAATGTCTCAGACAAAGAGATGGTAAATCCGCCATTTCCAAATCGGGGACAGCAAAAAAACCAATTGTCGCGGAAACTATGGGAAAAGGCAGTTTGCTCTACTCTAAAGTAGATTGCTCAAAACAAATGACTACAACAACAGATGTAACAATTTAAAATGTGCGGTGCTTCAGCACAGGCACATTGTATGAAGATAGCTCTAGATCCAAACAATAAGACATTAGTACCTTAATCCCTATTACAATATGAGCAAGTGTTTCTTAATAACTTATGTAGATTCAGCTACGAATGCTCAATTCTATTTAAACTAGCTTTCGTAACTTTTCCATACTCCTAACAATGTATATGCAAGATTTTATTATGATTAGTTGAGTAGTTAAGGCGTGAAAGCGTAACGAACTCACTTTCGCATTCAAACTACTAGCTGTGGCCCAGGACTTCGTCTGGAAATTTGAGTGAAATCAATCCCATGGGAACCATACATTTTTCTGTGATAAAAAGTAGCCTATGTGCTATTCCAGACTATAATATATCTCTGTGCCAAATTTCATCTACATCCGTTAATAAGTTTTTGCATGAAAAAGAAACACATCTATCCATCCATCCTCACAAACTTTCGCCTTCATAATATTAGTAACATTAGTAAGGATAATGTATTAGTACATTCAAATTTAACAAACAGTATTTTGTACATGTATGCTAGTGTTAGCACACATACTTTAATAAAACAAAGTAACTTATCTTCGTGCACCCAGGCAAATTTCTATAAATTATAATAGCAAACTTACTTCTCTTCTTCTCAAATAGTTAAATATGTCCATAGCATAGTTGGAGACTTGGAAGGGGTCATTCCAGTTCTCCAGGTCAAAATCATTGACTCCTGGGGGAGGCTTGTGAGGAACTTCTGTCTCTTCATCCAAGGAACATACTGTGTCATCTAAGTTTACTTTATTCAGTTTTTCACTGATTGTCTTGTATTCCTCCTTTGAGGTTTCAGCCGAGCTGCTGAAAAGGGGTAAATATAGCATTCCATTAAAGATATCAGATATTCTGTTATTAAATAAGAATCAATCTAATGTATTTGCACCATAAAAAGAATTTTCTGTTTACTTAGATAAAATGTCAAGATGGTCAAGAGATCAGTTACAGTACACAACCTGTAGAATGAGCAGTGATGTGATAACTTAGGTTTGAATTTATAAATAAATATGACTGGCTGGACAAATTGGCCTGCTCCTCTAGTGGTTAGTGATCCCGACTGCTGAGCCAGAGGTTGTGGGTTTGATTCCCACCCAGGACAAATAATTGTGTGATGAGCGCAAACATTTGTGGTGAGTGGGTATAATTAATCTACAATATGTTCTTCGCTAGCGTGTACATATTTATATATTTTTACGTGAAAACCTAATTCTTTTTCAAATATAAAAGTAGCCTAAGTTACTCCTTATAAGACCAGCTACCGGTCCACCTGTTTCGGAGATTAGCCGAAACAAACAGACTGACAAACATTTCAAAAACTGATTTTTAGGCATAGGTGTCATGCAAATAACTGTATGAGTTTAATAAATAACTATTATTTTGACATTACAAACAGACACTTCAATTTTATTTATTTGTATTGATAAGTATGTTTATCAGCAGTCTGGTTCCCATGTAGGTTCTGCCTACTTTAGGATCAGATGACTGTGTGGGAGATGTGTCAAGTTATTATTATTAATATCCTTTTACAAAAATTCATACTACATCATGTATACTCAAATATATTTGAGGACTGGTCCTATGAATCCAAAACAAAATTTATGAGATATGAAATATTTGGAGCAAGTTTTGTTAAATACTTTACATTTCGTTGGTATGGAAATATGTTTATTTTCATATGTTGTCTCTCTGATTATTTCATATAAATGCATACCTATTTCCTTAGTTCAAAATAATAAAATATGATTATAAGCTGATAATTTAAGTTTTTCTAAGTCTTTCAATAATACAGTCATACAGTATTCAACTAAGTGACATTACTATTGAATTTTTATAACTATTGCTCCTATTTGTAAGTCAAATAGGATGATAGCTTAGAAATTTCTTGAAAGCCAATAAAATTAATAAATGGTGATACTTCAATGAACATGATTTACAAACTAAATACCAGATATTGACTATCAAAATGGTAATTCTTGAGAGAACAAACAGTTTGTTCAAGGCGTAGAGATATTTGACAGTGGCAACAGATGTTAGAGGGCTTGGACTACCCGGCAACAACCAGTTTGGGTTATAGGTATGCAAACCCTGACCTGCTCAACCCTTCCCTTTGTATATACTTCCAATTTTCCTATCTTTAATACTAAAAGAACCCAGTTGACAGCAATAGGTTTGCCACCTAGTACATAATAATAAAACCACTATATTCAGACATTTCTACATAGCAGGATATTTTTTTAAACTATTTAGTTTGCTGTCCGTTTGTAATTCGACAAAGTTCACTTTCAGCTACTTCCTGTCTAAGCTATTGCTGTCACCTAGTGCATAAGTTGGACCTAATTATAATTAGGAAAATGTGGATGTATAATTTACTTCTGCTTACCATTAAGGGGATATAGGTGTGAGTTTAAGTAAGTAATTATGAAAATATGTAAACAACAAGAGAAGACTGTAGTTAAACAATACTACTAACAGTGTTGTGTTTCAGTTAGTCAATAAGGTCAAAAATGCTTGACTGACACTGGTGATGTTAGGAATATTAATATGTATTGTTAGCTGTATACCATCAGAAGGGCTATGTGCTTGTTTGCCTCTCTAGTAATATGAATAAAAATATTTATAGAATGTGTAGGACTGCAATTTAAAAAAACTAACGTAGTTTCCAGGGCTGTCACATAAAGTGATGGTTCAGAAACATCACTCCTGGCCGATTTGACAGAATTCTGGCTTTGATTCTGGTTAATCTTCTCTTTCTTGTTATCTACATTCTTGAGGATGCCATTCTGAGTCCTGGTAGCAACAGCCTTTGGAAGTTCCTTATTAAAGTGCTTTTGAACAGCATCAATTGCATTTGTGGCTACTCTCTGGATTGTCTTTGCTTTGGAGGTTTTACCATTGACTGCAGTTATCTGTGGCTTGATGCTCTAAAAGCATAAAATAAGATTAAAATTTGATTGATTTTCATTTGTGGCAACTTAACATATTATCTAAGGTACATTCATTGGAGTTCTAAATGCTTAGAACGAATAAACAAATTCAATACTACTTGTCCAGTTCTTGAGTGTAAATTATGTATAAATAAGTAAGCTAACTATAGCCTTATCTAATTTACTGTTGAACACACTTCAGGGATGTTGTATGTTGATTATATTACAAATATAATGAATACTCTACTTAAAAATATTTATTGACCTTGGCCCAATATTTTCAGTGATAAGCCCAGCCCATTAACTACTCAAGTATGTAAGGAGCTTGCAACCATCATTTAGATGATGGTTTGCAAGCTCAGTTTGGTTGGATTTATTATGATGGTTAAAATAGGTAATATTATACTACTTTACAAGTTTAAAACCAAAAACTAGCACATCTGACAGAAAAGAGATTTTGGAGGGAAAGTTCATTGACCCACATTAAATTCGCACTACTTAAATGACAATGCTTGCGAAACTAACCACATGGTAAAAATTGGATTTGAGGACTTTATTAGGCTATAAAATATATATTTGTAAAAAAAATACCCTCTATAAATAAATTGTAAATATCAAGAATATTAACCTTGACAGCTGGGAGCATTTTGCTCTCCACAGTAACCTTCTTCAGGGCCAAGGTGGTGCATTTATCCTTGTCTCCAGGAGCGCTGGTTTTGTTGAAGGCGTTTGTAATGTCTCCAAACGCCGCCCGTTTTGCAGTTACATCTTTCAAAGGACTGTCTGCTTTCCTCTTATTTGGAACTTTCATATTGTTAGTCTTTAAAGAAGCTAACTGTTTACTCCTTGTGGTTATTCCATGCCCCAACAAACCGTTCTCATTGACGCCGATTGGCTTTGATGCCAACCTTGTTGGCGCCATTATGGGGCTTCTGAAAGAACCCGTAATTATCACGTGCACTCTTCCTTCAGCGTGGTAAAATTCACACAGGAAACAAAATTGAAATGATCTAATTTTTGTAAAATATTATGTAAACGTAAACAAGCGTTTCAAAATGATCACATCTAACGACCGAAAATGGAGGCAAAACAAGCGAATAACGACAGCGTCAAACGGTAATCTAACGAATATTGCGTACTCACATTTATAAACGGCGATAGCCGTTTTGAATTAGTTTTGATAATTTTAGAAGTTGCACGGCCCGATATTGATTCCTAAATGATAAATTTTTATCAAAATTTCAAGTTATTTCAACAAGACACCGGACAGATGAAACGTCTTCAAAAACCGTTGAACTGCTTTGAATTTTCATTGGTGGAAAGATACACCAATGGAGAGGGAAGATGCCAAATTGCGTTTCGTTTTACGTCCGATCTTCGTTTGGATTTAAATAAAACTGAAACTGAAATGTGACTTAATTTATTAAGTTATTCCCGGTTCTAGCCGTTCTAGGTGATAAGTAAAATAACTCAAATTCAAATTTATTCAATTAAGACACTAAGTGACATTTATGAACGTTAAATTGAAGGTACTGTTAAAAATCATAGATCGACGCAAATAGACGCCACAGCATGTACTGGATTGTCGAGGTAAATTAGGTGAAAACACCAAAATCTACTGCCTGCTTGTGTCGATCTATAACTTCCAGTTTCCAAAATGCGTAGAGCCTTATGAGAAGAATACTGGCAAAGAAACTCATGGCCACTCTTTTTAAAAGTCAGATCTTCGATCAACTTTTAAACACATTATATCAGTAAAATTAGCTCATTGGAAGGCTGAATGTGGATGTAATTTCTTACAGGTAGCCACTTAGATCAAGGTATGTATTTATGGAATAAGAACATTTCTGTGAATTTTCTCCCGTTTTAGAGTTCGCATCATTTTTTAATTAACGTTTTTCAAGCGTAGCTTTAAGACAATTTACAATTACAGAATTCAAAGATATACGTTTTTTGTTGCCTTAAACAGCCTTAAACATTAAAATCGGTAAATAATTATTGTAAATCACTACATATCACAAACTATTCACCATCACAACATATTATAAAACAAAGTCCCCCGCTGCGTCTGTCTGTCTGTCTGTTCGCGATAAACTCAAATACTACTAAACGGATTTTCATCCGGTTTTCACCAATAGATAGAGCGATTCATGAAGATGGTTGAAGTATATAATTTGTTAAGGTTTTGTGTAAATTGGTTCACATATGATGATAATTGTTGAAGATGTCTCTGCTACCCGATACCAGTAAAATAGACGTAACATCAGAGAAAATGAGCCCTGGAAAAATCACTTTTTATGGCGGCAACTGATTCAGATTGATTTTTACATTCGAGACCTTTTTAATAAATAAATGCATTTTCTCGGAAAATTATTAATAATTTTTGATGATTTTTTTTTGTACTTTTATGGACACACGAGACTGTTTGACAGTTGATAGGTATGTACATTTCCTTAAAATGTGTAATATTGCAATAAATAAAATATTCATTAGATAACTAAAGCACTGACTTCAATTACTAAACTGATAAAAAACCGCTACGCAAACTGAGACCGAAAACGGATTGTTATTTTGCTTTGCGAGGCCACACGTATTTAGGTGTATTTAATATTAATTGCCTGGAACAGCGTCAACTGCGACTTAGAATCGAGTTGGCTAATTATTTTTTCAATTTTATTTTGTTACATTCATTGGCGGCGATTTAAGGATTTTTATATAGTATGAGTGGAAACTTGTGTGAAATGACGTCAGAAAAACGAATTTACAATGATTTCAACTTCAAACTTTAAACATTTAGCTATCAATTCCGCACATATACAAACTAGCGTCGTACACGTAATATGATTGGAAGTCCACATATTCAAATTTGGCAATATATTAGGACTATCAATACATATACCTAGGGCTGCCATTCCTCCGGGTTTCCCCGGATTTGTCCTAGTTTAGAGGGCGTCCGGGGAGCGTCCGGGCAGGGTTTTCAAAAAGTGTCCTTGCAAAACCCGGACACTCTGTGCCAGGGAACTATTATAATTGTTAGATGAACCGTTAACAAGCTAAAAAATTTAAATGGAATCGGCGTTTTTTTTCACCCATGTGTCCGGATTTTTTAAGTTTTTTGTCCAGAGTCGGCAATTTAAGTGATGGCAGGCCTACATATACCAAACACAAACAAATCTATAAAATTTTAAAGGTATATAGTTTTCCAAAACTAGTACTTATTGGATTTGTGACCATTATTTTTTTATTTGCTTAGCATTTATTTTAACTTCCGGAACAGTAAAGATTTCATCAAATTCGGTTAAGTAGTTTTTGTGGTATGGACTAAGTAGTACGTGTAACGGCCTGGCTTACCGATATGAGCTAAGGGTGTGGTGTCAAAAACAAAACATCTCAAAATGTTGATCAAATTCTAGAGCGCATGTTAGAAAATCATAATGGCCATAATCCAACTGGGCTCACAGTACAAATCCACCCGATAACTATATTTTTTATGAATGAATTGCCATACGAAATACGAGCTACGAGAGTGATTATTATTACTACTAGACTAGAACTAGATAATTGTAGCAGTACTTTTGCTATCTAAGTGAATGCAGTACTTCTCGGTATGCTCTAGATCGTGAGGTTTTTTAAACCGACTTTAAAAAAACCGGCCAAGTGCGAGATCCTATAAGGGTTCCGTTTTTTCCTTTCGACGTACGGAACCCTAAAAAGAAAGTGATTTTAAAAATTGTTTCGATAAAACCTGACACGCAAGACTATTAAGCGTCTTAAAGCAGTCTTTCTATTTAAAGCAACAAAAGCTTCACACTTAGGTAATAGACTTTGTCTAAATTATAACTGCAGTTTCGAGTGTCGTGCCCTGTAACTTATGGACCCTACAGTTACAGCCCAGCTAAGTATGAGCGATAGCAATGTAACAGGCGTCGTTCTACGTCACTCTCACTACAAATTTTACCAAAAAAATTCTCTCTAAATTGTATACCGATTGAAGAGTCATCGAAGAGAATTAATGCAGTAGGCAACTCTCCTTCTCCCAGTTGATCCATGCCATTAGTGTAGGCCATCGAAATCAATAAAAAGTTATTTAGAAATTAAGAAAATAAAAAGTAATTTGAAAAATTTATATAACCGGCTAAAAAAAAAGGAGGTCATCAATTCGATGTTATGTAAGTAATGTTATTAGAACTGCAAAATATTCGCAAATGAATTTTATTGATTGACCAGCACGATTATTTCGGACATATCCAGATATCCGGCTTAGTCAGCAAACTATTTGCGTCTGAGTCTCAGCTGCCCGAATTTGGCGTTGTGTTGACTTTCGCGTTGCTCGTCAAGCCTCTTTTTGCGCACAATGATCAGTTCGTTTTGTGTTTTCGGGTGCTTATCAGACAGGTTTGTAAAGGCCGGAAGCCAACATCAGAGTGAGAATGAAGTCAGTTTTACAAAATACACATCTACAAAATTTACGTTTGGATATAATATTCCATAATGATCAAACTCAACCGTTCCACTAAAACTTTGTTGTATTTTGTTAGGTATTAGAAAAAATGGAACGTTATTGTCAAAGTGTCAATGTGATAACAGCGTTTCAAGATTACTATTTAAATATTTTTAGCATAAAGATAAAAACATTGATATATCGATTGAATTGCTTTCTTTTTAAATAAAGTTGGATATACCAGTAAATTATCTCCTTCCTGTAGATAACATACAAGGTTTTTCGTTTGTGTCCATTGTTCATACTTTAGTGATGTTTTCAGATTAAAATTCCGGTGTAGATATTGATGAACTAGATAATATGATGAGCAAAAACTGTTTTTAATCGGACATGAAACGTAACTGTTTTGCAAGTGGTCATTGTACTCAATGTTATTAATTTTTCACAAAAATAATTAGTAATGATAACAATACTGTAGTTATTTATAATTTGACTGCACTCAATGTGGTATTAAAAATGTTGGGAGGGCTTAAATTAAAAGTGACATTTACCCATGAAAAAACTTGTTTTTCTTATATCAGTCCAAAGTACATCACAAATAATGAACAGGTAAACATTTGCAATGAAATTATGGCATTAATTTGAAGATAAGACTAAGACGCAACCGATATTTAAGATAATATACCAAGTTTAAATTCATATAAACATGGATACCACAAAATGAAACACCGATTTTATTACTGTATAAGTAGACTGAATTGATAGTCCTTGTTTATCTTTAAAGGCGACTCACGCGAGTTATTTATGTTTGAGTTGCCATTAGAGTTGCATGGGGGTGGGGATAGGACTCTGAGCTGTTACTGTGTGTTTATAAGGTTTGTTCTTATTCGGTCACTGAAAAGAGCGCTCCAATCTAGTACAGTCACTTACATGTACTAGTTCGGACTTCTAGTTCTATTAGTTCAGTAGTATATTGTAACTGCATTGAATGAATATTTGGATCTTCTTCATTGCATGCTTAGTTACTGTAATACTTATACTCATAAAACCACCATACACATTTATTTACATATATATAACAAAAATTATAATTAGTAAGTCAATATATATATTGACTCTAAATATAACAACTATTAACAATAATTATCTACACTGTTTATGAAACAATTGTTTATCTTGAAAATTGTTATCAGTACAGAACAGAATATAATAATAGTGCATGTGGTGCCTGTTAGTAATTGTTACACTGATTAGTATATCTGTATGACTGTAAATTAGTGTAAACAATTGTTGGTAAGCCAGTAAAGAAAATAAAAAATCAAAGAAAATTCATTGATACTTCTTAAAAAACTAAACTATGTGCAGACAGCATGCATCTCATTCTCATTCGTTCGTCCACTGCCGTGTTGCACAGGGAAGGAACCAACAACTTTTCAGTCGATGATTCAGTCGTTCCATGTTTCTTGACAGCACTAATGTACTAAATGAACGAAGTCCTATAAACTCACAGAATAGTTCATTCTAGTTCCATGTCAGGAATGAATTCCTAATAGTACTTCGTTCGTGAACTACACAAGCCTAGTGTTTATACTTATCAGTAAGTAATTGCTTCCGATCAGACCGGCAGTGTTCTCATTTGTCAATTAATTTTGGCAAATGAGTTGTACTGTACTGGGTTAGTAGTTCTATTAACTGACTTCAGAAAGAATAATAGTATTGCAGATTTGTTATGTCTGTATGTTATGGTTGCTGTTTATTTTTAAACAATTTTTGTCATTAGATGTAGATGTATATTTCAAGCGGTGGATTGAAATAAAAAAAACCTCACCTAATGAACCTAATAATGCTAATGACACAGTTTAATTATTTTAGGAAATTCATGTCAAATTTTGATAAATTAAAAGGGACTAATAATTCAGTTTATTTGTGTACCCACTATCATTATCATTTGAAGGTTTAAAACCATTTTTGTGGATTTTCCCATATGCATGTATGAAAGTATGATCCTAAAAGGTAGTAAGAAAATAATTGCTTTTCATAACTGAAGTCAATAAAATTCAGATATAACTTTTTAAAACAGAAATATCCACTCTTCAGTGACAGCATACGCCATATGGCATACACAGCATAGCAACAATATGATTTTGCAAAATTCATCTGCTTGTATTCATTAAAGAATATTTTTTTTTTTTTAGAATCAATGTGTCCAGGTATTATCTAAAGACAAACCAATCCTCCTGTGGGTGGTCTTCAACAGTTCTGTCCCAGAAGGTCATATAGCCTGCAATCCTATATATAGCAGAATGATAGGTTTGGACGAAGGGATGGATGTGTTTGTGTCACCATGCATGGATATTAAAACTGTGGATGAAGTGTATGTCGATACAGACAGTCCTGATGACCAGGAAATTTTGGTAAGAAAAAAAACCTCTTTAGTTAATCTGAACTTTTATTGAAATTCAGCACGCGAACTTACCTTTTCAATTATGATTGTAAATTAATGGCTAAAGATTTCAATATTATTTTCTATTTTTAAGTCGTTATTTTAGTCACTGACTTTAGCTACTAATAAGACATCTTAAAATAAAGAATCATTGTACAAAATTAAGTAAATTAATTAATTTTTTTTGGCCAAACCAATCAAAATAACATTATATGTGTATAGAACACACAACATCTTCAATTGTCAACAAAGAATATGCTTTACTGTAAATATTAAATATGAAAAACCCTTACTGCAATGTGGATAGAAGTTTGCACTGCTAAGTATTCGCCAAATACGATTTTGCTTACAATTAAGTCAAGTCCGTATAAATTAGGTTCGAGTTCCTAACTCTGTTCAATAATCTTTGACTTCCTCAAACATTATTATGTAATTCATATTGAGACCAGCAACAAATATCCATGGCAAATACACGATAATTCAGTCTAGTCTTTCTCTACTTGTCATTGGATAATCAAATATTTTAATAAAATAATGATATGTAGAAAGACTCTTCAATCGGGGAATGTCCATTTGTGTGTCATCAATAATTATTATAATATTTCAGGAACACAATGCCGAACTGCTACAATTACGGATATTAGACCAACTACGACTTGTTGTAGCCAACCAAAAGACTGTAGTCTGGATATCTGCGTCTATGCCAATAGTATTCACACCAAAACAGACTGGCATATTAGTTAACAGCAGTAGAATTATAGTTAAAGTTGATGCATTTAATAGCCTACATAGCTTCCCTAACATTCCTATAAACACATCAAAAGAATCTGAGCCATTTAAAAATATTGGTGCTATAAATAAAGGTATGATTGGTCCATATTTAAATATACCAAAAAAGATGGTACTGAGAGGTTTACCTATTGATAGTGACGGTAAAAAGAATTTAATACACCCATATACGGTTTTCATTCACGAAGACTTGATTGATGACAAGTATAGAGACCTGACCATAATTCTGTCTACAATGACGAATATACCCTCTATATTACAAGAGAATGATGACAACAGTGAAAATAATAATAAACCTATAAACGATGTGTGTGTAGAAATAGTACCTATTGATAGTGTGATCTATAGAAGTCTATGTAGGGAGGTGTACAATAAAAATATACCAACAGTACTTATACCAAAATCTTTAAACACTATTATCAATATAGAAAATGGAATGAGACTAATTTTCACTATACTTGGAGATAAAATAGAACAACCGGACCATATTGATATTGTAACATATTCGGACCAAACACAATCTGAAATGGATGTTATAGAACGATTCAAAAATTGTGTTATCAGAAGTACGCATTCTGGTAAAAAGTTCCTTATAAATAACGGAATGATTAAGCAGAATACTGAAATAAGTAGTGGTTTCTTACAGTTTAAATTGCAACCTGAGAAATTGAAGTGTACCATGTTGAATTCTGAGTCATTTAGAAACTGCACCATATCAGCTAAATGTTTGACTGACTTGGATATGGCAATGCCAAAGTTGGTGGTTTCTAAGTTAGAATATGATTATAAAAATTACTGTAGAACTATGAAATCTATGGAGGCGTTGATTGAGAAGATTTTGTCTCATGTATATTTTGAGATACATAGGGAAGCAAATTTTAAAGGAGCTTCAGAAATTAAGAGTAATGTTCTAGTCACTGGTAAGATTTTATTAAATCTAAAATTTAACCCGTTTTTACTAACTTGATATCTGTGTATGTTGATGTTGATGGTGCAAATAAAATTTAATGTACTCAAAAACGTCAGTGTTCCTGCAATAGTTGCAAAAACCGATAAACTCTTAGCCTATTTTTTTACATCATTTTGTTTCCTCAGTGATGTTACAAATAAATGTTACTTACTGACTGATTTTTTTTGAAAGTATACTAGCAATGTGGGTTACACATTACTAATATTCTGGTTAACCCCTTTAGCTAAGCTAAATGTTTGTGTTAGTAGTGGGTTCATGTCGGTAGTGCACTGGGTGGGGTTCGAACCCGCAACCACCGCCGCTTTTTGATACGCCAAAAACACCGATAATTTCTTTTTTTTTTCCAAAAGTTATCACGAAAATCAAGGAAAAAAGATGGCGAAGAGCGTGCTGTGTACGCTGGGGTTCGTTCGCAACAGTCGGAACTGAATTTCTTTATGGGGCATTGACTACTTTCTATAAATAGTATATCCCCTCCCACACTCCTAATCAATTCAATCTACATACAAAAAACTTTTTGTTAAAAATTAAAAGTAAATCGCATCGCTTACATTCAGTTTTGTTGTCCTATTGTTTATATTATGGTTGTTTTATGTTCGGCGAAAGTGGGAGAGCTTTGCTTCGTTACGTATGGGCTGGCTCGACCGGAGTGATACCACGGCCTCACAGAAAACCGACAGTGCAGCAATGCTTTGAGTTTCACCGAGTGAGTGAGGTTACCGGAGACCCTCACCCTTCCCTCTCTTCCTCTACTCGCACCTGAAAGGCCGGAAACGCACTTATGTTTTTCGAGTTGCAGGTGCCCATGGGGGGCGATAGTCACTTACCATCGGAGTGCCCCTCGTGCTCGTTTGCCCCTTAAAAAAAAGGTATTAGAATAATAAAAACAAAAATTGTTTCCAGGTTTAAGTGGCACAGGAAAATCCTCTTTCTGCCACATCATACAGAAAGAGCTGACGGTTTGGTCGCATATACTCCATTGTCGATCTCTGAAGGGTCGTAAAGACATTCCGGACGTGCTCGGTAAGGCTATACTGATGTGCCAGGAGCACAGCCCTGCCGTACTTATTTGTGACGATATTGATTCATTGGTGCCTCCAAATGTGGAAGGAGCCTCACCCCAGGATATTGCGTATTATCAGAGGTAGATTAACTCTTAATATTTTTTCTTTTCTCTACTTACGAGTTTTTGGAGGTAAGGCACATCACATTTACGCTTAAACCGGAGTCGGCTGACTGCCTTTACAGACATTGATGGAATTGCTAGTGGTTTGTCAGATGATCCCTTGTTTGGTACCTTACTTTCATTTTATGAAAAATAACCAAGAATTTACATAGTTACATAATTCGTTTGCTACATGTGCTATCCAATTCAAGTATAAATGTACATTTATTGTAACAAGGACACAATTTCTTTTTTAATTGTATTTCTTTATGTCACTACATCACTACATATTATAAAAAAAGTCTCACGCCGCGTCTGTCTGTCTGCGATAAACTCAAAAACTACTGAACGGATTTTCATGCGGTTTTCACCAATAGATAGAGCGATTCATGAGAAAGGTTTAGGTATATCATTTGTTAAGGTTTTGTGTAAATTAATGATTGTTGAAGATGTGTCTGCTACCCGTGCCACGCCGGGGCGGGTTGCTAGTGAATAATAAATGGTAGTTTTAAAAAACTAAAAAAACATGCGGACAAAAAGTAAAATAGAGTTCCATTATCCACCTCCTGGCTCCATCATCAAATCATCTCTAAGATTCCAAATTATAGTATTGTCATCCAAACTACATATAACTCGGGTAAGGAATGACCTGTTGAATCTTGAAATAGTAAATTCAGGCCACCATTCTAAGTGGAAAATCATTGGAATTTTCTGCCAGAAAATTCATAATTTCTTTTTTTAATTTTACATTTTTTTGGTTAAAAGTGATATTACAATGAGTAAACAGAACATTTTACCAAAAAAAATTATTAATAAATACCCCAAAAAAAACAGCAATGTAATCAATTAAACAACATTTATGCAATCAGCTGCTTCGACGGCGCCGAACGTTTAAGTTCATTCACCGTACCGCGCAAAAATGATACCTACACATGTTGAGTGTACATTGCGTAGCGTAAAATGAAACTAATGACTGTAAATCCTTAATCTCGCAGTTTTATGATGAACTGAATTTTGCATTGCATTGCTGTTTTTGACGGTGATACTTGCACGCTGTATACATATCTATACATAAAGTTTCATTTCGATACGACAAAAGATTTTAAATTGACTTCATAGGTTTTATTAATTAGGGGCTCGTGGCTAAGTGGTAACCGAGTAGGTTAGCACTTTACAAAGTTAAGTAAAACTGGCCAGGCCAGTCTAGGATGGGTGACCATTCTTAACACATTGAGATCCCTCCGTGCCTCTTAGAGCACGTTAAACCGTCGGTCCCGGGTGCCATACAAACATCTGACGCATTCGTTAGGGGTAGTTGGACCCCTAAAAAGTCCGACAACCTGGTCTAACTACAGAACTTCGATATCGCCTAATCCTTGGGTTGTGGAGGTCTGATGGCAGTCGCTTCACGTAAAATATCGAAGTTCGGTCGTATCGCAGTTAGACTGAAAGCCGACCCCAAACCGACCCGAAGGTTTTATTAATTAGTTACAAATGAAGCTAATAATAGCATGTTAATAATATCTTCCTTTGTCTTATAGGTTAGCGGTAGTTATCAAGCATTTGATACAAACATGTACGGGCGTGTGCGTGTTGATGACGTCACTCAGCATGAAGGCTCTACACCCTACGCTTAGGCAGTTCAGTGGGAAGCCCATGTTCACAGCGCATTTTGATGTACCAGATATTGAAAAGGTTAGAAATAGTATCATTATTTTATGTCGGTTTGCAATTCTCTAAATAAAAAAAAAATAAAAACTAAATTTATTTTACTTGTAGGTAGAAAGAATGGAACTCTTTAAGCACTTTCTAAACGATAAACTGCGACAAGAGTTTTTAATAGAAGAGGATGACGTCATCAAGTTAGCTATGGATACCGCTGGCTTCTCCATTAGAGACATCACTGATTATCTCAATAAGAAGATATTCAAAGCTGTAAAGAAAAAACGTAAGTAGAAAAAAGTTGTGTCACAGATTCGATTAGGTATAACCGCAACTCAAGATATATAATGAAAAATAGACGACGCTTGCCATCTTTTCATTAACTAGTACATTATAATGTGGTCACGTCACGTCGTCGTCCCGCCACGGCCGCTGTCTGCCCCAACCTTAAGGGTTTTGACTTTTTGATCTTACCCTAGAAATACTAAAAAAGTATGAATTTTCTATTGTTTTAGGAAACAACCCAGACGACCCGAAGCCTCGTCTTATAGAAGACGTGACAAAAGACGAAGAGAAGGCCAACGAGTTTGACATATGGGAACCGGTGGGGGGGTTAGAACAAGTTAAACAAGAACTAACCGAGTGCATATTCTGGCCTATCATGGTGAGGAGATTTACATGCATCTATCATTTTAGTAATAGCTAATTTTCGATAAAGCTGTTTAAAGGTTATGCAATTTACTTAATCCCACTATCCCACTAATATTATAAATCCCACTAATATTATATATCCCACTAATATTATAAATCCCACTAATATTATAAATCCCACTAATATTATAAATGTGAAAGTGGATGGATGGATGGATGTTTGTTACTCTTTCACGCAAAAACCACTGAACCGATTGCGATGAAACTAGCTATGTAGATAGCTGGAGACCTTTTTTTTTTCCTGTGGAAACCCCCACGGGTCATCACCTCACCCGAGCTAACGGTGAAGTGGTATGTCGGAATAGAACCGACTAAAACCACACGGTGTTACGTCACAAGTGGGCCTATTGCAGGGGACCCGGGAAGATAGCTAGAGACCTGGATTAACGCATAGGTTACTTTTTATCCCGATATTCCCATGGGACCGGGACTTATGCGGGTGAAACCACAGGGCGGTGCTAGTTTTTAAATATTTTTCTTACATACTTATACCATCACCAATATCCGGGTAGGGTAGGCAGAAGTGTATTAAACACCTACATTTTATAGTTCAATAGGGGGCAAGCCTATTACTGTCAACCGGGCGCTTTGGGAATTAACGGTGGGAACATTGGGATTAAGTATAATGAAAGGGAAAGGGGAGCGTAAGCAATAGTTTAAGCAGAGCAGTATCGCATACCTTTAATTCGAATTGGCTGTTGTTGATAAGTCCGAGCCTTTTAAAAACTTTTTTTAAATCTTGGAAAATCCTTTTAAAATCTTGAATAATTAATGTCAAAACAAATGTATCGCGTATAGACTGCGTGTGTGCGCGACTGCGAGAACTTGCAAGTAGTAGACACACGCTGTAGGAAAATGTATTTTTTAAATAAATTGATCAGAAATATCTATCAGTTTATTTTATGGTCTACGAAAACAAAAACAAAAATGTGAAAATCATTCCAGGAATCATTTTTTGCTTCTTTTTATTTCTATTGCAAAAATAAAAAAAAAATGCCAAAAAACTTTTCTCCCACCCAGTACCCAGCGCTGTTCCCCTCGCAGTCCTGTGGGATCCTCCTGTACGGTCCGCCGGGCACGGGCAAGTCCCACATCGGTTCGTGTCTGGCTCGCCTCACCAATATGAACATGATCACTGTTAAAGGACCCGAGTTGCTCTCGAAGTATATAGGACAGAGCGAGAAAGCAGTTCGAGATGTATTTGATAAGTGAGTATACAAAAAAAATCAAAAAAAAAAACTAAAAAAGGATTTGCTTAAATAGCGAACAAAATTAAAAAATAGAAAAGAGTTATATTAATCCAGCCATGCTTCGGCACGTAAGGGCTGGCTCGACCGGAGTGTTACCCTGGCCTCACAGAAAACCGACAGTGAAGCAATGCTTCATTGCTTTTCGCCGCGTGAGTGAGGTTACCGGAGGCCCTAACCCTTCGCTCTTCAAAAAAAAAGGAGGCATTTAAAAATGTATGTTTTTCTTGTAGACTACTCATTAAAAAATCTACACATTCGTTGGTGTATAACATCGTTAGCTTTCGTTAGTTATTTGATGATATTTGTTTCACACCTTTTTATTATAATACTATAGCGATTTTGGAAGTTATCTGTTTGTGTGTTTGTTTGCCAATTAAGGTACCGATAACTAAACTATCAAGGCCAAAATATATTATTGACTTTACACTATTATAAAAAAACAAAAAAAAACTATTATATAAACTGCGACTACTTTGTCATAAAATATATTGACGCGTACGTTAATATATTTTGACCTCGATAGTTTCACCTTGTCATGTAAGAAAATAGTCAAAAATGTTTAAGATTTTTTTTGTATTAAAGTCGCTATTTGAATAAAAATGTAAGACGTCTAGGCGTGATTTTTAACCGACTTCAAAAAAGGAGGAGGTTCTCAATTCGACTGTATGTTTTTTTTTATGTTTGTTACCTCAGATCTTTCGACTAGGGAAACCGATTTTGATGATTCTTTTTTTATTTGAAAGCTGGTGCTTCCCGTGTGGTCCCATTTCAATTTGGTCCAGTTCTGACAATAGCATCCATGAGAAAACTATATAGTATAAGTCTTTTATGGAATAGTTTTTTTTGTTGAAGTCGGTTTTTTTTTGTAAGAATAATGTGTCAAAGTAGTCGAAATCATTGATAAAACAATTTAATTACTCGAATGCTTTTGTTAAAACAGGGCGGACATGAAGCGGCCTTGCATACTGTTTTTTGATGAGTTCGACAGTCTCGCACCCAAGTAAGTGCCTCTAGTAAGTGTCTGTTGCGCTTCATACACACATGCATTTTTTGGTTTACCACTCATAGCTTTGTGTACTTGTGTCAATTTGGGGTTTCGGATAGAAAGTGTTTTTTTTTAATTTGCTTAAGCATGTGTACTTAGACTATTACTGTCTAAACACAACTGCAGAAAACGAATGAAATAAAATTAATATTTACTACTGTAATTAATGGTCTAGATTTCACTGTGTCTATGTGGTAATGTTGGACACAATCTAATACTTATGTACATAAATAAACTGATGCCGTTTTCCCTTCGGGGTACGCAGGCTCAAAAGAAAAGAAAAGAGGACAGCAGACTGTCAATGGCCGTTTCTGCGTGTAGGAAAATAGGGTAGTTTTCCCACCCCAAAGCACCCTCAATAATAAAAGTGATAAAAAAAAATTAAATTCAAAATTTGACCTCGGAAGTCGTTTCTCGGGGTTTTCGGGGTGGCTGATTACGAATCCCAGGCCTAATTACAATAATTCAAACGCTTAATATGATATGTGCGCAAATTTTGGGTTTAATGTGTTAAAAAAAAATTAAAATAAATTACGAGTGTAATAACAAAACAACAATTTTTTTATCACTTTTACTATTAGGGGTGGAAAGCTACTCTATTTTTTTAATTGTTTCAAAGAACAATTAAAAAAGTTAATTGCAATTATTTTAATTGAGAGTTACGATTAACATACGTTAATCCAAATAATATAATTGCAATGTACAATTAAAAGTTTAATTGCGATTAATTTAATTGCAATTAATGTTTTAGTGAATTAACGAATTGATTGAAAAATTAAGTGATTAATGCCCAGTACTGCTAGGGAGTGGAAGCGTGACGTTATAACACGCTTCATGTCTATAATAGTATCATCTTCCAGACGTGGGCACGACTCCACGGGTGTGACTGACCGCGTAGTGAACCAGCTGCTGGCGCGGCTGGACGGCGCCGAGGGCGGGGCGCGCGGGCCCGTGGTGGTGGCCACGTCGCGCCCCGACCTCGTCGACCCCGCGCTGCTGCGTGCCGGCCGCCTGCAGCGACATATCTACTGCCAACTGCCCGATCAGGTCAGTACCTGACACTAGACCGTTCACTTACATTGTACACGGACACTATACCGTATACTTACACTGTACACGGACACTATACCGTACACTTACACTGTACACGGACACTATAACCGGATACTATACCGGACACTTACACTGTACACGGACACTATACTTACCGTATACTTACACTGTACACGGACACTATACCGTACACTTACATTGTACACGAACACTATGCAGTACACTTACACTGT
Organism: Euplagia quadripunctaria; assembly: GCA_963859945.1. Lineage (NCBI taxonomy): Eukaryota > Metazoa > Arthropoda > Insecta > Lepidoptera > Erebidae > Euplagia > Euplagia quadripunctaria. Next base: position 2,104,368 of record OY982563.1, read on the forward strand.
ACACTATACCGTACACTTACACTGTACACGAACACTATACCTTACACTTACACAATACACTGACGCTATACCGTACATTTACACAATACACTGACTCTATACCGTATACGTCACTTTACCTCTGGCCGGCTGCAAAAGCCGGCGTCTGCGGAGTAAATAAATATTTATGACGTAATGAAGAAAACTTGAATGAAGATATATTTTTTAATTTTGTAAAAAAAAAAAATACGAACAGGGTTTCTTTTTAACAGCGTGGCCGTTACGAAGTCCTCCGTACATTAGCGAAGAACGTGACCATAGATGATGAAGTAGATCTGCAGGAGTTAGCTGAGGCGACTGAGGGGTACTCGCCCGCGGATCTTAAGTCCATCCTTGTCACTGCGCAGTTGACTAGACTTGAAACACAACTGGTAAGTCAGTTCTTTAATGTTTAGCTAAGCATTGACAATTAAGAATCTAATGAAATTATAGATAGGGGAGAGGGGAGAAAGGTGGAAATAGGGGAGAGGGTGGGGAGAGGGAAGGGTTGGGCCTTCGGTAACCTCACTCACACCGCGAAAAGCAGTGCAAGCATTGCTTCACTTGAAAGAGAAAGCAATGGAAGGAAATAATTTTGTTTACACGGATAGAGTGGGCAGTATAAGCAAAGTTTCACTGTCATTTATTCAACCACTTTCTTAATAGTTTTCTGTTTGAAATTAGATTGCGAACGAAGAGAAGACCATGGATTCAGTGGTAGTGTATCAAGAGGACATCGAAAGTGCCTTGAGGGAAACCAAACCCTCGCTATCCAAGGAACAGAGGCTATTCTATGATATGATGTGAGTGTCCATTATGCTTTATAACCGGCCTATCGGGGCTCCTTCAAATTTTTTTTTGGTAGGTAGGTATAATTGAAGGCAAAAAAATTGGTTGTCTGTAAAGTCGGTTTACGGACAATTATTTTACGTGATAACGTCATAAGAAAACATTGGAAGAGAGATAGATGCGTCACAAGCCGAACGCTAGGGCCGATCGTGCCTCTCTATCGCTTGTTCCGTGCTTTTTCGTGCGTGCAGCCGGCGTTCATCGATTTATAAGACGTTATCGCGTCAAAAAGCTTTTAATTTTTTTAAATTCATTTTAAACACTGACTTGAACTTTTTATTGGTCCAAAAAGACTTTAAATATGGCTACAACTTTCTATAACATGTATATGTTAAAGTTTTTAAACTTAAATCGGTTGATTTCACACATTAACCGTTAACTAACAAATATTATTATAATAATAATATATTTATTTGTTCAGATTACAAAGATCCATTATTTGGTAGTACAATTGAGAGCCTATGTTAGTATTTATAATAAAATCAACAAATTAATTATTGCAATTAATTATTGCGATTATTGCAATTACAAATAGAAATCTTGTCAGTAAGAATCCTATTAACTCTTCGCTACTGATAAATAAGCTATACATTGTAATTAATATTGTTTTCAGATACAGAAGGTTCAGAGGCGAGAGTCTCACTCCAGAACAGAAACTTGTATCAACTTTTCAACAGAAACAACGAGTTACACTTGCTTAGAAACTGTTTTACATCTCGCTTAAATTACTGACTTTTATAATCAAATTGAAATCAATATGAAAAGCATTAAAACCAGAACTTAATGTCGTATACTAAATAAATGTTTATTTATGTAAGGTTATTACAGTTCTGAAAACACACGAACATTTTCAATTTTCAACAATGAATTGCTGTTCGTTAGTGTCGCTAAAACTCGAGAACGGCTGGGCCGATTTGGCTAATTTTGGTCTTGAATTATTTGTGGAAGTCCAGAGAAGGTTAAAAGGTGAATAAATATGAAAATGCTCGGAATTAAATAAATTGTAGGTGATATAAAGTTCACCGGTCATCTAGTGTAATAATAAATAATAACTTGACACATCTCACACACGGCCGTCTGGTCCCAAACTAGACAGAGCCTGTACTATGGTAACCAGACTGCTGATAAACAATTATTTGTCCTGGGTGGGAATCGAACCCACGACTTCTTTTTTTTTCTACGGGTCTTCAAAATGTAGTTGAAAAACTTACTTCATGAATACGTTATCAGGCCCTAACTCGGGAGAAATTACGATCTGATTTGTGTTGAACAAAAAAAAAAAATCATCATCAATACACGTAATAAAATTGAAGTGTTTGTTTGTAATGTCAAAATATTTTTTTTGTCTGTCTGTTTGTTCCGGCTAATCTCCGGAACGGGTGCTTCCACGGGACTTTCACTGGCAGATATCTGGTATTATAAAAAGTATCTTCCGCGCAAAATGTATAAATATAAACACGCGAGCAAAGCCGCGCGGGAACTGCTAGTAAATAATAAAATTAATACACATTTGTTTTTTTTATAATAGCTTTTTTTTAAAGTAGGTTTTTTATAACCTACTTTGATTGAAAAGTCGTGAAAACATGGTATCGTACCTTATAAATATTACTGCGATTAAGATTTTTAAATCTTATATGGTTACAAACCACAAAAGAAAAAAAACTGTCGCGTCTGTCTGTAGGGCAGATTTGCCACATGACATGTGTTAATACAATCTATATATATTAATAATAATATCCTGTCACATATTACACAATGCTAAGTAAACCCAAATTAATCAGAGCTTGTAGGTACTTTGGGCTCTAGAACACGCATAAACACATTTCTTTGTTGTAAATACATACATATTATACATAGAAACACGCAAACCAATGAAAATAGACATATGTATTTAAGCATACAAATATTTGCACTGAGCGGGAGCCGAAATCGCGACCCCCGGCGTGACAGTCGAATGCATTACCGCCGCGCCAATGAAGTTGTCTTATATAAAATCGATGAAATCTTTCAATTAAAATTATTACGTGGGAGAGCCATGTTTCGGCACGTATGGGCCGGCTCGACTCCGCTCGATACCACGGCCTCACAGAAAACCGACAGTGAAGCAATGCTTGCATTGCATTTCGCCGCGTGAGTGAGGTTACCGGAGGCCCTAACCCTACCCTCTCCCCTATTCCCGTCCTTCCCCCCTCTCCCCTCTTCCCCCCTCTTCTCCTACTCCCACCTTAAAGGGCGGCAACGCACTTGTGACTCTTGAGTTACAGGTGTTCATGGGCGGCGGTAGTCATTTACCATCGGGTGACCCGTCTGCTAGTTTGCCCCTACACCATAAAAAAAAAATTAAGACGTAGGAAAATTTAAGAACATTTAAAAACTACACAATTTAGAATTGTTGTCTATTATTTTAATAATGTATAGAAATAAGCTTAAAGCTGTGATGTACCGATGCTAGTTGAATATTAGGTGCTAGGGTAAATATAAGCGCACATAAGGAATTTGTTTGTATATTTTGTTGTGATTTTGTATTTTAATTTATTAATTGATAAATAAATCGGAGGAGATTTTAAGGGGTTGTTGTTTTATTTTATTTCAATGTACCTTCAAAACAGTGGCGTAACTATATATACTATACACCATCTGAGGCCGTGGCTAATTGGGGGTTGCGGACGAATGCAATGGCGATTCTCGCTCCCCCGATCATAGGCAAATAGCGGAACACCGGGGTGGTTTTTAGTCGGTAAGAGTCCAACAGACCACTTCGCCTCCCCAAGGGCGGAGGACATCCATGAGGATCTTCCACCCCGTCAAAAAAAAAAGGCCCGTGGCTAAGTCATCGGATGGTGCCAACACGCACATCGATCGATGATAGAATGGATCAGTTTTCGGCGATCATCAGTGGTTACCACATCAATCTGGGGGCCCCTTCGGGCCTGGGGCCCGTGGCATTTTGCCCGCTCTGCCACCCTATTGTTATGCCATTGCTTCAAAATAATAGAGGCATGTCACATAGACCTGAGTTGTGTACAAAAATAAGCTTCAAAGTTCGAAAACCAAAACCTAACGACCTGCCAGGAGTAAGTGTCCTGGAGAAAGAAAAAACCAAAAACGTTTAAATATTTTTTAATATTCAAGTCACTATTTAATTTATTTAAGGCGTCTAGGTTGTTGTCCAAATTTATCCACTTTGTCAATGAAATCAGTGTCCTCCACAGTGGCGTAACAATAGGGTGGCAGAGCGGGCAAAATGCCACGGGCCCCCGGCACAAGGGGGCCCCCGGGCACCAAAGGCCCTGAACACAGGAGGCACTTATTACAAAATGTATTAAAAAAATATTAACTTTGTATTTAATCAATATAATTTATCGAATTTAATAAACTTAATAAAATTCATGAGTTAGAAAATACCGGCCAAGCGCGAGTCAGACTCACACACATCCGATGAATTAGCCACGGGCCTCAGATGATATAGTTACTGCTCCTCCAATACCTTTTTTCCTATGAACATTGAGCTTGCACAGGCCTTTAGACTCGCATCTACCATCGTTGACAGACTACACGTCCTACCACGTCACACTCAACTAAGTTGCGTTTTAATTTAATCTCGCGATTTGAATGAACGTGCATGTGTGTGAATGTGAATTTGACATTAATTTGTTACTAGTGCTGAATAAATTAGGAGATGTTCCTGATTAGGTACCGTAATGTGTAGCTATGCACTGCCCTGAAAATAATTCTGGTTGGCTACAACATACCAATGAGATCGGGATCCTACAATACTCATTACTACACACGATATAGAAACCATTAATTCCATTTCAATCCCGCTTGGCAATGCTGCGCTATCAATCAGATGTTATCAATATTCAATCTCCTCGAACTCTTGACTGCTAATTAAGCAGTCGCTTGGAGCGTTAGCTGGCTGCTGATAAAAGTTTGCCCATCAACGGCAAATAATTAGCTCGAGGAGAACTAAGATGGTTTCCCGCTGTTTCTACAGGAAACTGTGGTGTTGCGGTTTGATACAAGATGGCAGTACAGTCGTTTTCGACTTTGTATAAGATGAATTTGCAAGAATTTCATAATTAATTCGAGCATTTGCATAGGTATATCCAACAATACCTTATCGGAAATGAGTAATGTTAATATACAGGTTTGCACAATACCTGGACTACTTACGTAGCCTAGACTTGTCGTCCAAAGATCGTTAAATTCTTTGTATGACTGTACAACTTTTATGTAATCAGTATTTAATAGTAAAGTTAAAAGAAATAACTGTTAGTCCCATGGTTTTGTTCCACTCACGAAGTATAATTTTACATTCCTTTGTATTGTTATGCTTTTAAAATATCCGAAATATACTTCTCCACTTATAAACGAAATGAAATATTTTAATTGAAACAGAAAAGGGTTGATTTCACATCAAACTGCGGTTTATTAGTATCTAACTAGATGGCGTTATGTTACTTTTATTACACGACCGGGTGATGGCGACCCCCAGTACGTTGACAGATAACTTGTAGTGTAAGATTAAAATCGTTGATTCGCTCTGTTATATTATGGCCCAATCTTGTAGAAAGCAAATTTCGTAGAGTTAAAATACGCACTGTAGTGTTGGTTAAGTATTAAAAAACTTTCGAGTACAAAACAAGTAGATAAAATTTATTTTGTTTCATAAACCCTTAAATTCAAGGAGATGACAACACTCCTTTAAAACTTTCGCACATCTGTAATTAAAAGTACTTCAGCAGCTGGTACGATAAGCGTGTTTTATTGAAAAACTTAACCGCATCGTGGAGGCAGTTTTGATTAAGATTAGTTCATAAGTTGCACAATAATTTAGATTGAGCGGTGATTTGGAACGCGAACCGCGCTTCGTTGCGTAAAATTTCGCGGTACGAGGATATAAAGAAAATTAGCGCGAACTGGCATTCGGGAACATTCTATTTATGTTTTTAAGCGACAATATTGTATAAAAAACATTTTAATAGAGGGTATGTCGAGTTAATGCAATGAGAAATATTTTGAATAAAATTCAGAGCCATAGAGAGAAGCGAACATAATAAATATTCTGCATCTTTAGTATATAGGGTGAAATTAAATGCGAAACGACTGATGTTTTGTGAACTGTTTGTTACGCAGAATTTGATCGTGGTCGTGTTTCTCTCCATGATGAAATTCGTGAAGGTCGGCCCTCAACTGCGATCACTGAGGAAAATGTGGGTACTCTCAGGCCACTAATTGAAAAAAAAACGGCGTATCACCTATGAGTAGATTCGAGGACATTTCGGGACTGGTAGGAGCCAAATTCAAAAAATCGTATATGAACAGTTAAAAGTTAGAAAACATTGTTGCCGCTGGATTCAAGAACTCACCCCAGAACAAAAACGAACTCGTATTAATTGGTGTAAAATTTTTTTGTTAAAGTACGATCACGGACGTTCAAATGCTGTGTATGACATTGTGACAGGAGATAAAATATGGATATATTGTTACATGCCGGAAAGAAAGCAACAGTCTTCTGTATGGGTGTTCGAAGGTGACAACAAACCAACAAAATAGAGGCAGTCTAGACACGTAGGCAAAAAAATGCGTTTGCGTTTTTTTTTCTCCCGGACGGGTCCTGTCTGCACGATCCCACATGAAGAACAAAAGACAGTTAATGCCTAGTACACCACCATTTGTTTGCCCAGTGTCTTTGAAAAAGTTAGAGTAAAACGACCAAGAAGTCACATCAGTCACACCGCGAACAAGACAAGTCGTTTTTGGCTTCTGAAAAGGTAGAGCTAATGACCCATCCCGCACATAGTCCCGACCTGGCACCATGCGATTTCTTTATTTTCCACATTTACGGGCCCGGACGAGGCCTTGATAACTTTCAACCAGTACTTGAATAACATGCCTTTAAACCAATGGTCCTCACGTTTTCAAAAATGGTTTGACCGAATGAAAAAGTGTTTAAAATGTAATGGAGAATACTTCGAAAAGCAGTAAATATATTACTTTACATATAAATTGTTTTATTAATGAATTACACAAAAGTTTCAGTTCCCACGTATCAGCAACAAAACGCGTGGTTTTAAAGATTTATTGGATTTTGAATTCAGCCAGCCCGCAACCTTTAGCGGGAGACTGCAGCATCTTACACACACCTCTCGTTTCACTAGCGACAGATCAGATGAACGGGGCTATAATATGCTTCATCGATTCCACGTCGAAATCATATCCAGCACCAACCAAGCTCACTATCGCTACATCTATGTGAACATATCTTGCAAACTTTGAGCAGCGTTTAATAGCTTAATACGCGTTTGTTAACGAGTTGTTTAATGAATTAGAGCTGAATTTACAGACTCCTGCTACTGAGATAATTACACTACACGCCAACACCATCCTGTCGTATACAGATAACAACATAATAATTATTAATGTGGAAAAAGTTCAATGTGTTAATAACTCACTCAGTTTTTCAACAGACATATTTATATTTGGTCATTATTTCCTTAGGGATTTAACGTTTTTTTAAGCACACTTTTATTCGCTTCACTTGTTACTTAAATATGTTAATAAACATTAGATATCAATTTTAACCTAAGTACTTCTAATATTGTCGTACCTAAATCAACCTTTGTATGTATAGGTATGTAGTTCGGATGACAATACAGTAATTTGTATGCATATATACGTATCGGAATTAACGCGATCACGTAATAGGTAGGTCACAGGCTGAGTAGGCCTGGTCAGTGCAACCTGGTCAAACGTCAGGCAACTTTTTTTTTAAGATTTACAGGTAGAGTCAGCTTGTGACCACGGCTAGTGTAACCTGGTTGAAATGTTGGCCAATTCAAAGTTTTGTTATACTTATTACATGATCGTGTTAATGACCGTACGTATACATAATTATACCATGGATGGCGAAAGTTTAAAAGTTAGTACAGTGCATTGTTGCTACATTGTTGTTGTACTACATCCGCCTTAGGAAGTATCTTCAACCTTACATAAGTTAGTATCTACGCACTAAGTGTTATTGTAATTCTGTTTTTTCTCATCGTGTTAGAGTTCGTTTGTACGAGGGCATTTAAGCATCGCACAAATGACGATACTGCTACTGCGAGTGTTTGCCGCACCGGTAATTGTTAACCATAAAATGATTTAATAATAAGTTATAGTTTAAAAAACACGTTTTCATGGCAAACCGAACTAAAGAGAAGAAAATAATTTTTGAAAGAAAATAGCGTGAGGCTATTTTTACTAAGTATATGTTTATAATAACTCAACTTTTATAAATATCTACCAATAAACTATTTGTAACATTTATATACTTGGTCAAAAATATGTTCTACTTTTTAGTTCGGCTTGCTTGCTTAAAGCACGTTTTTATAATAAAACTTCGTTCTAAATAGAATCGATTGTAAATAAGGATTTTAATCGAATCGTTAAGGGCATTAATTGACTACTAATCAAATTGTCAAAAGAAAATAAAATAATGGACCGAGAATATTATCACTAAAATAAATGAATAAATCGGTTAGTGTTAAACGGGTTTCCTAATCCTTAGGAGAGGAGATAAAATAAAAATAATTTTATATCTAATTATTATAAAAGTACCTACAATTATAAATAAAATATGGAATGTTATGCTTAACCTACACTAATTTATTAGTTTATAATTGTAGTTACTAAATATAAAATTTATTGTCGACTGTACCTTCATAGACCTAAGTCAATAAAGACGTCACAAAGTCAAGATTTTATTTATATTTAATACCTACCTATATAAATATATGTAAATAAATTAGTTCTAGTGGCACTATTTATCGATTTTGTTGGTCAAAAATATCATCAAAATCGATAAATCGTCAAAAAGGAAATTTATAACCTTATAAGTAACATTCACAAAAAAAAAAAATCTTTTTTCAAATACAGAAGCATCATAATACGCCAGTATTCAAAAAGCAAATGTCATAAATAAAAGAAAATAAAAGCTCATTGTATGGTCCGAAAGGAGAAGTCGAGAAGGTGGCAAGGTGAAATTAGGGCCCTTGTCCGTGCCGAAGAAAGCACTTTTTATTCGGCTTAAAGTAATTATTGTGTTTTTGTAAAAGAGTTTGTTAGCGGACCATTCAGAGTCGAGGACACGGACGCTTCTTGGGCATGGGGCGGACTTGGGCGGTGAAAACTGTCGGATTTTTTTTTATTTAAGTTGGGAAAACCAACACCAACAAATAAAATAGTGGGCAGTTTCATAATACAACATTAAACCAGGTTTTCACGAATTATAAAGTTTTGGAACACTAACTAACACCAAACTACACCCATACAAACGCCATAAGTAATACAGAAGATAGGAAAAGAAAAATATATGTCTACCTGTTTGAAAAAAAACCGAGATTCATTAGTCTCCTGACAGTGTTGCCATTCACTGTGTACAAAATCAAACAAAAGTTCTTTGCATAGTGCATTGAAGTCTTTACTTGCTCGCACCATAAATGTATTCATTCTATAATTCGAATGCTCTAAATGTACGAAAATAGGTGGATTGAACTTGATGCTTCTTGTCGGAACATTAAACTCAAGTTTATGAAGGAGGTCAGGGCAATCCACTTCATTAAACAAGATTTTAGAATAGAATGTGGAATCTGCAAGTCGACGGCTATAACTTTTTTGAATTTGAATTTTTATACAATTAAAGACCTAAATATCTTTCAGACTGGTATGGTATATGAAGGCGAAAGCATAGGAACTTAATTAATCGCCTTTGGACACCCTCAATACAGTTTATGTATTTGTTATACCGTGGATTTCATATCTGTGATGCGTAAATAAGATGGCTCCTAATAAACATACGTACAGTATACAATTTTTAAAGATTTAGCTTGGTGCGGGTGAAACCGCGGGGCGTAGCTAGTCATAAATATAAGTAAGCTTGTTTGTTACGCTTTTACGCGATCATCATAAAATGTTGCACACTTACATGTCGCCAGAAGGGTATAGAAAAGGACATACCTTTCATCTAGAAAAAAAAATGCCCAGCACTGTTGCCAAGGGATAGAAGAATTAAAAAGCTAGCTTTTTAATTCTTCTATCCCTGGGCAACAGTAGAAAATAAAATTACAGTACTCAAGCACATAACATAAATAGAACAGATTTAAATAACAAACAAAATACAGATTTATTTTAATACATAAATATTTGCTTAACATTATATTTTTATGCAACTTCCACGCGCCAAGTCCGTCCCCCATCATTGCCCGGAATATTCTTGTTTTCCCGGAGTTTTCTCAGCTTTTCTTCCCGTTTTCTTTCGTTTGGTGCCTTAATTAGCTCATTCAGTGCCCCCTGTTCCCTCTCCGCGCCCCTCACGTTCACCGCACCCCCTAAATTATCTTATTTATTGAAAGCACTTTTATATTACATTTTGACAACCCGAATCGTGTATTTAGTAAGCATTTAGAGATCGAGAGAGCCCCACCGACGAAAGAACGTGGTATTTTATTGGTAAGGGCAATGAACTTTATTTTTATTTCGGTGAATAAACAAGTATTTATTTGTAGGTTAAGGGTTTATGGTCACGTCCGTGCTAATATATTATGCTATTATGTAAATATGTCTTTTTTTCAGGTAAAGTGGTTACTAAGTACTGGTTGCAGCGGCGAATTTACACATTTGCCGCCAGTAGGCTATTAAAATTTTGCCGCCCCTACCGGTCGGTCTATCTAATTCGATACCCCAGGACAAGACAAAAATAATGTAGGCCCCAAATTTGCCGCCCCTAAAATCTGCCGCCCTAGGTTTCAGCCTACTGGTAAATCCACCACTGACTGGTTTCCAATAGTACCTATGAGGTATAGATATTATAAATTGTTGATATTGGCAGCGTAGGAAACAAAGAAAGTTCGCTTTATAACATTTTTGTACATCAGCCAAAAGTGCTAGCCAATTCATCTTAATTCTAATGAGATACAAAGTTCTTAAACAATATCAGTATTTTTTACTTTTTCGGGCCATTTAAATAAAAATCTAACCGTATGCTTTAGAATACTCTAAAGCATACGGTTAGATTTTACATACATAACCAAAAATACATATATTTGAGTCCTGTTGTGGATTTACCAGTAGGCTGAGTAGGCAGATTTAAGGGGCGGTAAATTTGGGGCCTACATTATTTTTTATGTCTTGTCCTGGGGTATTGAATTAGATAGATCGACCGATAGGGGCGGCAAAATTTTAATAGCATATTGGCGGCAAAAGTGTAATTCCGCCGCTGCTTGAGTCGCTTGTGACTTCATAAACGTTACTTTAACAAACACGAAGTACGCCAACACTTAAAAGAATTACCTGTGAACCGAACGTCTGATATTTAATCATTAAGCCATTCCTGCATTTCGTTCATTTCTGTAAAACCAAAGGTTCCGAATCTATTAGTTTATAAATTAAATACCAGGATACCAGAATGATATTAAAAAATTATAATAATTACCTACAATTACTTATCAATTCCGTATGGGACAGATCTCCCTGCTGGGCTTCCTTATAATTTTGTAATAAACACATGAACTACGAAAGGTCAGAGGTTCGTGAGATGCCAGTGAATAACCATTGCTAATTAATTAAAATTGCTCAGTCGCGTCGCATGCGAAAAAATTACCACTTTAAATAAAAAAATAAAAAACAAAAGAAAAGTGTGTGTGTGTCAGGTCGGATGCAAGGCTAGAGTTTACAATCTTACGGTGACATATATCCTACTAATATTATAAACGTTAAAGTTTGTGAGAATATATGGATGTATGTATGTGTGGATGTTTGTTACTCTTTCAAGCCAAAACTACTGAACCGATTGCGATGAAACTTGGTATGTAGATAGCTGGAGACCTGGATTAACATATGGGCTAATTTATCCCGATATTCCCACGGGATCGGGACTTACGCGGGTGAAACCGCGGGGTGCAGCTAGTAGCATAATATGTAATGTAGACGCTGTACAGTATACATAGCCTGTTGGTCTAGTGGTTAGTGATTCTGACTGCTGAGCCAGAGGTCGTATAATTATGTGATGAGCACGATTTGTTCTGTGACTGGGTGTAATTTATCTATAATATGTAAGTATTTCGAAATATATAAGTATGTTTATCAGCAGTCTGGTTACCATAGTACAGGCTCTGCCTAGTTTGGGATCAGACGGCCGTGTGTGACGTGTGTGAAGTTATTATTATTACTAACTGAACGTCGTAACTTCGTCCACATTTGTAAATTTTCCCCGTTTTTGTAAAAAAAATCATTGATATTGCGCTCCTGTTGGTCGTAGCGGATATTATATAGCCTTCATCGATAAATGTGCTATCCAACAATAAAATAATTTTGCAATTCGAACCAGTAGTTCCTGAGATTAGCGCGTTCAACCAAACAAACAAACTCTTATGCTTTATAATATTAGTATACATTATAATTATTATTATACATACATACTTACATGCGCCGCTCTCTCTCTGTCACTCTATCCTTTATTCTACGCACGACTGGAGTTTACAATACAATAAATTTTATACACACACATGATTTCAAAATAACAGAAAACGTAACGCTTTTGAGTTAACTCTTTAATTATTATTTTAACTACCCATAACATTTCCATTTCAGGGGCCTCATTTGAAAATCAAATCTTAAGTAGTAAACTCCAAAAGTGTAGTCTTCATGACAATAAGGTCATACTGGAACATAGAAAACAATAAATAAAACCTTCAACATAATAATAAAAAAGATAACAGATCAAGTCAAGGCATCGTTTACAAACAGCCATCTAAAAATGAAACACAAGACGCTGAAACTGAAACCACTATCTCCACCTGAGCCAGACGTGACCGTAAAAGAAAAAGGGGCGAAGTCTTGCAGGAAGTGTCGCTGATAAGCCACCATAATGGCGGTCGCTGATAACACCGCTCCCGCCTTTTTCTCCCGCCAAAACAGGGCGCCATTGTTGCTGCAGAATAGCGACACAAAGCCACTTCACTACACAATGCGGGCAACACTCACACTCCGAAGTAATAAATTTTTTGTAGTCTATTCACACTTTTATGATCATTTTATGGTTGCTTTACGTGAATTTGATTTTTCATGCATATCTTTGAGGTAATGGATGGGTGAAGTTAATTCTTTATGGTTTGATAAGGTTAGATGTGAAGAATAGGATTGAAAAGTTTATACGTGAAATGAATAGGCGAAAAAAAGTTAAACACATAGCATAGACGTACGACTATGCTGTGTTTAACTTAAGTATAAGTAGTTATACTCTGAGTAATTAAGTAATAAGGAATTGTTTGTTAACATTTTTTTACGAAAGAATAAAACTTTTTTATTTTTCCAAGTCTGCATACTACATGGCAGAAAATAAAATAATTTTAAATCATTAATTTATTATGTATTAAATAATGATTCTTTGAATAATGATCAGGCATTTTTTATTTTAACTTGCTAAAAGTAAGTAAAATGCGTAATCTTGATTATGTTCATGAATAATTATTAAGTTATAAACATCGACAATTTTCTCAGGAGCCATATAAGAATTCCTTAATAAAGTATGAACGTTATTAAAATGTTAATAAAACCTTAACATACACATTTGAGTGCGCTCAATTTGTGGTTTTAATAAAATTTTAATTGACACGTATTAGGTTTTCCAAGTAAATTGTAAAGGAGGCAGAAGTGGCCGCTTTCCTTCGCCACTCGGCGAACATTAGCGTCGGGGGTGGGTGCTGGGACAAATTTTTGTTTTTCACTCGTGTAAGGGACAGCTATAGTGGAAAGCTTGCATGTTGGAAAGAGATAACAGCAGGTGCACACATTGCCTTTGTTAAAGAGCAAAAATAATAGAGAGAACGGTCGTTTATCTCTTTTTATGGCGAGAGCGCTATCTTCCCGCCGACGCTATTATGGAAGACAATTTTGGCGCGAAAGAAAACTGCTTATTACTTCTTATTCTTGGTGGCTGGTGTGGCAAATTTTTCTTTTTTTAAATCTGGTAAAAGTCAAGTGGGCTCGTTTGAGTTCCGTTTTCGTTTTTTCCTTGTTAAGTTTGATTTATAATTGGTAATTAGTTGTGTAGTCATCTGAGCTTTTTTAATTTAGGTTGGCGGATTTTATTTAGAAGTAAATTCTGTCTCTGATTGATAAAGTACATTTTGTTTTCGTCTGACTATTTTATATTTCATCTGATTATTAGACTTACAGTTTTTGACTACAATTATTACATAATATGTAAAGTTTAATGCTGAAAAAGTTTTGTGAAAATATGTGGAAGATAAGAGCGTAAAAGAGTATGTAGAGGTACGGGTTTTATGACCATCCGACATAAAGGCAGGATCCTCTAACCAGGCTAGGTCATCAATCCTGGAGGATCAATTTAAATAAAAATGGAAGGGCTAGGTAAATAATAATCAACTCTGGAACAGATAATCTTAAAATGAGTATCTTCTAATGACGTTACAAAGACATCCATACATATAGTCATGGGTGTACCCAGTTTTTAGTCCAGGGGGGGGGGGGGGGCAAAATTTTGTTTTTGTCATCCCAGAGGTGGGCAAAATTTGGGGAGAAGAAGCGGGGGAGAAAGGGGGGAGAGGGAAGAGTTAGGGTCTCCGGTAACCTTACTCACTCGTCGAATTACAACAATACAACTGAAGTCTTGCATCACTGCCGGTTTTCTGTGAGGCCGTGGTATCACTGCGGTCCTGCCGGCCCATACGTGCCGAAGCATGGCTCTCCTACTGTTAATAAAAACTATTTGATTGTATAATCCTGTGCCACGGTTCCTCTTTTACAAAGATCGTGAAAGAGATGAACCTAATCTATATTTATAAAAATGAATCTCCAATTCCCTTGGTCCCAAATTTTAGAAAATATAACGGGACTTGCACTTGTGAAACTGTAATAAGTAGGACAGACATTCTTAAATAAAAATTCGGTTTATCTGAAAGTAAGATTGTCATGGGATTTAGTACTACGGATTACCACGCGTTAACATGAACACTTCACTGACTCGGTAACTCACTATAGAAATGCCGGCTAACACGTCTACTCTCGCCCGTGGCTCACACAGTACTGACCCCGTATTATTACTTCACTCTTTGGTACTGACCGACGTGCGCTCTCCACAGTGAGTACGAGACAATGTTTAGAACTATGATTTAGTTCTACTCTACATACACTACAATAGGAAACTGTTAAATGTGAAAAATGTTACTGCAACGTTTTTACTGTTTCCTGCAAACTGAAATGGCTGCAGGAGTAACGCTCGAGTGATGCTCAGTGTGTTTGTTTGTTTGTAATATCGTTTTAAGACCAGCGCTAGGTGACAGTGAACTTTAGGGTGATAGCACTTGCACAGGCGGCTCCAAACCTCCCTGTCTACCTGAATAATAATCACCTTAAACTGCATGTGTAAGGCGCCTAGCTAAAGGTAAACACTATTGCCCAAGGGTACCTCCAAATAGTATACAAACACTACGTTAGAGGTGCCTCGATCCGCTGGCCAATAGCATCCATGACATAAAAATGCTACACATTAATACACGGGGAGGTTTTATATTAAAAGAGAAAAAAAACAAAGGCGACATTTTCTTAAGCATTGTCTCAGCTTTATTTACAAAGAACCATTGTTTTGTGTGCCAACAGTGTAATTATTTCCAATAGCTTTGTCTCATTTCAGTCAGTGTTGGCTCTGTTCTCAATAAACCGAATTAATTGATCGCTGACACTTTTGTGGTCTTTGATCAGAAAGCGTAAAGACGGCATAGTCTTGATACTTTCAAAATATTTAGGTAGCTTTTAATGTGTGCTCTTGGGCATGTAGTTAGTTAATTGGCTCATTATAATTCGACCTACTTTTATACGATGTTGAGTACCTAATTGACGTCTAATGGCTAAAGTTATGGCAAAATTTGCTTTATAAGTTAGCAGTCATGTTTTAGTACTTTGCAATTCGCATATCTTAATGTAGAAAAGAATAATTCAGTTAGAGAAATGAACAACGTGTAAATTTGGTATTCCTTTAATATAATAGATTTATAATTAACTATTAAAAATGTTTCATGCCAATTGTCAGCGTTCAATATTTTGATTGAGACTGATGAACTGGTGCCGAGAAGCATCTGGGAAGGTAAAGAGAAAAAGTAAGATCAAACAGTCAACAATACATCGAATCATTTTCAGCGAATCCATTCTTAAAATTGGAAACATAAATTTTCTTTCAACAAGTATCTAAACCATTCCATCCACAGTTTTCCTCGTCCTCCCGTTTCTTTGTCGCGTCCATTCTTCTCATTTCTTATTATCAGTGAATTAGATCGTCCCGCAAATGGATTAAAGCGTTAAGTATTTATTTATCGTTTTAATCTGAGATCGTGGCGGTTATACAAACACCAGTAAATTATATGCTTTGTTAACGAGCGACACGAAGGGTGCGTTTTTTGATACTAACGACCAACAACCAACATGCGGTACAATGTTGGTCACAATCTACATAAATATGACTCCATACTTATTCATAATTTGTGTAGGACAGCTTAAGTATTTTTTAAAGAGTACTGGTAATATGGCTTACACTCGCACATTAGTATTCTTCTCATTCCCTCCAGATAACAGATAAACTAAATGCTTGTATAAGAAGTGGGTTCACCTGTGTCGGTAGAGTGCTGGGTGGGTTTGATAATTTGATCACAAGTGCGTCGTTATATATAACTAAAGGTTAATTCTAGTGAAAAGCTTGACATATTTGTTAAAAATCTATTCCCCAAAAACCTTTTGCCATGGAGCCACTAGTTGTCCAAGACAAACGGTCCTGCGGTCGATCACCTACGCGCTGGACTATGGTCCAGTGTTTCCGTAACGCTGAAAATCGCAACAAATGGAGACAATTTTTACTGTGGAAGAGCCATGCTTCGGCACGTATGGGTCAGCTTGACCGGAGAGATACCACGGCCTCACAGAAAACCGGCAGTGAAGCAATGAGCAAACAATTCCCTCTCCCCCTCTTCTCCCCATACCCGCACTCTCCCTCTTTCCCCTACTCCCACCTTAAAGGCCGGCAACGCACTTGTGACTCTTGCGTTGCAGGTGCCAATGGGCGGCGGTAGTCGCATCAGGTGACCCGTCTGCTCATTTGCCTCCCACCCATAAAAAAAGACGTATCGCGAGAGATGCATTATCCAAACCAGAGCATCCTCATGAACTACATGACTACTCTTCCAAGAGTGGACGACTGAGGAGGAATAAGGGAGTGAACTATGTTTATGTGAGGTGAGTGTGTAGAATCTTTTTTAGTTTTTAGTTTGGGGTTGTCACCGATACTGAAGACTGTTCTTTTTACGGAAAAGGCTCGTTACATTAAGGTCTCAGTCACCTTTAGGTGTTACTTTTGATTTAATACTAACTTAAATGCGCTAATCAATCGTTCCAATTCAATAAGTTATTAGGTACGGTGTTGGGTAATTCAGACCGATGGACATACTTCTTCCAAAAACTTGATATTTTTTTTTTTTTAACTATTACTAGTAACGTGGGTCACACATTACTAGTAATCTCGTTAACCCCTCCAGCTAAGCTTAACGCTTGTGTTAGGAGTGGGTTCACGACGGTAGTGCACTGGGTGGGGTTCGAACCCGTAACCACTTGATCGCAAGTCCGGCGCCTTAGCCATTACGCTACCGCCGCTTACTACTACGCTACTATACCTGTTCTTTGAGTCGCATGAGTAGTGCAACACACTATACGTACCATATCAAAGAGATTTTGGTTATTCAGCCTTGCATAGGATGGGTCCAATTTGTCCTTAGATAAATCGATCTGACAAAAGGATATTATTAATTGTTGGCCTAGTGGTTAGTGACCCTGACTGCTATGCCATAGGTCGTGGGTTCGATTCCCACTCGAGTCTGGGTGTTCTTTGTGTCCGTTCTTTGTATATTTGTAAAGTCTCCCGCGACACAGGAGTAATTCCTAATGCGGGAGTTGTCTTTTTAAAAGATAAAAGATAATTGTTCTACGTCAATTGATCGTTGGGTGTGTGGGCCCAATGTTGGCTCCAGTTTGGGTGTGTTGGCGTTACTTTTAAGTTCGGTTTGTACAGTTAAGTGGTCTTGGACAATGTGTAATTTTGTTTTTAGGGTGGTTTGTTTATTTGGCCAGATGTTGACGAATTTGATGTTTTCATGGTTCTGTATCGAAAAGGTGTATGTGTATTCAAGACGAGAAAAAACAAAAATAATAAAAATAGTCAAACATTTGTTAAAGAATTATCTTCATCACATAATTTAATATTGATTCGTCTAATACTAAATACTAGTATAATATATGTACGTTATTTTAGTGCCTTTTCGCCACGTGAGTTAGGAAGTCATTGAGGGAGGCCCATGTCCAGATACTAGCCATTTGTGTTATAAATTTTATCCAAACCCGTTCAGGCGTCCAAACATACATCTAATGCTCTCTCATTGCTATACAGTATTCTGTTTAACCCTCATACACCTTTCTGCTTAAAGGGACGATTTGAATTCCTTCTCGATACTAATACGAAGTTCTTACGATCATCAGACAATCTGATATTAAAAGTGCCGGTGCATTCAACAACTTTCTTCGACAAATCATTTATGGATCTTTCTGTTCGTTTGTGGAATGCATTACCGGTACAAATACGGCAAGCTGAAACCCTTGCAGCCTTGCAATGTGGTCAAGCAACATTATCTGTCATTGTAATGTTATTTATTCCATGCTGTTTCAGAACTAAGATATAAATTTCTATCTATGATACTATATTATCTCTATTAAAATCTATTTATTTATAGTATCTGTTTAGGTATATCTATCTATATGTGTATTTGTCTATATCTCGAATAGTACGCCATCCACTACTATGTTTTTATTAAGTATTTTTTTTAAATCTCCATCCAAAGGTTGTCTGTTAGAGATCGCTTTTAGCGATGAGACCGCCCATTGTAGTCTGATTTGTAAGATGATTATTTGTTTCAACTGTACTTTATTAATGGTGTACAATAAAGAATATTCTATCTAGATAGATAGATATCTATCCAAGTTTATTCAGAGATTTTCACATTTTTAATAATTTTCACATTGCTATGATTTGTTTTTTATGTACTTGTTCACATTAACTATATAACTGGCGTATAGGACAATATTATCCAACCGAAAAAAGCTGTAATATAGATTAAAAAATTAAACCCAGACGAGGCAATTGGACCCTCCACCAATTCACCCGTGCTTGTTGACACGACCGGCGTCATTACGACGAGATGTTTGCCCGCAATTTGTAGATAATCTACTTTTTAATACCGGCAACACCGTCAAATTCAATTTATTTGATTATTTGACAACCAACTAATCTGTTGCTTGTCAATTGGACTGCGAGGGCTTAATTTTGTAAATGAAATGGATTCGAAGAATATAGTGCTGTTACTTTAAAATGATTGTTGATGTCTGATAATTTTAGTAATAGTGGACTACGAATGGGAAAAGCCATATGTCATAAGTCATGTGTGATAAGTCAAATCATTTTCACTGTTATGTAGAAATTTGTATGAAGGAATGAGTTATGATGTCATATCTAAGTATTGCCAAATCGTCGACTTTTAATATTTGCATTAACGATTTAAAATATAAGAAACTAGTAGCGCCCCGCGGTTTCACCCGCGTAAGTCCCGATCCTGTGGGAATATCGGGATAAAAAGTAGCCTATGCGTTAATCTAGGTCTCCAGCTATCTACATACTCTGTCTGCGTCTAGTCGTCCGATGAGGAAATGGTGAGGGTTCAATTAGTTCGAAGAAAGTCTCCTATAAAAAACCGATAAACAGGCGACTTTACAACGTTGCTCAATAGTATGCAGTTCCCTATTCGTGAGCACGTCATTGTTTATAAGCTTACGGGTTCTTTGGTCGACCCTATTGCTCAGGTTTGTTACTTGCAGACGTAACAAATTATTTGAAAACGTAGGTTTTTTGCAAATTTACATTTCTTTTATTTTTTACAGTCCAGGAGATTGTCATCCTGAAAGCCGTAAGAGTAAAAAAGATTAGAAGAGAAAAAATACCCAGAAGACAGTACTTCTTAACATTTTTCACAATGAAGAGGTTCTTATCTCTCAATTCCTTCATACGTTACGCTTCTACCGTTCTTCGTAGATAACATTTCAATACAAGTGAATGCACAGATAATAAATATAAGGTGTGATTCGACTGTTTACGGCGGGTAGGCATTTGGTTTCGGGCGGTGGTGTCAGATTGAAGTCAATTTAATTTGTACAAAATGGCAACACCCTGTCTGGTAAGCTAAGGGGGTGTATTTTTATTTCATTTTTATAAGAAAATTTATTTGATGTAAAAAGGTAACGAGTTGACGTAAATATTGATGTACATCGTAAATATATTTTTATTGATACATAGAATTGGATAAATATAAGTGCCGTATTTAATTATTTATGTACGCATTTTACGTTTGTGGTCTTCGTATATTGGAAGCAAAATATTAAAAATCTGTTCCATGGATATATCGACTTTTTAATAATTGAGACTTTTGGAATAAATTCGGCTGCTACCTGCAGTCATGTTGAGACACGTCATACATCGCTTTTTACCTTGTTTCATTTCCCTGTTTCAACAGGAGATGCACAAACTATATTGCACGGATGCCAAATAACAGAAGTAAGGACAGGGAGATGACTGATGATGATGATTGTTGATAAGACGAAGACGAAGCAAACTATTGTTGCGGTGACTCTGTGTGTGTTGATCTATAATTTTTAATTATAATAATTATTTATTAAATCGACGATTTCGAATAACTGATGGTCATTTTTTTAAATAAAGATATTGAATTTGAATTTGAAGGACTTAAACCATCTGAGGTGTAAAAGTTTCAACAAAACGTGAAAAATATATTGATCCTCAACACAACATAGATGTGTTCTAAACTTAGTAATTATTATAAATGTAAAAGTTATTTATTTGTCTGTCTCTTTGTTAACTTTTGAACTACTAAACCTTTAAACTAAACATATTACATCTTTATGTAATATGTTTAGTATAAAGGTTTAGTACCTCATCTAACTCGAAAATTTCACTTGTAAAAAGTTATGCAAATTTTGAAAAAGAGTAAAATTTTGTGAAGCAGGGTCTAGAGAATATAATAGGTGACAGATTTGACGGTAGTTCTGTAGTTTTCAGGCGGACGATTATTTGTTATGTGGAAAATAGGTGTCACGAAGAAAGAGTGGTCCAACAAATCTACGAACTTGTACAACGAGCTTAAATCGCTGTACACCTCTGCAATAAGTGTTGTCCCAATTTTCAAGAAGCTTTGGAGTAAAAAATTGAGGAAAGAGACCAACCACTATAAAAAACCATTTTTTTAATGGTCACCGAATCACCATATTAAAGAAAAATAGAACTGAAAACAAATGAACAACAGATTTTTTATGAAGCTATATTATATTATTAACTTGAATTTGGAATTCTAAAAATCCTGGCTGTAAAATGTGGCAAGCTACTTCTTAAATATAAAAAAAAATGTCTTGTAGGTACTTTATAACGAGTATTTAAAAAATATCTAAGGATAAAGGGATATTGTGTCGTAGCAGCCTCGAAATATTTTACGATCTGGCGATGAGGACGCCACTTAATAAGTTTGCCTTATTAGTGACAAACACTAGTTCACCACATGTGACATGTGCGGAAGAGTAGACAAGCGTGAATAAAATCGGTATCATTTTGACCGAGTGGAGCTTCAGAAAGAATTTGATTTAAACAGATATAATATGCGTATGTTTCATATTTGGGCACTTTGTGCCTTTAGTACTTAAATTTAATTTTGCTTATAAGTTTAAGTTAATCTAATATTTGTAATTAGGTACGATGGGACTGGCATAAATGGTTATTCCTTGGATCTGGGAGATAGGGGATATCTACTTATTACACTTATTGATATTCTATATGATATCTATGTCCAAAGAGATTAATTATTATTATCACGGTAATCAAGATACACTAGCGAACTAAATAGTTCATAAAACTACACTTAATATCTTTATCAAGAATCTGATGTCTTATATTCTGTACACATTTTTCTCGTTGTTGGAATTAGAATCAAGTCGACTAGAAGAAAGCGTTAATCACGTATAAGTTATTTTTTTACCACGAACGACCCTAAAATCTTAGTCCATGCACGTTTAAAATATAACCAGTATCATTTACATTGCTCGAAATTTAAAAAAGGTTTTTATAAGAAAAACCTATTCACTGTCTGCCGGTAAAAGTAATAAATATGTTTATTGTTTTAGACTAGGTTCAGGCTCTGCATACAACTTTTGTTACATTTCATGTAAGTGGAAATGTTTCCAAACAAGGTTATATATGTATTCCTGTAAACACAGACACAATCAAAAGCAAAATCGATAGCTAGGTAATGTAATTTATAAAAAAAACTCCGCGTCTTACGGCTTTATGGTAAAAAGTAATGAGGTGTCTCTGGATCAGACAAAATTCGTCTTTATCACCATCTTATGGCTGTGTGCGCTCACGATTCATTCAAATGTTATACCAAGTACCGCAATTCATATCTAAGCGAACTTCATGAATCCAATTTGATATTTTTAAAGATTTTCAAGTTTTGACGCATATTTTTTTTTCTCGATTTGTGGGTAGTTAAGAAAGAGAAGTGGGTTGCTTGAATGTTTGAATATTTGAATTTGGTTTAAATAACAAAGGTTCTATTTCAAGGAAATTCTTTAAAAGTATCAAATGATTTCCTCATCTGATACTTTAAAAGAATTACTGTAGTACTGAAATAAAACTAGTGGAAAGGGACAAACACATCAACGCAGCTAGTGTGCAAAGACAGACGAAATTTTAGAACATTATTTTATAACTAAGTTGCCAAACAAGCCCAAGGCTGACAAGCTGTTAACCTTGCCTTAAAACCTTTGTTGGTGATACCCCTGGTATGATAGTATCTTCTTCCACTATAGTACTATGTCAGTACTGGAGGCTAACCATGTGGAAGTGTTACCTTAGCCAAGTAGTGCAAAAAATCGGCAAGTGCGAGTCGGACTCGCGCATGAAGGGTTCCGTACCAATATCTATACAACATTAAACACTATATTATAACCTTTTTTTTAGTTTCACCTGTCCCGGTGTCTGTCTGTAACCACGGTGCCTGTCTGCAAAAAACGGCAAAAAAATCACGTTTGTTGTATGGGAGCCCCACTTAAATATTTATTTTATTCTGTGTTTAGTATTTGTTGTTATAGCGGCAACAAACATGCATCACCTGTGAAAATTTAAACTGCCTATCTATCACGGTTCATGAGATACAGCCTGGTGACAGACAGACAGACGGGCAGTGGAGTCTTAGTAATAGGATCCCGTTTTTACCCTTTGGGTACGGAACCCTAAAAATTATCTTCCTGCAGCGCTTTTAATTACAAAATATTATAACTGACGTAGAAGTTAAAAATGTAGAAGTTAAAAATCTAATTCTCGGTAAAGTTCACTCCTTTATCTATATGGCAAGTTTTTAACTTCGCTAATTACTTGACTCCTGAAATACAAGGCTGATAAATCTATAATAAATAGTTTTGAAAAATATTTAAATTATGAACTTTTACATGAATTTTAGTTACAGTTCCTAAGTAAAATTATTGTTTTAGAAGCGTAGTTTATTATATCTATAACACTATGTCACCTAAAGACGCTGGCATTAGTTACAGACAGGACACAATTTAGTCAGACCAAGCGCCTGCCGGCAAGCGAAATTAAATGACGCTGCATTCGCAAAGAAAATGCAATCACCGCCCTGGTATATTCCTCGATGCAAATCTCAATTTCCGAGTCACTGTGCCCCGCTATTCCTTACGCTAATAAAACGTGCACCAAACGGAGATGCTGTTTCGCCCGCTGATGAACGCCAAATGACGTTATGACATCGCACGCCGCCATTTAACGCCTATTTGGTTCCAATTTCAAATCTCCCGCGCTCCCCTGCGGTTCCGGACACGAACGGGGCATTTATAATAGCGTTTTGTTTTATAACTGTAAATATTGTCTATAGCCAGCATTGAATATACAATTAAAAAATATGAGTTACAATTTATCTAGAATTTTAATTAAAGCAGGCGTACTCATCAAAGTTTGGAACATAAACCGCTCTCATACGAGTTTTAAATTGAAATTTGGATAGACTGCAGATGTGAATGGCGGACAAATAGGAATAAAAATGGTTAGCTTTGGGTGGAAAAAGAAAATGAAAGAAATCAATATGCCCGAAACAGAGAGGGGTAAGCCTCGGGCTCCTCGTCGTACAGAGCCAAGTTATTTTTAGAAATTAGAACCTACGGCTTATGGTTAAAATTATGTTTTTGGGCTAACAATTTTATAGGAAATATGTATCGATAGAAACAGTAATTTTCTTGAGTTTTTGTATTTAAATTATATAAGTCATTTACTTGTATGATTTTTTTTAATTTACCCACAGTAAAGTAAAGTAGCTTCTGTGTGCACACTGCTAATTGCGTTCTTCGTTGCATAATACGTTCCTCGTAAAGGGCCAAAAAATCTTTTAGGAATTTTGCCTCATCGGCATAATTCACTAATTTAATCAATATCCCTTTATACAAATATTAATAATCTGTGCTATTAAAATGGACGATAGACTATTGCGATCAATAAAATTCGCGTAGTTACGTATGAAAATATCCCTGACATATAAGAAAAACATTATATGTATAAAATAAATCATTTAAGAAATAAAATACTCATCAATGTTATTTCTGTAAATATTAACCTCATAAACTAATTAAAAATTATAGAATGTAAACTTACATCAGTACCTATAATCTATACTAATAATATAAAGGTCAAGAGTTTGTTTGTTTGGTTGATCGCGCTAATCTCAGGAACTACTAGTAGATCAATGTGACCATAAACACAGGTGAATCTGCGGGGACGGATAGTAATAAATACAAGATGAGTGGCCTAATGTTAAGTTTACAATAAAGTATGGCGTATCATCAAAATTTGAAAATATAACTTATCTTCTTTATCTTATAACAATTTAGTGTGTAACAAAAGACTCACATCAATATAATATCCGACTAAATTTGAAGTAGGTACATATATTCCTTTCGGCCGCCATTATGACTAAATTAACTACAAAGAATGAAGCCTTTAAAAATTATGTGAACTTGACTTAATTTTAATTACTATTCATATTTTTTTTTCTTTCTTCTAAGCTTTGTTGCTAATTTGTGGCTTGTCTCATTCTTCACTTCTTTCTTCTCAAATCATTTTTGCAATCGTACAACAACATTACATACATTGAAACAAAATAGAAATTAAAGTAAAAAGTCCCCACCAAAATAAAAAAAATAGGCACTCGTGGGACTGCCGACAGAAGTGAAAACTAAAACGAAACGATGAACTTAAAACGTCACATTAGCAGGTGAGTGACATTAATTAATAAGGAGCTGACAGAACTCAATGTTTAGATTAGCGCCCTCTAGTGGGTCTATATCTGTATTATTAGCGTGACGGTCACAAGTTCAGTGCTTTTTCCCCATAGCAAAAGTGCTCAAACGTGCCTAAAGAAGTTTTTACTTCAAAAACTAACAACAAGAAAACAATTCTGTAAATTAGCAGTTCTATCTATAATATCTATAATTGGTTTCAATTATAGACATTTTGTCAGTCAATGAGTCGTGAACCTAGTTCCCTGTTGAGAAGAATAGGCTCAAACTCAACAGAACAGACCTCTGAACAGAAATCAGACAGTCTTATTGAAGTTTATGTTTTTTTTTTACAATCTAACCTACGTTACCATTAAAATGATCTAGATAGATATCGTAGATAAAAATGATCTAAGGGCTTCCGATCTATCGGCTTTAAGAGCAGTTTGCCAAAAGGCTAAGCACTGTGTCACAAGTCACTGTGATATTTACCATTTTGTAATAATAACATACCTATATTTTCCACTTCGGTAAAAAAAATCATAGACGAACAAAAAACTATTAAACGTAACTGACTTTGTAAACACTTTTGTCTACACTTGCCGATTTCTTTTATTCGATCGCGTTCCAAATTCCGATACACGAATATCCGTTCTGCCATTTTGGCGTGCGGGCGGCCGGAAACCCAAGGATATAAAGTTTCGCGCGCCTTTCTGCCCGCCATGACACTTTTCAATATTTTTACTCTTATTTACCGCTATTATTTATGTGCAGTATTCTTCGGCGGGGGAAACCGCCCGTCTATATTGTCTGTTTTCTATCGCTCGCTGTTTTTATGTTTTGTTTGTGTTGACCGAATTTTACCGATATTTGGTTTACGGTTTTCTCTGTTATATTCGTATATTATTGTTTTATATTTGGGTACTGTGAGTTTACTTTAGAAATGAAAGTCAAAATTAGTGTATTTTTGGAGATATTGTTATGGCATACGTTTTTTTCAGTCATAATTACGAATACTATACTGAAATCTGGAAGTGGGGGACAATCCAGTTGCTAAATTGCATGACTTTCTTAGACATCTAGATGTCTAGATAATTATTGAAAGCACATCAAATTTCTAGTACTTTTGGTGTAATGTTTAAGGTTAATTATACGTTAGTGAATTATAAGAGCGAATGTAATCTGTTATCATAATTGTTTTACTAGAGGAAACTAGCATCTAAGACAGCGCTAGTTCATAGTATGCAAAAAAAAAATTGGTAAACCTTTTTAGTAAAACTAGAGATTGCGTGGTGGTCGAATTTCGTCCATGGTTTCTTCATTGGCCAGTATAACTTGGACTGTCATTGTATAGACTTACTTACCATGATAGGTCAACGCATATACGACTGGTTTCGACCAGATTGCACTGGCCGTGGTAACAGGCTGACTATGTGGTCGGCCTGTGACCATGTAATCCATTGATCGCTTTAATTCCCGTATACATAATTAAATACATAAATAAAAATTAATAGAAGGGAGCCGTTGGATGAACAAAGTGCAAAAGCATTTGTGGAAGTTTTTAGAAGCCTATTCAACAGTGGACGCAGTGGGCGTGATGAGTACGCGGTAGGTTTATATAACATGTTTTTTTTATGGTATTGGGTTCAAACGAGCAGACGGGTCACCTGCCGCCCATAGGCACCTACAATTCAAAGAGTTACAAGTGCGTTGCCGGCCTTTAAGGTGAGAGTAGGGGAGGAGGGGGAAGAGCGGGAAGAGGAGAGAGGGGGAGGGGAAAGGTTAAGAGTTAGGGTCTCCGGTAACCTCACTCACGCGGCAAAAAGCAATGCAATCATTTCTTCACTGCAGGTTTTCTGTGAGGCCGTGGTATCACTCCGGTCGAGCCGGCCCATACGTGCCGAAGAATGACTCTCCCACGAACATATTTTTTAATGATAGATCTTTCACACTTTAGAAGTAGCCTTGTACGGCTGGGACTTGGCAGACAATACTTATCACAATCATTATCCAGTATATATATTGACCTGTCCAGGTACGGAAGTCTACAATAACAGTTCAAGTTACGCTGGTATGAAATTAAAAAAAAAACATTCAAAACTTAAGGAATTTGGTCAAAATTGAAGCACCGTGCGATTCCTAGTTTTTATGTAATACGGAATAATCATTTAAGACTTTTATTTATATTTATTGAGGTTAAACTTTGAGTTAAATATTTCCCCTAAGCCTCTTGATATACTGCTTTTTTGGTTTAGGGGGCAAAAGAGCAGATGGGTCACCTGATGGTAAATGACTACCGCCGCCCATGGGCACCTGCAACTAAAGAGTCACAAGTGCGTTGCCGGCCTTTAAGGTGGGAGTAGGGGAAGGGTGGAAGGGGGATGGGTGGAGGGGAGGAGAGGGAAGGGTGGAAGAGGGGGGAAAGGTTAGGGCCCCCGGTAAAGAATGGTGCTGCATAGAAGTATCCATGGTTAAGCGTGATTAATTTTATGGCTTAGCAACGAGTTCACACTAGCAGTTGCACGGCATGGAAACAGATAAAGATGAAACATGCATCCTTTGTTATATTATTATCTTCCATTCTGAGCTACATTTGGGATGTCTTAGGCGATTGTTTTCAGACAAATATAGACTTATTTATCATAATGTTCAAATAATATTATTAATTAATAATCACTATCACAACATATTTTATAAAAATCTTTTTAACAAAAAATTAAACCGACGAAAAAAACTAAAAAGCAAAAAATAAATAAACCTCTTAAGTCTTGAGCTTATTTACATAAACTATCGCGCAGTAGCGCCGACTCAAAATAAGTTTATATAAAATTTGATAGTTTATGTAAATAAGCTCAAGACTTAAGAGGTTTATTAATTTTTTGCTTTTTAGTTATTTTCGTCGGTTTAATTTTTTGTTAAAAAGATTTTTATTTGATGATTTTTTTTTCATCATCAGCTCAGCTACACGATGTGATGATTTCTGAACGCAAATACTTGATAAAGTAATGAAAAGTAAACAGAAACACTATTCATTCCTACAATTTTCGAGGCTTTCTCTCAATTTTATCAGGATCCCATCATCAGATCCTGACTTCCTTGACATGGGACCACTCTTGAGGTATAATAGAATAATCAAAATCGGTTCATAAATAACTGAGAGAGGGCTGAATATACATAAAAAAAAAATATAAATCTACGGTCGAATTGAGAACCTCCTTTTTTTTTCGTCGGTTAAAAACAAAGTCCCCCACAAATATTATATTTATAATGAAAGTTTGGATGGATGGATGGATGTTTGTTACTCTTTCACGCAAAAACCACTGAACCGATTGCGATGAAACTTGGTATGTAGATAGCTGGAGACCTGGATTAACGCATAGGCTACTTTTATCCAGATATTCCCACGGGTTGGGGCCTAATGCGGGTGAAACCGCGGGGCGCTGCTAGTTCTGTATATAATGTTTTTTGTATGTGCTACTTTCATTTCAAAATTGATAGCTCTGCGTAGCATTGTCACTTGCTACGCCGTATCGTAGCATTGTTCTACGAAACATCAATGAACTGAATGTCTTATTAGTGCGTAGATTAATGCTTATATTTTTTACTTACTACCGTTTTAAAAACCGTCCGTCAAGACCAATCCGTCAGATCCGTCAAGTTATAACCGTTTGAATTTCCGGGTATTTTTACCTCGGTTTCTCATAAAAGCGGACTTCCTTCCTAGGGAACACCCGAGTCCCTGCGATAGACTCACTTGTGACGGAACACCGTGTGGTTTTAGCCTGTGCAATTCCGACATACCACTTCACCAATAGTTATGGTGAGGTGATGACCCATGGGGTT
Source organism: Euplagia quadripunctaria (assembly GCA_963859945.1). Lineage (NCBI taxonomy): Eukaryota > Metazoa > Arthropoda > Insecta > Lepidoptera > Erebidae > Euplagia > Euplagia quadripunctaria. The sequence goes on from OY982563.1 coordinate 2,133,576, forward strand.
TCCACACGAAAAACGGTGGTGGTGGAACGTGTAAAGTTAAAGATTTTAAATCGAACATATTTTTTTAATTCACTTAGTTATTTAGAAAATCCATAAAGTCTAACTAAAAAAAAAATTGAAGTCACTGTTTATTAATTTCCTTTGTAACGGAATGAAAAATTCCAAAATAAAAAAAAAATGTGTACGATTTAAAATATTGTATTAATATGTAAATGATCATAAATGTGTGTTATTCCATAAAAATAACACGTTATTGTGATTCCTTTGCCTATTTTACTATGGATAGATATAATGTTTTAATCATAAACATGCAATAACATTCAAGACAAAAGACTGGAGTAGCCTACGTAGTTTTTTTTTAAAACTGAAAATAGGAGTCCCGCGTAGTTTAGTAATCTGGGCGACAAAACAAGATGCTAATAAAATATATTTAAAACAGGACTGCCCAGTCATAAATCTAATTACGCATGATTAAAAAAATTATAGCCTATGTCACTCGGGATAATGTAAGGATTCTTATGATCATTCTTTGATACAAATCAGTTTAGGTATTTAGAAGTTATGGTGGAATAAAGAAACTCATATACATACATGATAACTGTCACGCCTCTGTGACATACAATAATACTGGTAGGTGAGAATTTGCGCTGAGTTATATAGAACTATATTTTTGAAATATATAAAATGTCAGAATAGGTTGAAGTTTGATGAGAGCGACCGTGGATGACAGTACGGTTCGCCCAAGGATTATAATGTGATCAAGATATTAATTCCATTGTGTTATTAATGTTAAACGTGATAAGCTTGATGATTGATTATAGCCTGACGAGCTAGTTTGAGTTTAAATTATTCTCCTCTCGCTAGCGACCCTGAAGTCCTAGTGCCGGAACACCCCCCGGATACAACAATACGTACGTACATGAAACCTGAAAATATTAGGCACTTCTTTTTAGGGCAGTAGTAAATAATTAGTTATTCTATATATTCATAATATGTTAAGCAATTAAACATTGTTACTTAAAGCTAACATGCATCGTTTATTAATTAAATTACCTGACCGGTATCTACATAAGTAAAAATGTTAATTCTTCTTTCTTCTTATTCTTCTAATAAATCTTTTGATTGATTGTGTTTAAATTATGATACACACGCGCGGGGCGAATATTCTCGTAAGTATCAAATAAAATTGCAATAATTTATTTTTAAATTTACACTTAAAACTTTTTCTTCTAATTTTAAATTTAAAAAAATCTTAGGACGGGACTCTGACTTACTTTAACCAACTGCCAACAATAAAATTGGCTATTGATTTATTGCTCAGCCTGTGACAACATAGCTTCACCGATTGCCAGTCCCCAACTGGACATTCACAAACTCACAAAACCACATCTGTGTTAGAAGAAAGGCACCCTTGCTCTCCATACGTAATAGCTACCCTCAAAGCTAAGTCGCGTCCCACATCGGGTCCAATACGTTTTTTATTCATATAGAATGGTTCCTTTCAAGAGCATAGCGGCGTGAGCTGGTCACTTTGTTGCGAGTTGGGCGTACGGCAGCCGTCGGATCTGGATGTGGCATGAGCGTGGATTATCTCTGGCAATAAAGCTTTCTTTTTGAATTCGAAGTTTGAAAAAAGTTGTAAAATTCATATTTTCTATGTGCAGGTGTACACATAATGTGTTTTCTCATATTCGATTCAATCATACTTAAAATTGCTCTTTATTTACTTGGAGATTAAAAGATTTTGTTGAAAACGACGTATTATACATACGAGTATACCGTTATACATCAGAGCCAGGGGTTCCAGTATTATCACTACATATTATAAAACAAAGTCCCCCGCCGCGTCTGTCTGTATGTCTGTTCACGATAAACTGAAAAACTACTGAACGGATTTTCATGCAGTTTTCACCAATAGATAGAGCGATTCGTGAGGATTCAGGTATGTAATTTGTTAAAGTTTTGTGTAAATTGGTTGAAATATGATGATGATTGCTGAAGATCTCTCTGCTAACCGTGCGAAGCCGGGGTACCCACCCTGCTAGTAGAAATATATTCAGACTTGATAAGCCTGGACTTGAAATGTAAGGTAAGCAATCTAAATCGAAAAGCTTATGCACTAAATCATTATTGTCCGCGCCTTTTCCCAAATAAGTTGAGTTCGGCTTTCAGTCTAACTACGATATGGCCGAACTTCGATATTTTACGTGAAGCGACTGCCATCAGACCTCCACAAGAGTACTAGGCGATATCGAAGTTCTGTAGTTTCACCAGGTTATCGGACTTTTTAGAGCTCCAACTACTCATAACGAATGCCACAGATGTTCGTATAGTAACCGGATCCGACGGCTTAACATGCTCTCCGAGGCACGGCGGGGTCTCAATGTGTTAACAATGGTCACCCATCCTAAGACTGAGCTGGCTAGTATTACTTTACTTTGTAATGTGTTAACCTACTCGGTTACCACTTAGCGATGACCGAGGGGCTTTTGTACTAAATCAAACCACTAAAAGTTAATGTTTGTTCAAATATTAACCCTGACCATTCCTCCATTAAGGTTCCTAACCTTCTCGAGTTTCTTAATCCATCCGTACAAGGAATATCCTTTTCCTTCCATTGCCTTCCCAAAAGGGGAAGCTAAGCAAGAAAGCTTGCTTTTAACTTGCAATATTCTCACAATTCAAGCAGCGGTAGCGTAATGGCTAAAGGCGTCGGACTTGAGATCAAGTGGTTGCGGGTTCGAACCCCCCCTGTCCACTACCGACGTGAACCCACTCGTAACACAAGCTTTTAACTTAGCTGGAGGGGTTAACAAGAATACTAGTAATGTGTCACCCTACTAGTATCGCTTTATAAAAAATGAAATGTTCATTCTTTAATTGAGCGCCGCTGAATTATACGCCACTGCCTACCCCTTCTTGGATACAACCGTGAGTGTGTGTACATAAATACTTTTGTACACACATTCACGCTTGAGATTCCTTACAAATAACACATACGTGTGTAACTGTTATTTCTAAGGAATCTCTAATGAGAGCAATATATTTGAAGCCATTTTATTTTTTTAATTTTTTTATTTAAAAACTTTATGCACAATGTGTACAAAGGCGGACTTAATGCCAAGGGCATTCTCTGCCAGTCTACCTTAGGGTGATGTAGAAATAAATGAAGTAGGTGCATTAAAATGTATAAGAATGAGTGAAATACCGAAAAAAAGGCAAATAAATTAATATATACTTAGATACATACATACAGGAATATTTAAATATAAGTATATATATTATAAATACACAATTTATATTTTCTAAGTACCTTCTCAAGCTCTCTATATCTTCGTCCACAAGCAATGGGATACACAAATAGGAGTCTGAACACTTTTATTCCTTCATCCGATTATTCTGACGTATATGCTTATGAGCTCTTTGTCGTGCGTTTTTGTAGTCGCAGTTAATCGCAGCGATCAGAGGCACTCGTGCGGCAATCCTTAGGAGTTTTCAAAGAGAAGCTCACAATGCTCGCTTTATGTTATTTTGTATCGGCATGTTGGGATTTGCGAGGATTCAGTATTATGAATTCAACTTAGAAAAATATACGGGCGACATGTTATGGAAAAGATCTTAAAAAGTTCGGTGGAGCTGCCGTAATACCTATATTACAACACTTCAACACGGGACGTCCACCCGGTTTTTAAACGCTGATCTAAATATTGTTCAACTAATTGAACTGTCAAGTTAACAGTAGTGTCAAATCAATTCCAGTTACTGAAACGTTGATCTAAAAAAAACTAATACTACTACTAATTACTAATTCATTTTGGCAGGCATTTGACATAAGATTTTACTGTACAATTTGGAATTTGACATAAACTCTGACTGATCCGATGATCAAATCAAAACGCCTAATCATGCTTTCTGCAACTCAATGTCTATTTGAAAAGAGATTTGACATACGATTAGTTAATTAATGCGTTGATCAGTCTTTTAGAAGGTAGGCGTTTATCTCATTATTCAAACGCACCGATCATATTCTGTCACCCATGACCACGATGGTGCTATTCGATTTAAATGTCTGGTATACTTTATTAAACGATTGAGTCCTAATGTCCACATCTAAATTTCACATAAGTCGCTTAAGTTTAAAAACTTTTGTGGTGATTTCTTCCTTTTAATAATGAGTCCATTTAAGGTGGTCCTTCACTGGGTGCATTCGCCTGAAATATAACAATCGCAGATGCGATTTTGAGCATTCGCCTGCTTAAGAATCAATTGTTTTTACAATGTTTGCCGAAGCCATCCTACTGCTGAGCACTGAAATATTAATTCGATTCAGTTATTTACGTAAAAAAGCAAAAGATACTGGTGGATGATATTGGTATTACAACTTATTAGAAAATCAAACATATCATGAGTATTGGTTGTTATATATTTTATTATGGGTGTAACAAATTGTATCATTAGTCATTACAGATGGTGCCCTGTAATACTCGGTTCCTCTTACTCACCGATGTAATATTACAAATTGTATCATTACAGTTTGCGCACTGTAATGCTTAGTTCTTCTCACTCACTGATGTGATGCTCGAATTTGAACTGTTATATTGCAGGTGAACGCTCCCGGTGAGGGGCCGCCTTTAAATTTTCTTAAGGCCTCCAGAGTTCCAAGCAAAGTCTTTATATTACTCATAATATAATACTTTACATATGTTGCCTTTTTTGCATATGCAAATTTGCCGCCTTACACTGGAATCTATTATTACAAGTACTACAAATCCCTACACTTTTCACGGCACCATCTTACATATAATACTAGCGGCCCGGTACGTGCTTGATTTTTATATATATTGAAATTGTCTTGTAAATATATTAAAGAATTTTAAATTCAAATTCAGACTACGTTCAGTACTTACTTTATATACTCACATAGAGTAAGTAAGTTCGTGTGAAAAACTATTTTATAGATTTTCCAAAGTGCCTACTACAAATTCTTTTCTCCTCATAGTGTAATTCTTTACTAATTGTGTACTCTTTTGAACATATTGAAAAATGTTGACTTCAAAGGATTTTATTTTACATTGAAGTAGTTTAGTCCAAGTACTATCGATCTTACAATTGTTATACTAAGGGGTCGCCCATTTATCACGTGATGTTTTTTAGCAAAAATCTGGTGTATATTTTGGTACAAAGTATCTTAAAAAAATTCAGAACATTATCTTTATACACATATAATCGAATGCTTTAAAATTAAGCACCTCAATAAAAATGACCAGGCAGACATTACGGTTGCAGGTTGTTCCTGACTGTGATAAAAATAACAAAGGAAAAGTGTAATCGTATGAAAATTACAGACTCACTGGCCTGGTAGTGGTTGCCTGGCAACGGCGAGTCAAGACCACGCTCTGCTTTTCGGTTTAGAAATGCGGTCACCAAAAAAATAAATATACGTGTTACCTCACTACACCCTACCTCCCCCTTGTGATATTTCGTGATATTATCCGAACTCGCCCACCCTTTCGAGTCTCACTTAATTAATGGACAATCCCTATTGTCTTACACATCTTGCCATATTTTAATATAGAAAATAATTTCGAATTCAAAGTGTTATACGCCACGAGTAATAGATAGTTTATATTAATGTAATTTGTTCTAAGTACTGTAAATCCTATACTTCTCACACTCGTGTAACACACATCTTGCTGTCCTTTTAATACATCGCACAATTCCTAATTCAACGACCAATGTTTTGCTTACATTGATATAGTTTACCCATTTATGCAGTTTTCATTCTACACTTCCCACACCATAATGTCTGTTAAAATTGTTCACCTTTCGAATATTCCAAAGAATGCCATATTCAAAGGGTTACAAGGCCAAACGGCTGATTACCTTACGCTGAAATGGTTTTTCCAAAATACTGAAAATTTTTCAATTATCAAATTGTATGTCTGAAACAATTTACCGTCTTTTGAAATTATCAAATAATTCTGAATTTAAAGGTTATACGAGACGGCCAGCAATTATATAACATTAAAACAGTTTATTATTTATAAATTGAATTAATTTTAAATTCAGAACACAGAACTTGGAGCTAATTAACCGCAGAACAACGAAATAAACAACTTAAAATAGAACTAACACAATATTGTAGGCAGTAACTCAATTACACGCCCACAATTCGTTATAAAAGAGCCTTTATCGAATTACAGAGCGTTTTGCACCCCGCCATTATGCGAAGAATCGTCACAAACGAAGCATTGTTAACGACACTAGCTGCCATTGTCTGGTGTTATCGCACCGCGTCGGTTTTTGCTGCCTCTCTTCCGTTTAGCTGTGATTTGTGTGATAGATGTGGCATTAGGTAAAAAGGGTGTAAGAATGTAATATTATTATCTTTGTGTTCAAAATATGTTGTTTGAGATACACTAATGCGTGCGACGGAAAGGCATGAGATGCTTGCGGGAGCCGTGGTTTGAGCATCTTGAACTAGCCTAAAATAATTATGGTATTTTTTATACAGGTATGTTAATGCAGGTATTTAGCTACCAAAATTGGTACGTTTTACGATATTGCTACTAACTTTTCTTATTACTTTAAATCAAGGATTTAATTGAAATTTGATTAAATTTAAATAATCGAACTGGTTCTCTCTAAACTTCCTACTAAATTATGTTTACTACCGCTTCTTTTATACATTTTTTTAGCATAACAAGCATAATCGGAGACTTGAAACTTTAGGCAGAAATCTTTTAGTGTTAAACCACTCTGATCATAACTACTCCCAGACGTCATTGATTGTCGACCTCGCGCCCTTACAAAAACTTATCATGACATTTGTTCAGTTTTTATTTTCACTACGATATACACCTTTACAAATACTGTTCTGCTTTCACATTTAAACATTATAGACTCTATCACTTGTCAATAAGGTTGAATACTGTGATGTTTTTGTTTGAGTAGATAGCGAGGTGGTTTGGTTTTTATAGGTAGGCTTGCAACGGAAATAAGCTCCTTTGTGTGACACTATCGTATCGGATCGTCAACCGCTTCCTTTCTAAAGATTATTGTAGACGCCAGAGCAAATAAAACTTATCGGCCAATGTTTGAATATTAGTTTTTTGAGGATCATATTAGACGTAGTTTTCTTTGTGTATTCAGCTGTGTTATGTACAGTTTTGTTTTAACATTTTGGCCATATTTTATTTTGGTTTTCAAAATAGATTGAACCTTAAATAATTTTTGTAAATACTTTATTACATGTACTGTTAAGGTGACCAGACATTAGCTCGCTTGATGGTCAGCGGTTACCGTAGCTGAAAAACTCAATAGAGTTTGTTGAGAACTCCATAAAAAGTACTAAGAGTGGTGACTCTAATTACGACAGGGAGACAATAATTTATATGGCTCCTTTTTTAGGAAATGGGTTTAATAGCTCACAATTATCACTATTGAATTTATGTCTGGATGGTCTACAGGCGAAATGAGTGTGATAGAATTGAACATACTTAAAACTCGATGTTCTGTTATGGTGATCTGATCAATGATAAATAAACTTATTTTGCAATAGTTCGGGTAAAATTAGATGGTGCCGGCATTTCGTATGACTAGCCTTATGAAGAAACAAGCCAGAACAAACTCAAGGATCCAAGTCTATATAAACTCAAAATATTGAAGTGCTGTTTAAGTTCCAGGGTGGTCTATGTATGAAAAAAGCATTTAAGTTTTGAACTGACCAGTCTCGGCACCCAGTAGACTAGATAAGTCGGTAATCACGGAACTCAACCATATCTAGGCCAATGAAAACACTAGAAACTCCCAGACTGTCGTGAAGCTTCCGCTAGAAATTATTATCTCAAATGGCACTTTCATTCACAAACGTAATTACAATGAAAATAATAAATAGCATGTCACAGATTAAAAACATAAGAATATAGAATACTGTAAAATAGATACGTATTCGAAAAATAAAGAAAGTGTGTGTGTGTGTGTGTGTGTGTGTGTGAGCTCCGACGCACGACTGAAGTTTACAATCTTACGGGGACATTATAACATAATTATGTAGATGCTATACAGTATATACATAAATATATTAAACATACGTCTAATAAATAGAAAGCGCACATGTTCACATGGACAATATATATCATATTAATGCATGAATTATAACCTACCTGGCACCCACGTGTTTATCGGATGTTCCGGCACTATTATCTACACCCGTTTCTTCCATAGTTTAAATAATAGGTATAGTATAGTATAGTAGGTTGCGTACAAAAAACGTAACGCTGTTATTCGATCACAAAATTTTACTCATCATATTTTTTCCAATCGGCGCATTATTTGAAAAATCGATTAAGGTAAATTGGAATAAACTCCAAAAAAACAATAATTCAAGACAGCATACATAAAGTAAATAAACCTATGCGAAGAGATTAGAATAAACATAATCCCAAGCTTACCCCAAACATTTTAATCAAGCATATTAATATATAATGGTGTCTTACAACAAAGTTTCTGTTTTTAAAATTGAAGACTACATACGTAGGGCGCTACATAAGTTCATAAATTTTGTCGTAGGCAAACTAGATATCATGAGATTGTGATTTGAACATACCCATAAACTCTAAGTGATAATAAATAGAAAAAAAAATTGGAGGCAAGGAATCGATTGCTCGTTTTTCAAATTAATGTTTAATGAAAGTGGCGGGTTGCCCTCTTCACGACGTTCGTGTAATTATTTTCTATAACTTTAAGCGTGGCTTAACTAAACAAAAATGTTTTGAGGAAAGTGCACTGAGAGAAACTTGTCCATCTGTAAGGACCATAGAACGGTGGTATATTTAATTCAATAGCGGCAATTTTAAATTGGAGGATAATGCAATGTCTGGCAGGCCGATAGAAATGACTACCGATAAGAACCTTGAGACTGTAGGAAAATTATTGGGGGAAGACCAACGTGTGACATATCGACAGGTCGAGGAAACCCTCAAGTTAAGTGAATGCTTTAGACGAGGCACAAAAATGCCTAGTTTATCGTGTGAACATAACTTCACAATGTATTTACATATACATACACCCACACACACATCTGAATATATATAATTAGGTTAAAAATAAATAGTAGGTAATAACATATGTAAATGTATACATAGGGTACACTGGAAGGTCTGCACTCCTGGCCGCTCATAAATGTTTGAATTTCGAATGTCATATTTTTTTAAATATAAGAAACTCGGCTCCGTCTTACGAATTTCCGATCAGGTCACGTGTCCTGACGCGAGTTTAATATTTTTTACCAATCCCAAAAAGTGCACAACGCCGCCAAAGAAGTTTTCACTTCAAAAACAAAATTATTGAAATTGGCGTGAGAATTGATAAGACTGTTGCGTGTTCTAAGAGGTCGATGATCTCTAATATAATCACGCCTTCCGATAATACGTTGTGTAGTGTGCCTATTGATAGCATATGACTTTTTAAAACTGAAAGCTAACAAAAAGGCTTGTAAAAACACAAAAACTTTCCAAAATCTATCGTCAGCGAGGGTGTCATGCCGCGTGGGGGCGCATAATGTCAATTTTTCGTACACACGGGCTGAATGCGATGAATGCGAGATGCCGCGTAAATGGCCGGCGCCGTGCAAATTTGACGCCTTTGTGTCGGGCTGTGCGCGTGACCTGCATTTTGGGAAATAGACTTGACACGTGTAGGGAAAGAGTTTGTATATTATTGGTTATTCACAAATAATAGCCGACAGATATTCAATTTCTCTATACGATGACGTGTGCATTTGTGAAGCTACTATGGTGCGAACCACAAAGCAGTTTACACATAAAACATTTGTGCATAATACTTTTGTACTTTTTACGTGAAGCAACCAAACGACAAACTCCACGTCTAGTGATTTATTATACATTAATTATAGAAGAAAGAAGATTACGTGACAATCTTCAAAGTATCTCCTTTCCATCAAAAAAAGAATGATTGCAATCGGACGACGTGTTAATGAATTACAACTAAATACACATTTTGACTTGCAAACTCAGGGAAACCGTACTAAATTTCAGGATAAAAAGTATGCCATATCCTACCTTGCAGTATGAACTAAAATCATGACACGTTTCATTTAAATCCGTTCTGTAGTTTCAGCGTGATACGGCCTGGATATGGACAGACAGATAGACAGTCAGACAAAAATTAAATAAATTATAGTTTTGGCGTCAGGAGAGAGTGCCTCCCAAAAAAAAATTTCGAAATATCTTTAATGTACAGAATTGGACCTGTTACAGTTTTATTGTAAGTATAGATAAATTTTACACCCAGACACAGGACAAATAATTATGCTTATCACACAATTGAAGCTTCTATTTGGTACGTACCAAGGAAACGAGCCGTCAATCAAAATAACTCGTCTATGGAGATACGTAATAAGGCCCTGCTTTCAATCATAGCGATTTCTGTACTCACTTTGTCGGGTTATTTGTTTGTGCCCCGAGCGGCCGGTACTCATGGACTGGGAATCAAAGGGTTCGGGGTTCGATGCCGAATTTAGGCCGGATTTATTGTGGATGTGTTTAGGATACTTATTTCCAGTTTTTTATTGTTGAAGTCCTAACTATGTTCTGATTTTGGTTGAACAGTCATTTCAATGTTTTTCATGATACAAGATGAATATTAGCTGTCAAGTACTATTAAAAAATTGGTAAAACTTCGTACTGACTTATTCGCTAAGACCTCTTACAGGCAATCTTGAAGGTATAAAGGTTGCCTGTAAAAGATCCCTCTTAGCGATAAGGTTGCCCATTGTACATATCCATTTTGTGTATTTATTCTAAGCAATATGTCGTTTGTATACAATAAAGATTATTCTATTCTATTCTACATAATATACATATATAAAATACAATAAGCATTTGACTGCCCTGTTGGTCTAGTAGTTAGTGACCCTGACTGCTAAGCCAGAGGTTGTGGGTTTGATTCCTACCTAGGACAAATAATTGGGTGATGAGCATGATCATTTGTTCTGTGTCTGGGTGTAATTTATCTATAATATGTATGTATTTAGAAATATATAAGTATGTTTATCAGCTGTCTGGTTACCATAGTACAGGCTCTGCCTAGTTTGGGATCAGACGGCCGTGTGTGAGATCTGTCAAGTTATTATTATAATCCTGTGATAATTCGTATACGTAATGGAAGGCATATCGACTGACTGAAAATGAATTTCGTAAACGCAATCAACTCAAAATTGATTGAGGAGCTATCAGCGCGTTTATAGACAGACAGACACATATGCGTGTAATATATGTAGGATACCAAATTGATGATAATAATCAAAATGTGATTAGTGTTCATTGAAAAAGGAAAAGTGAATTAAAAAAAAATGTTATTACTTATCATTTTATCTCGTACAGGTACTTTTAGTTATTGTTTGGATGTTTCCACTAGTTAATTACCGTGGACGGGAACGTTTTTGTTTTGCTACATTAGTCGTAAAAAACCGGAAAAGTGCGAGTCAGACTCGCGCACCGAGGGTTCCGTAAGCAAATAAACTTGTATGTTAGGGTCCATCTCGGGAATAAATTCTAGAAGATTTTTGCCCGTCTTTTCCGAAACAAAAAAACACTCTCTCATGCATCGGTTTACGACAAAGTCAACTTGCCAACCACAAAATTTGAGATTGTAATCACAAAAAGTATTTTTTTACGTGATTTAACAACAAATTAATGACTTTACTATGAGCCCTTGCTTCTTTTCAAATATTATGATTCTCAGTCAACGGGAAGTACCCTATACGTTTTGATTTACCTGCGAAATGAACAAATTTGGTCAACTCTAAAGGTTAAATAGCCGTATCTTTTGATTGCGTGGACTTAGAAGCCTGATTTTGTTACAGCTTCAACGAACTGCAAAGACAAGTGTTTGGTATTAATTTCAACTTGATACGTAGACACGTTCCTGAGGAAAAGGGTCTTGAGAGACAGACCTATTTAAGAACTACTTAAATGGGCGGGTGGTAACGAATATTTTAATTTTCATATTTTTTCTTAACTTATTTATAAAATATTAACCCTTACAGTAAGCCCTTTCCTTCGTTTTGCCACACGCTACACTTTGCTATTCTCTTTATTTTGGTCCCTATATTCAAAATTCATTTATTTACGTTGCACATCTGTGTTTGGGTGGGAATAGATATGTGTACATTTCAATTTAATCGGTCCACTAGATTCGGAGCAAATTGACTGTGACAGACGGACAGACGGAAGCACGAGTGATCCAATCGGGGTTCCCTTTTTTTATTCGGACGTATCGAACCCTAAAAAGGTGGTCCATGATAAATGATTACATTAACGGGAATAAACGTGACGGTTTGTGAATGTACAATACCTTTGAACTGCCTTACTTTATAATTATATTTATTACAAAAATCATTGACTATGGCCTGTTGGTCTAATGGTTAGTGACCCTGACTACTAAGCCAGAGATCGTGGGTTCGATTCCCACTCAGGACAAATTATTGTCTGATGAGCATGATTATTTGTTCTGTGTCTGGATGTAATTTATCTATAATATGTATATATTTAGAAATATGTAAGTATGTTTATCAGAAGTCTGGTTAGCATAGTACAGGCTCTGCCTAGTTTGAGAACAGACGGCCGTTTGTGAGATGTGTGAAGTTATTATTATTCTCTTTATTAACATCTACAAAACATATAAATTACATTTTTAAATACATTATTATAAAAAAAAAATATATTTAAAAATATAAAAAATAGTGTCCCACCGGTAGCGAGTACAGGGACCAAGCTATCGGTGGTTAGGGTTCCAGAGATAGAAACCTCCTCACAATACGTGCCGTGTCAAGAATGACTGCCTTCTGCATTAGGCCCTTAATCCAGCTGCCTATTATTATTATTATTTCTCTTTATTAAACTTGAAACTTAAAAATTACATTTTTAAATATGTATAAAACAAAATATATATTTAAAAATATAAAAAATAGTAGACCACCGACATCGGGTACAGGGACCAAGACACCGGTGGTTAGGGCTCCAAAGACAGGAACCTCCTCACCATACGGGCCGTGTCGAGGAGAACTGCTTTCTGCATCAGTCCCTTGATCCAGCCGTCTAACGCGAGCCTCTTAAGGTGTTGATCGAGGCTCTTGGCCATTAATCCATGAGCAGATATGACAATCGGAACAATGATCGCCGAATCAACATCCCACATATCGACAACCTCGTGAGACAAATCCAAATATTTTAATTGTTTTTCTTTTTCAACTTTCACGAGGTTCCCGTCATGAGGAACAGCGATATCGATAATCATTGCGCGGCGCTCTAATCGGTCTATCACCACTATATCAGGCTTATTGGCAACAATAGTTCTGTCAGTGATGATAGATCGATCCCAATACAATGTGGCACGACCATTTTCGAGAACTGGGTCGGGCACATACCTGTAATATGGCACCTCTGAATTCACAAGATTGTATTTAAGGGCAAGTTGTTGATGTACAATCCTGGTCACTTGATTGTGTCTATGCAAATATTCCCCGTTGGCAAGACGAGAACATCCAGAAATAATATGCCTGATAGATTCACCGGGACAGTGGCATGCCCGACAGATGTCCACCGTACCATCTTTCAGAATATATTTCCGATAGTTTATTATTATTATTATTCTCTTTATTAACATCTATAAAACATATAAATTACATTTTTAAATACATTATTATAAAAAAAAATATATTTAAAAATATAAAAAATAGTGTCCCACCGGTATCGAGTACAGGGACCAAGCTATCGGTGGTTAGGGTTCCAGAGATAGAAACCTCCTCACAATACGTGCCGTGTCAAGAATGACTGCCTTCTGCATTAGGCCCTTAATCCAGCTGCCTAACGTGAGCCTCTGAAGGTGTTGATCGAGGCTCTTTGCAATCAACCCATGGGCTGATATGACTATCGGCACAATGATTGCCGAATCCACATCCCACATGTCGACCACCTCATGGGCCAAATCCAAATACTTCATTTGTTTTTCTTTTTCAGCCCTTAAGAGATTGTCGTCATGGGGAATGGTGATATCTACAATCATTGCTCGGCGCTCTAATCGGTCTATTACCACTATATCAGGTTTATTGGCAACAATAGTCCTGTCAGTGATAATAGACCGATCCCAGTACAATGTTACACGACCATTTTCAAGAACTGGGTCGGGCACATATCTGTAGTACGGTAATTCCATAGTCACAAGGTTATATTTAAGAGCAAGTTGCTGATGGACTATCCTGGCCACTTGGTTATGTCTGTGCAAGTACTCGCCGTTGGCAAGACGAGAACAACCGGAAATTATATGCCTGAGGCTTTCTCCGGGACGATGACATGCCCGACAAATGTCAATCGTGCCATCCTTCAGGATATGTTTCCGATAGTTGTTCGTCATAACAACTTCATCAGTAATTGCACAGATAAAACCTTCAGTTTCTCCAAAGAGGGCACCGAAACGTAGCCAGGACACAGATGATAATAGATCTACTTCGGGCCCATTTAAGGCCCGATAAAAACGTCCATGCAGCTCTTTGCTCTTCCATACTTCCCTGCGATCTGTAATATTGAGTACTGCAGGTTTGCGCCAGTTCTCTCTACCTAAAGCAAGCGGGGTGAGTCCGTTGTCAACTGCCACAACATCCCGATGCACCTCCACGTTAACAGAGAGGAAGTAATCTCTGAGATTGCATACCTCGCGGTTATGTAGTGTCTTGGCATTTAAAAAACCACGACCCCCACATTTCCGCGGGATATACAATCTCATTACCGATGAACGTGGATGGTGCATTCGGTACGCGGTTAGCAATGTACGGACTCTTCTATCCAGGGCATCAAGTTCCGTCTGAGTCCATCTAAGTATGCCAAAGGAGTAGGTTAGGACTGGTATGACCCAATCATTATAGGCCCGCACCTTATTACCGCCTGACAAAAGACTTTTTAATACTTTTTTCAGGCGGCCAAAGAAGCGTTCCTGTAACGATTGCTTCATAGTCAATTCCTTTAAACCTAACGCCTGTGACATTCCTAGATACTTGTAAGTTTCGTTTGCGGAAAGACGTCTAAGATGTGTAGAATCTGAGAGTTCCATGCCTTCAGATTCCACAATCTTGCCTCTTTTTACATGCATGACTGCACATTTATCCACACCAAATTCCATCCTGATACATTTACTAAAGTTTTCAGTTACCTCTAGTAATTTTATCAGTTGGAAATTGCTGCAGGCAAAGAGTTTCAAATCATCCATGAAAAGGAGGTGGGATATAACCTGACCTCCTCTCCGCAAACGATAGCCTAGTCCTGAACCCTCCAACATAGTGCTGAGAGGATTCAAAGCCAGGCAGAACCACAAGGGACTCAAACTGTCACCCTGAAATATACCCCGCTTGATCTTTATATACTCGCCGTCACCCTGAGATTGTCGACATCCTGGATAGCAAAGAACTGTCATTATTATGTTATTATTATTATTATTTAGACATATCAACATGGTTATGAGTGGAGGTATTAAGTCGCAGTCTTTATGGTTTTAATCTTATTACTATCACCACGGCTATTGGTGACTTCACTTGAATCCGTTCTCATCCTTCATTTAAATAGGTCTGTACGTCAGAAGTGAAAAAATAACTTACACACGCATACATCTATACCTATATATATGTACATATCTGAGTGTGACGGTCACGTGAGTTCAGTGCTTTTTCCCCATCCCAAAAGTGTCCAACGTGCCTAAAGAAGTTTTCACTTCAAAAAACCTATGAAATTGCCGTTTTACAGAGTGAAAACACATACACACATAATTATATATATACATACACACACATCTGTATATTTGTCATCTGAGAGTGATGGTAACGGGTGTTTAATGCTTTTTTAATTAACACGCTTTTATTAACTTGGTATATATGTATCTATGTAACGGAATCTTTGAACGTGATTTTCATCCACTTTAAAACGTCGGATTGAATTGAAACTTCGCACACTTATCAAAGACCGATGACAATACAATATTAAATAAAAAAGCAAATATAAATAATTGTTAATAAACTAAAAAACACGCTTTTGTAGCTTACTGAATTAAAAATTATAGAAAACACTAACTACCCGGCCAGTTACTGTGGCTAAGTAATCCCACTAATATTATAAATGTGAAAGTTTGCATTGATGGATGGATGGATGGATATTTGTTACTCTTTCACGCAAAAATCACTGAACCGATTACGATGAAACTTGGTATGTAGATAGCTGGAGACCTGGATTAACGCATAGGCTACTTTTTATCCTGATATTCCCACGGGTGAAACCGCGGGGCGCTGCTAGTTTGAATTAAAAATATTGTGACTATAAATTGAGAAAAACTATCCTATCTCTCAAACTGATGACCAAACTGCACACAGTGTGTAAAATTTCATTATCATCGGTTCATAGGTTTTATATTTATATAAGATTTTTCAAAGAAATCTTTTCATATACCTACTTAATAAATCAAAGAATTGAATATTATTGTCCGTGCTCATTTTTGTAGCCTCATTAGATTATTTAAATAAATTGATATGTTTATTATGATCTTCATATCGCACACTGTATGTAGTTGTCGAAAATTGTAATCACTTTAAGCAATTCAATCGACTGTATAAGAATCAAAATTGAGGACAATCTGTGCAACAATTTCATAAAATTATTCGAATGGCCGTTCAAATTTCTAGCGTGAATCGTCTCAATGTTCGGGTAAACGGTCTATCGCACAATCGCCACTGTCTGGCTATCCGGAGGTGTCCGGGTATCCGGTACGAATGACTGTCATTGTAGTAATTGTCATATGCGGTAGTTACTTAAGAGCGAGTCCTGGAATTGACAAATGTGTTCAATTTCTTTTAGTAGAGGTAAGACGTTTTGTTTTTGGTAATAATTAATGTGTTTTTTGTATGGTCTGATTGTAATAGTAATGCTTTTGGCATAGTCACACTTAAAATTCAATACTGTACCAATTCAAATCCTCAAATCCTTGTACGTATTAAGATTATACTGTTCTCATTTCTCTCCTTTGTTTATACATTGTGTACTACTTACAGTATAAAATGTGAACGACTTGTACCCATTGTTAAAATATATATCTCCTAAAACGAGAAGAGAATTTTTTCTACCTACTTTTAAGAAAATTTCGCGAACGAAAGAAGTACAGAAAGCTAAAATTTTTAAACAATATGTGTTACAAATTATTCTAGTCCCGTGCCATTAGTTTTAAATGCAGGCGGATAAACTCAACGTATCTTTCACTCACTCAACACAAGATCTCTTCTGTGGTTAATACTGCTGTGAAGCCACAATTTGTTTAAATTATTTTTTATATAATCTTGCTTTACTATAATTTTCAATCTGTCCGTCTGTAGCTGGAAGCGAATTGCATTTTTATCTAGTCTTATTTTTAATCTCGCCGGGTTAACTTTGTATAAATGAAATTTATTCTAAGCCCCATGAAGGAGAGAGATACTTTTTTTATCTCTTATGTATTATTTATTATTGGTTTTAATTTCCTAGTACAATATACTACACTAGTATAATACACCTTTTATCCGGAATCTCCATTAGAGGGAGGTTTTTCAGGAATAGAAAAATAACACTAGTTCTCTTTATTTCAAAACTACCCTGCTGCTGCACTGCTCCGCTCCCAAGGGTCGTAGCGTGGTGTTAGCCAATTACCATTTTCGATGAATATTAATATTAGAATTATTAAAATCTGATTGATAGTTCTAGAGGTTGGTGCGTCTAAACAAACAAACAATCAAACAAAAATACTCTTCACCTTGATTATATAGGTAGATATAGTATATTAGTATAGATGACTTGTGCTGTATCGTATCTTTCATAGAAAAAAGTAGCGATTAAGTATTGACAGTGAAAGACCTAAATATGATTTTTACGTATAATCGTGACTATACGGCTGGTGGTCCACGAGCCGCGATAATATAAAGTGATCTGTTAAAGCTACGGATTTATGGTGTAATAGAGCTCGATCGTCGCCACCTCCGCAATTAGTAGCTAAAGGGTGTTTGTTTGTGGGGTCCTGGCCCAGACACCATGCGTTGGGGGAATAGGGGACATTTCCTGTTAAGTGTGAATTGTAATAATAACATTTTTTTTCTCATACATAAAGTTTACAGTAATTACTTACGTGGGAGAGCCATGCTTCGGCACGTACGACTCCGCTCGATACCACGGCCTCACAGAAAACCGGTAGTGAAGCAATGATTGCATTGCATTTCGCCGCGTGAGTGAGGTTACCGGAGGCCCTAACCCTTTCCTCCCCCCTCTCCCCCTCTTCCACCCTTCCCCTATACCCACCTTAAAGGCCATTATGACTCTCGAGTTACAGGTGCCCATGGGCGGCGGTAGTCATTTACCACCAGGTGGCCCGTCTGCTCGTTTGCCCCCTATACTATAAAAAAAAAAAATAATATACTTCGTTAATTTGAAGTTTGTATATGTGAGAGACATGTCTCTGAACTAGGAGAACTGTGTGACAGATCAACAGCCTCTCCAGACTTTAGAACAGCGGATATTAGTTGACTACGTCTAATAGAAAGAAAGAAAGAAATGTTTATTTTTTGGCAACACATAAAAAAAAAACAATTTTACAGCTATGATTACCGTTAGTGCCAAAAAACGGACCCAATTCAGCCTTGTGTCAGACGAGAGCCTGACGCGGCCAAATGACGCTATATTAGCATTTATTGTATACAAATTGATATGGCTCTTGACTGTAGTCATATTTTTTAGTCCTGTAGGTGAAAATTAGAGTAGCAACTAGTGACAGACAGAAAATAAAATTTGACCATTAAATGAAACAATCTTTCAGATGATGTTGGTTGTGCTAAAATGAATGGATAAATTTCTATAACATATACATGGTTAGATAAAAAAGAAGATGAACTGACAATGTAACTAAAATATGAAAGTAATTAAAAGAAAAAGAATGACTATTATTCAAATTTTGACTACGCGCTAAGTATTAAAAGAATGACTGAAATTGATTCACAAACGATGGTTCCATAAAGACAAAAAATAGCTCTATTCCGTCAGACTTGCCCCAGTAAGAAATATCCTCAGCTTTCGGCGTCCATAGTCACCCTACGTTACAGTTCGCCCCCGCCGATTCGCGCCTCTAATCGCCCCAGGGGCACAGATACATAAACTGCGATTATTGTCTTTTTATTGTACATGAATAAAATATTAATTGACGATAAGTGAAACGTCACCCTTATCTGTAATCGATGGTTTTGAAGCGTGAAAGTGATTTTTTGCCATTAATAAAATGGTGACGTTTATATTATTTTGTTCTTAAAAACGACACTTACGAACTTTTTCTTTTGATTTATTCTCACTAGTAATAATGTAAAGTTATATAAGTAGTGTTTTTTAACCCCCGACGCAAAAACGGGTGTTATAAGTTTGACGTCGATGACTGTGTGTGTGTCTGTCTGTGGCATCGTAGCTCTCAAACGGATGGACCGATTTCGATGCGGTTTTTTTTCATTTGAAAGCCAGTTTCCTTGTGGTGGTTTTTAGCTATGTTTGGTTAATATCGGTCCAGCAGTGTAAGAGTATCAGCTCTTTTCCAAAATAATGTAAGGCATTTTGTAATCGTTGAACATATTTTCGAGTTGGGGGTGTTTTAAACTTATAGTTATTATTACTGTGTCCTCCATTCTGACAAGTACGAGAGTAAGAAATCAAACAGTCGAAACAAAACAATTTACCAAACTTTAAGAGGTATTTATTTATCTTTCAAGTTATTTAAGAAGAACAAAAATGTTGTCCAAAAATGTTCTAAATATTTTTTCTACTATATAATTATCTATACGTACGAGAATCAACCCGATCACGCAATAGGTATTACATACCTTTGAATTGCCTGACGTTTCGACCAGGCTGCACTGGCCGGGGTCACAGACTGACGGTCAATTTAGAAAACTTTGAATTGTTCATGTGAGAATAGTTACTTATTTAGTTAAGTTTCTTATGTTTGGCAGTTCTGATAAGTCATGCTCGCCTAGAAGTCCTGCTGATGGTGGCGTATGTATCGAGTCATTCGGCTCCCTTCAATATGGGTGATCTGTACGATGGCTGGCGTGTGCGTCATGCTCGTGAACGGGTGCAGTTGATCGGGGCTGGTCATCTCCGGACTGCTATTACTTAAATATGTATAGTAGTAATTAGCGCGTCTATTGATATTTTAGAATAATATGTCACATTGTCCTCACATTTTATTTACGCTTATAAGCAATGTAACCAAAAATTTGTAAAAAAAACATTCTGAAGAAGTGTCCTTGGAGTTTCTTGCCTGTTCTTCTCCATAGGATCTACGTATTGGAACAAATGATCAGTCTATCAAAGTTCTCTGTTGGACACAGCGGACTTTCCCAATCAGTGCGTGAAGTGTCTGAGAAGATCCTTGTGGAACACTTACCGACAGGGGTCCACATTTCAAATTGCCGCCTTGGTCCTCGTATCTATGTGTGGCTACGCTCGTCTAAATAGTCGGCCGACGCCGCCTCGGGCGCAAATGCAGCTTGAATGCTTCAGCGATTACTTGTGGTGGCGTGAGTGACGTCGTGGGTCACATGGTAACCATCGAGACGCTACAGAGGTTTCTCGGGCGACTGCTTTGCGCGGCAAATGACCAGCTTTAGGATCTGTCGCTGCTCGCGGTATTCCTGAAGAAGTAGGCTCTCTTCTGTGCAATCAATTTCAACCTTCTCCAGATAAATTTAAGAACATCTTGACTCATATTATAAATGCGAAAGTGAGTTTGTTTGTTTGTTACGCTTTCACACCGGAACTACTCAACCGATCGTCATGAAAGTTTGCATAACCGTAGTCGGAGGTACGAAAAAGGACAGGGTACCTTCTACCCAGACAAAAATATCTGAGGGATAGAATAAACTAACTTATACACGAGCGAAGCCGCCGGCAACAGTTGGTACTCCATAATCTCAAGTTACCTAATAGAGTCTGTGCGGAAAGAGAACCGTCGTAGGATTTGAGGTCGCAGCATAGCTAAATTACCTTTTTTGTTATGTTGACAACACTGTTACGTCATTATAGTTCGACAGTAATCAATACTGTACAATACAGTTAACAATAATGACGTAACAGTGTAAAAAGGTAATTTAGCACTGCTGCGATCTCAAATCCTACGATGGTTCTCTTTCCGCACATACTCTAATCATATTTTAATCTAAAGATTTTGAATTAGATTGATTAATAACTTCAACTATAAGACGACAGAGTAGAAATGAATCTATAGAAACTCTATTATAATCCCAAAACCCGCCATGTGCGTTCCCCATCCCTCAGCACTAGAGTGTTTATTCACTGATAATTGAGTATGTACCGTATTTAATCTCCTACCCTCTGTTTTTAAAGAAACACTCGCACCACTGACTCTTCGAGGACCTTTTGAGAGGGGCGGTACACATGTCGATTTGTGTTTATAATCTTATAGAATATTGTTGCGAAAAATTTAATTTTCAAATCGTTGTTTTTAAGACATTCTTAGTGTCAGTTTTGTAAGACAGTGTGAAAAGAGTTTTGTATCATTTGAGAACTATGCGCACACTGCACGCTATAGGACGTTTCTTATTACAGCGGTTATAAAAGTTATAAGTTGTACATTGCTTGTTTTGTACTGATTATTGACTGTTATTAAGGACGGTTTTACTCACGTGTGTATTTCGGTTATTAGACTATTGACTATTTACACGACTGCTAAAAAAATTAGTACCAGGAGTAAAATGTATGTATCTATGTGAGGTTCTTTATTCCACATAATTTCTAAATGCCTGACCAGGTGGACAATGGCTATTAATTTTTAGAGAAAAGTTTTTAGGCAGGGCAGTTGTGTTATTTTTGAAGTGAAAACTTCTTTAGGCATGTTGGGCACTTTGACCGTCATGCTCAGATGACATTTTATATTGTCATGATGACATATAGATGTGTGTGTGTGTGTGTATATGACATATATGTATATATGTGTGTATGTGTTTTCACTTCTGACGTGCAGTCCCACGACTGACAGTTTTTTTTTAATTAGTCACTTGTTCTAGTTATCAAATCTACTTTATACTTGATTTTTTTTTACTGAAATCTAGTATTCTTGTTCGCTCCTCTAGCTAAGCTAAATGATTGTTAGGAGTCGGTAGAGTACTGGGCTCTCTGAGTAATGCCGACGCGTTAACAGTTCCCTACCGCCTAAATATGAATAGAGTAAACGAACTCCAGCACTGTTTTGCTCCATATCTCGGTACCTCGGCTTACAAGGAACCATTTTATTATAGATTAACTGTACCCGGCATGCGTTGCAAATGTGTTCTTAAAAGACCCTGGAAAAGTTTCACCACAAGCTGACCAACGGTTTTGAAATGCATGGAAGACAAATATACTTACATTGATTTTTTATATATATATATTATTATGCTGATTGGATTCTTCACTTAGGTTGTTTTCTGGAAGTTCATATTATTTTAGACCGTCTTCTGTTTTGGTTCGTTATTTGTATGTATATGGATTATTTACATTTGTGTGTTTTTGTTCTAACAGGAAAAATAAATAAAATAGCTATGTCACTTTCCAATTCATAATTAGAACATTTAGATCCCTTCTTACATCAACCTTATTGTCGTCAATTACGCACATTATTAATAGTAAAGGATCAAAAATAAAAAAATAAACGTTTTTACTTTTAATTCTCATTTATCGTTTATTATTCGTATCATAATAAAAATCAAACATTCGTGTAATACAACTAAAACATCAAGAAACATATAAAAACTTAAATTTCAACAATAACATAATTTTATATCAACAATAAAAGTTATTTATACAACATTTTCTTATAACTATTTCAAGTAGACAACTATTTCACATAGCGGTGGGTTCCGAAATTAAACCTAAAATGACATGATAACATGACAATGACACATGACGTCACTTACACCAGAATGACGATTTATCTAAATCAGTTTTGACCATAAACTTAATATACTAACGTAAAAGTTTATGGTTTTGACAGAGCACATCACTAGATTTTTATAGGTAATGGATTAGTCAGCGATTCTTAAAGTGGAAAAAGTTACCAGACCAAATTTCGAACTAAAAAGTAAAGTAGATAATTAAAGTGTTTTGCTTTTAAAATACATTGATAAATGTTCTTGCCTCCCCTGGACCAAAGGCTGGGTATGCCCCTGAATCTGGTAATCTACAAAATTATAAGGATTTTATAAGTGTTCCGTTACCTTAAACGTTACGTTAAACGTTAAAGGAACTCCAGGGTTACTTGACTATGGTTAAAAGAAATTATTTTACAGTCCTCATACAATTAAGTGTTACATAAAACTTAAAAAATTATGTTAATATTCTTTTTGTTAAACTAAAGGAAAGCAAAGTATGGCACTATAATTTTTAAATTTCATATTTACATTTCTATAACACCTATAGTTTTGAGGTTAGGAATAAATAAAAACTAATTTGACCTGACTTTGAAAAGGATACCTCCTTGACAAGAAGGTTTGTAAGTAATGATTTAAATCACTAGGAATCGTAAGCATAAACTCAAAAGGTCTTAAGTTTCCTCTATTTCTTCTATGGTACTTCTTTAAGTAGTACATGAATTGTGAATCACTAAGTTTATGACTTTAGTCGATATCAGTATTTTGAAAAGTTACTTTAAGTTGGATAGGGGGCAAACGAGCAGACGGGTCACCTGATGGTAAGTGACAACCTCCGCCTAAGGGCACCTGCAACTCGAACACAAAACACAAGTACGTTGCCGGCCTTTAAGGTGGGAGTAGGGAATGGGAGGTAAGAAGGGGATAGGGGGAGGAAGTGGGGGAGAGGGGGTGTTTTCTTTTTTCTTAAAATAGCATTGCAAGATATTGGAATTAAGCAGCGTACTATGTCAAAACCGTCTTCAACACAACCACGTGACGTTAACTTTGTCAATTAAGACGTCACACTAAATTTAGCTTGTCATACATTGCTCTCATAACTACAACTTCTTAATTTTAAAACAATTTGCAAAACTTGTTAGGAATTGAAATATATGTTAAAAATTACTTGTGAATAATTTGTGAAAATCATGTTGCTTGATTGTTATAGAAGTAATCGGCAGTTTTGTCTTCTACAATTACAACTTCTAAACATTATAACAATTTGCAAAACTCAAGAACGTTCTAGATTGCGCTGAATTGACTACGAGTAAAATACCGTATATTACAAGAAGCGATTCGTCTTGTTATTATTGGTATTTTTAGTCAATAGTTCCCTGCCCTAACAGTGATATTACCTTCCAAATTTACACCGGGAACAGGAAAGTATATCGAAATTAACAAAAAAAAATACAACACCAGGTAATTTTAGTCAGTTGGACAGACCATTATTCCTGAAACGACGATGATTTGAAACTATTTAAATATTAATAAATACAAAGCTGATTTAAAATTAAGATTTTATAACCAAAAATAAGGTGTTTTTGTTGTGAAGTGAGTCTTTAAAAAGTACTATTGGCTTTAAAAGGCTCGAAATACGCCATATTCGTCTTGTTTTTAAGTCATATTAGAAGAAAAGCTGTCCTTAATGGTTATAGCAAGCGAATTTAGTTTCTGAATGTACAATAAGTAAACTAACAAATGACCTGAATATGTAGTAAATAATATCTACCCTAAATATAATAAATGCAAGATGCATCCAACAGTAGAAATTAAAAAGATCGTTGTAAGCTAAACCGCTAATAAAATCTTAAATTGTATAAGTAAAACAACTAAAGTAAAAAAAGCCAAAATACAAGAAAATTAACGCTGAATACTCAATTATAAGCGAGCGCTAAAACTGCATTAGTAGTGACAATTCTTCTTATGAGGGTTATTCATTTTAAGCGTTATTTTGTGTTATTTATGAATATTTCAAAATTATCTTACAATTTATCAATGTTGTTCTGAATATACATTCCATAGAGTACTCATATTTATAAAACATAACGTTGTATAGTACTATTTAAAAAAAAATCGGAAGGAAAAAAACTTTTGCCACTTAAGTTGGCCGAAATGACAGAAAACACAAAATGGCACTCGAGAAGGAATAAACGATAGTAAAACGCACAAGAAACGACAAGGTCTTATAATTGAGTTGCATTTAAATAATTGTCTTTACGAGGAATTAGGCGCTGACAAAGTTCTTTCCCATAACTTTAACGATAAAACCGGATTCGGATGATAGAAAACAAAATTAATGACATCCTTAAACCCGACATTATTTACACGTTTTATTTACACCTTATCAATATATTTATAATTCACTTAATGTCTATTACTGTTATATATTCGGATTACATATATATTACTTTATTGATCTACAATTCGTTTATATGTTTTAATATTGATTGTCCAGCTGCAATACTAAAACGATAACCATTTTAAATGTCAGACTGAGGGACAGTTTACATAGATATTTATTTAATAAACCAGTAGAAACACATTAAAAGTATTTGACATGGAAATAGAGAAACCTGAACATAAATATGCTATACTAGATAGAGTTTTTATCTATTATTATTTCATTATATAAAAAGGCAAAAAAAAAACATAAAAGAACCATTTTGTTCTATGTCAACCGATTTCTTTATCTTTGTTTTGTTTAGTAGCTATTGACGAGTTTTAAAGATATCAATAAATTTGATAGATTTTTTTTTCTATTTAAATTATCTGAAAACGTTATTTTAATAATGGCAATGAAATAAAACAAAACAGGCAAAACTTAATGAATGATGGTCGAATATCGCCAAACAGGTTTCTAGCACTAATAATACTAATAATTATGATGAAGTAGAGGAGTTTTTTTTTATTGGGCGCGCTAACCTTTGTATCTATAGTAGGACAAACTTTGGAGGATTATAAAAATCCTTTTTGCATTTGAGGTTATATAACATCACGCTACGACCTTTAAGAACTGAGCATTGCAAATAAACTACGGAACACGGCTCATTATAAATTAGATTTAAATAAATAGTGATGATAGATAAGGTTCAAATATTGTGTGTAGTGTGTACACAGTGTAAATATTTGAAGCAATTCATGGTATAAAATTATTCAAATCTTAATAATATTACCAAAGTGGAACTTTGTCGAGATGGTTGTTATTTAATCACACTCGAAATTCGACTCAGAGATAGAGTGCATCGTGGACTGAATGGAAACCGTGAAGGAAACCGCTGCAGGAGCCGCGAGCGAAAGCTAATTTATGGTAAAGGTACCCTTGATGACAGCATTGATGGACGAAAGTTTAAAAGATTAGGCGTTTTGGATTTAGGATGCATTTGAATTATTATAATAGAGATGTTGTCTCAAATATTTGAAATGTTTTTAGGCTAAAAACCGAAGGAAATGACAGTACTTTTTAAGAGCAAAGCAACGAAAATGAACAGAAATATCTTGGAGCGGTGATGTGATATGTGATATCATATAGCGTAAAACCTTTCTTAATAAACTAGCTGGATAGCTTAAATACATTTTTAAATTCGACAGATAGCTCCTGAGATTAAAGTGATTATATAAACAAACTCTACAACTCTTATAATATTAATAGAGATAAAGAAAAAAACTGACCGTCATTTGTAAGTTTCTAGATTTGTAAAACTCTCATTTATGTTGGGTATGTTTTAGTAATGAGTCTTTTTACTAAATTGACATTAATTTTCCTAACTAACATCTACTACCATACGCTTAGAGAGTAAAATCTATGATATGTTATCTATCAAATGGTAAATAGATGCTCACAAGTAACTATGATACATTGCACGTTAACAGTATTGCACGACTTTAATTACCTTCCAAATTCACGTCACAATCAGCACCATTCTGCCTCTAACTTAATTCCGATATTTTACCTGTTTATTTGATCTATACTTCGCTAAAACTAATTTTGATTGAAATGTAATATTTACAAATATTCGGCACTATCACTTTCACGATGTAATTATAACAGACGAAACCAATTTCTAGGCCGCAACCCAAAGATTTTGTGTCCCAACACTGTTCTATATGGCGTTCTAAATTTGAAAATTTAAACCCTTCTTTTGTTAAAGTCTGTTCAGTCTTACACACTGTCTGGAGAGCTAGTTTCTCTCTCTTGTACGGAGGTAGAAGGCTGCTCCCAGTGCGAAGGCCAGGCCCTCGCCGGGAGCGCGACCGGCCTTCATATGATGTGTTGAGGGGGTTCCTCGTCACTTTTCATGAGCACGTACGCGACGGGGCGCTTGACGTCGGCCGGCGGCGACGGCGTGCGGCGCGGGGGGCAGCCGCAGGGGGATAGGGCGCTACTGTATAGGGCACTGCTGTATAGAGCACCGCCGTATAGAGCCTGTAGAAAAATATTTGCTTAGAAATGAGAATGCGCAAAGCTTCATTATGGTTGCAATATATAAAGGCTTACGACAGATAGTAATTTTGATTTTTAGGCACTAGAAATGAGAGAATTTTTATGCTGATAAAGTAATAGAAATCAGAAGAAGAAGTATTAAAAAACGGCCAAACATTCCATAGAAGCAAAAGAAAAATAAGTTGGAACCATTGGACGCGGCTGCCATTGCTATAAATAAATAACTAATAATAAGAAATATTTCCCTCCAACTAAGCTAAATGCTTGTGTTAGGAGTGGGTTCACTTAAGTAGTGCGCTAGGTGGAGTATGAACCTGAAACCATTCAGTACTTATTCATTACTGTATCGCCGCTATCATATACAAGATTTAGGTTTGCCTTAAAATCCGTAAATGGCATGATGAAATATTTACCTGCAAATGGGCCAACTCCGCTGCTAGCTTTCCATCATCAGAAGGTATCTTCGCGAAAGGATAGAATGGGTACGGCAACGGTGGGAACAAGGCTCGTCCTAAATCTGGTTTATCTGGCAGTAAGTGATGAGGCATCTGCAATTGATGTACCGGATGTGGTATCGATTGTGAGACTAGCCTCGGCACTGGCGCCATGAGTCCGTTGATGCCGAATCCAAATTTGGGTTCTTTTTTTACAAGCGGTTTCGGCTTCCGTCGTGGTCTGTATTTGTAGTCTGGATGTTCTTTCATGTGCAGTGCCCTGAGCAAAAAGAAATATTAATTTGAGTAACTGATAAATCAAGTGATGACTACTTCAAACAAGTTTATTTTGTTTTTTAGCAGTTACGAATTCTTGGTTTCACTATTCTGCTATCCAGGTGACACTACTCACCAGTAAGAATATAAATTAGCAAGTACCTAGGGGTACTTGGGGGCGGTTTTCTGTATGGCTCCACACAGAAGTAATTTTGTTTAATACTACAGAGTATTCATGTACTGGTAAAAGAATTTATTTTGTTTTATATTTACATGGCCAACCATTTCTTTCTAAGCTTTGATTGCGTAGGAGCAGTGACCATAGACGCATGTGAAACTGCGGGGACTTTTAGTTTTGTATAACTTTTATCCTTCTTGACATTACTGTGTTAATTCTCGTGTCAAACAAACGTCAACATATTGAGTATTATCATCAAAAACAAGCGAGGAAAAGATATTGGGATCGAAAGTGTAATTCAATTCGCCCCACAATACTATAAGTTTAGCGTCAAAATGCCACAATGAAACGCCGCTGGGCGATATAACATTATTATTTATGCAATAAAGCGTGCAATTGTCGCGAACGCCCGGCCGCCCTTAAAACAACAATGTCGATTTAACAATGCGCGGATTATTGCATTGTCCCACTCACAATCGGGTTTCTGACTATACCACTGCACTATCTACGTTTTGAATACATGCAAATTTCAATTCTGTTAATACAGAATAAAGTTGAATATTGAATGTAAACGGATGTGTTTATGACGTATAGTGTTGGGAATGAGTCGACACAGCGTCCGATTATGCGAGCTTTGTGATAGAATCGCGATTGTCAGCGAGTCGATTGTAATTATTCGAGTGGACCACGCTAGCGGATGATAGTTCGTCATTGCGCTGAGGTTTGAATGCGAATGTTTGTTGAGTGTGATTGTGAAGCGCATCCAGTATTTTTTTTTTGTATTTCGAACTGCTGTGTGAGTCTGAGTCTTTTGTTATTACAAGTAATGAGCTTTTAAGTAAATTGTAAAATTAGAGTCTAAATATTTCATTAGACGCAATAAACTAGTCGACAGCTGGATATGAGATAATAAAGTGTTACACTATGAAATAATTTAATAGTATTCGATTACGTTATTTCTCAAGGATGTTACAAGAAAATATATTTTGCTTTACTTTTGTTGTTACCTACTTTACATAAAGAGGAGGTTAAACGAGGCTTACGATTACGACCCTAGAAATCGACTGCCTTACGTAAAGCATTTAAACGCAGTTTGGGGTTATATAATTATGGCTACGTACGAGAATTAAGCCATCACGTAATAGGACACGATACATGATATCAACGTTCAAGAACGCAAAAGTTTAAAAGTAAGTATAGTTTGGGGTTATTTGTTTGAGTGCCTAAATCTACAACGACCAATTTTTCAAAAGACCAGAAGCGCTAGTTTGGGGTTTTTCTTAAAATTAATAGCATTATGTAGCGGAACCTAGTTAGAAGTTATACTATATAAAACATAACGTCAACTAACCTCAAATTCTACAAACGTACTCAAAGTAATATGTAAAAACCATTTTTATCACTTATAATCACAGTAAATTATCAAAAGTAGGTAATACATACCGTCAACTAACCTCAAATTTTACAAACGTACTCAAAGTAACATGTAAAAACCATTATTATCACTATCGTGAAATTGGTAACTTTTTTTGAACAACTAAAATGTTGACTAGCTAACTTCAGGGTGTCGGTTTTTTGTAACGTGGTGTGCGTGCGCATCGTAAAAAAATATTCTCATCATTTTTCCCTAACGCGCCAAAAGAAGTATAACTTCAAAAACCCAAATAGGATCACTTCGTGGTCTGTCTTTCACAGACACAACAAGAGGTATTAAGTGTAAATGATAACAAATATTTTGATCTATTTCTGCTCCAATTGAAACTGAATAATAATAATGAACACTGAAAATACTGCAGCGCAGCGGTCTAGCATCATTATAGTTATCTAAAATACGATTACGTCTGCCATTCCAATTTCAGTAAATATGGTATTTCATGCAATTCGAAAATGTTTATTCTTTCCTAAATATTTTGTGTCTATTTATTTGACTAACTGTAACCATATAAGAATTTGTATGTGTTCATAAAGCTAGCTAGCATAAACTCTAATGTTTATTCTTACGAGTTTAAATGCCTAAGCATTAAATGCCTAATTCTAGATCTTAAATGTTTTTATCTGACTTCAAAAAAGGAGGATGTCCTCAATTCGACTGCATTATTTTATATGTTTGTTACGTCAGAACTTTCGACTGGGTGAACCGATTTTGATGATTCTTTTTTATTTGAAAGCTGGTGCTTCCCGTGTGGTACCATTTCAATTTGGTCCGGTTCTGACAATGGCATCCATGAGAAAAACATTTAAGTCTTTTATGGAATAGTTTTTATTTTGAAGTCGTTTTTTTTTAAAGAATTATTTAAATCATTGCCCGTAACAAGAATTTTTGTAGTACTGTCAACCATTTACACCTGAGTTTGAAAACAAAATCAGTTTAACGAGTTATTATTACTAGCGTAATATCTAGTAAGTCAGTGATTTTTTACTATTAATCTTAGCTCGTGGGTATAACATGCTGGTAAAAAAAAAACTTATCTAGTTTTGCCTAAACATACAAATTCCTTTAATAAAAAGCAAATGATCACATAATATATTACAAGAATTTCCATAAAAGAGTAGCTACTGAAGACTGCAAACATTCTTATCAACGCTTATAGAAAACGTCCTATCTCCCGAACCAAAAACGTCGGGGTCATCGACCCTAATACTATCAATTCCTTCATTTACTGTTTGTTAACCAAATAAATATGATATCGTAAGTAAAATAACACAATATCTCCGGTCAAGAAAAAACCTAACAACTTTTTTTTATCGGACACTTTTTGGCATATTTTTTCTATGAAAGTGATAGAGTATTATCAATATCGATATTTTTTCTATAGAGCTAATCGAATACGTTGTGGATACGATTTTTGATATGAACGAACGTTGTGTGTTGAATTTGGTATGTCAATATAACATATTGAGTTTTTTATTAATGCTTGTTTGTTGTAGGTGTGGCTCTGGGGAATCGTTAAGAATAGAGTAAGTTAAGGAAAGAAATTTCACTTTACTCTTAAATTCTTGGTTTCACATGACGTTTGATGATTGTTTGATAGGGCGATAGAGAGCTATTTAAATCTTTTTATAGTGTTTAACAATATATGAAAATGGAAGGCAAAATATTGTCAACTAGATTTTTGATGCCTGGCAAGGGTGCAAATATCTATTTATATCTGTCTATCCGTGTTTACAAACACTCATAATATCTACCAACTCACGCACGCGCACTCCACTTTGTCCCCATCCTGAGGAATTCAGTTGACTTTACTAACGTTTAAACTTTCGCATTTCATGATGATATAATGATGTATTACAATCTTTTGAATTGCCTGGCGTTTCGACCAGGTTGCACCGGCCGTGGTCAGTGGCTGACTGGTCGAAACGCCATCTATTTCGTATACACGTTAATTCCCGTTTATACAGTTAATTGTAATCATCGCGTGCTATCTGAATCTTGCAATCTAATACATACCTAATTTGAATATAGTTACAGTTGAGATTAAATTGCTGGCATGTGCCGGAATGTCGCTGATGAAACCAATCCTTGTGGCAAATACGTGATCACAAGTAGCACAGTTAAGCTGACCATTTTCATTTCGAGTTTAGTTGGCGTTTTGTGTCAAGGTTTTGGTAGAGGGTTTACTTCCCACCCAGGACAAATAATTGTGTGATGAGCACGACCATTTGTTCTGTTGTCTGGATGTAATTTATCTATTAGTATGTATCAGCAGTCTGGTTATCATAATACGGAGTCTGCCTAGTTTGGGATTAGACAGCCTTGTGTGAGGTGTCTCAAGTTGGGTCTTCGAAACGCATACTCTCAAAGACATCAACGCCTTTATTTATGAGGCGGTGCTACTCTTAAAGTTTGTATGGAGTTGTACCTCATATGTTTATCTCGGGTAGTGATTTCGGCCCAGGCCTTTATTACGGGGTAAAAGACTTGCCCCGTTACTGTTGTGCCTGATACCACCCACTACTTCATCCACAACAAAACTACAGTATTTTCAGTTAATTCACACTGTTATCCTTTTGCTACTAATTAAAGTTGCCACTGAGTCGTAGCAAAGGGGATGAAGGCAGCCTCTGGTTTCTTTGTCGTCTAGTGCAATATGTTTTATTCAATTTACGTTCACGTGCCTTTTTTTTAAACCTACTGTGGTATCTTAGGAACACAATTGCAAGTTCATTCCACAATATTGGGGAATGCATTTGCGATTGTGTAGCGTGTTGTGTAAGCGGCAGTGCATATCACAAATAAGTAACATTCTGGTTGCCAGAGTGTGCGGATTCAGATACAGGTGCAAGCGGTGTCATGAAAGACGAAAATTTGAGGTATCATAGGTATTTCAAGGACGTAGTACAGTAAATTTCTGCTCGAAATAGTGCAGACCACGGTTAATCAGCAGCAGTAGTTTTGAATTCTATTTCAGATAGTGAGTAGGATCACCAAAACTCCATTTAAGGTAAAGAAGCGTTTTCTGATTGGCACTGATGTTGCATACATGATTGCGAGCGTATATAGATAGTGATTAGGCTGTGTGTTTGTTTGTCAACTATAACGAGAGGGGTCGCAGGTTTGATTCCCACTTATTACAAATATTTGAAGGTGGCACAGAAACCCGGTAGTGAAGCAATTGTGATTGCTTTTCGCAGAGTGAGTGAAGTTACCGGAGGCCCTAACCCTTCCCTCCCTACTCCTACCTTACAGGCCGGCAACACACTTGTGAGTCTTGAGTTGCAGGTGCCCATGGTCGGCGGTAGTCTTTTACCATCAGGTGACCCGTCTGCTCGTTTTGCAGAAAAAAAAAACACAAATACATCTATTTGCATCGGCCTGGGTTTTTCCAAGGTTTTTTATAATATGTATGTATTAACGAAAAAACAGTATCCGTACCTGTTCTAGTACTATCGTTACAAGCTATGCTTAGATAAAAATAATAAAACACACGTTTTGGGACTGGATAAAATATATTTTTGATGCGAGTATGTGTTTCTTGTTTAACATGGTGTGTTTCTTGTGGCTTTATTGGTATCATTCAAACTTGGTGTAATTATCATGACATTATTTTTATTTTTTGGTAACATTTAAAAAATATAATTGTGTACTTGAATGGTTGCGTTAGTGCAGTTCTGGTTGAGTAACCATGGTATTTGTATGCCAATTTTGGTGAATTGTGAGGTTCAACATTTTTTGTATCATCATATTTGTACCACTTTTCAAGCAAATAAAGGATTTGATTTGATTTGAAAAAGCTGTATGTTGTATCAATCAATTCCTGAAAACAATGCTGGTAATCAGTAGTACAATATATAATTGACAACAGAAGGCACAATCTTTACTAAAGCCAGTCTTTTCGAACATGACAAGAATAACACTATGTCCCAAAAATGGATCCATGGTGTCTCATTCCCATCCGTTATCGGTCAGTACAATGGCGTGGCCGCGCCCGTGTTGATTCAATACTTATTTTTATCGTCTTGTGTTTGTTCGATCGAAGGAAGATATAATCGAATAAATAAGGGCCGCTTAAATAACAGATATCGAATAGTACGTTCATCCTGTCTTCTATTGAGCAACTGCTTATCGGTGTGTTAATAAACTATTACAATTTTTTTTGATCGTTCACCGTCAAAGAACTTTTTAATAATAATAACTTGACACATCTCACACACGGCCGTCTGATCCCAAACTAGGCAGAGCCTGTACTATGGTAACCAGACTGCTGATAAACATATTTATATATTTCTAAATACATACATTTCACTACATATTATAAAACAAAGTCCCCCGCCGCGTCTGTCTGTATATCTGTTCGCGATAAACTGAAAAACTACTAAACGAATTTTCATGCGGTTTTCACTAATAGACAGAGTGATTCGTGAGGAAGGTTTAGGTGTATAATTTGTTAAGATTTTGTGTAAATTGATTAAAATATGTTGATGATTATTGAAGATGTCTCTTCTACCCGTGCGAAGTCGGGACGGGTTGCTAGTTATATATAAATTACACCCAGACACAGAACAAATGATCATGCTCATCACACAATTATTTGTCCTGGGTGGGAATCGAACCCACGACCTCTGGTTCTGCAGTCAGTATCACTAACCACTAGACCAACAGGCCAGTCAATGCCTATATTACGTAATAATGTTTTGCTCTGTAAGGTATTTTTCTTTTATCCATTATTTTGTTTTTATCCACTGCGTCATGTTAAGGTGGAAAATTTCAGTTCGGTTCTATCCGACCTGCGTCTATTTTTCTAGACAATTATCATCTTGGAACGCACAAGAGTAGAGTGAATAGGTTTCTCTTAAATAGGCGTGTGCCATCTTCGTATTCATTATCACTTTCCATCAGGTGAGATGGAAGACAAATGCCCATACCATTACACAATAAAATAAGATCTAGGGGTCTACCAAATTGTAATTAAGTTAGGAAATTCTTAGTAGCAAGAAAGGACGAAAAGATTAATTCAATGACATTTAAGGTACGTTATAGAATACTAGCTGTTGCCCGCAACTTCGTTCACGTGGAAATTCAAATTTATCTCACGGAAACCGTAAATTTTTCCGGGATAAAAAGTAGCCAATGACCTTCCCTAGAATATATCTGTCTCGTTGCCAAATTTGATTACGATCCGCTCAGCCTTTTAGCCGTGAAAACGGAACAAATAAACAGTTACAGTTACTTTCTTATACTACTTTATAATATTAGAATGGATATGCAAGACAGAGTCTAGCAACACACAGTACAATTTATTTATAAGTAAATTTATTATCCGATTTATTTTGTACACATTTCCACATTTTACAGCAATAGGATAAGTAAAGGTCCCCACTAAACAGTACGATATATTTTGAATCGCAGAACTCCTTAACATATTGTAGTGAAATACATATAGGTATATATAAATTATAATGTTTAACTCCACAGTCAAGAAATATACAGACCCAAAGAAAGATACGTACCAAATGTACCGTTGCTTGGTGTTTCTTTCAAAAACCGTATAAAAACGAATTGAATAAATAGTAAAACAACCTAGTACGGAAAAAACTAAGTGAGCTATTACTCTAATAATCCTTACATTGTCGTGTGACCCGTGACCACAGTCAGGGCAATACGATGAAAACGTTACGTAAGCAGTTATCAGAAATGTTTACAAACAATTAAATATTAATGAGGACAAAACCAGATAAATTAATGGTTTTTCTTTGAAACATGATTTTTCCTCGTCATGAATATAATGTAAATTTACCTCACTTTACATAAAAACGTTATTGTCCCAACGTTATCAATAACGTTACTTATCATTATCAAATAGTGAGTACAATAACAGTGGGTTACTACAGTCGAGGTATTGAATGATACATGCTATTGATTTTATACAATGAGATCATTATGTCCGTTATCGGTTTTTAGAGCAAATGACAAATGAAGGTATGCTTGTCAATACGTGTGTATATATACATAAACGATTTGTTTTGTCGGTAACTACATTGTAAATATGTAAACCCTTTAAGAAAGATTAATGATGTCTACTTGTATTATTAACTAACTGTAAAAAAATATTAACTTTAACAAGTTTTGTAAATCGTGTGGTTCTTTTAGCAATTTTTCCAAAATTGTGTCACAGCTAGGGTGTGTTTTCAGGTTTTCCTATAACAATTTTTTTCAAAGTAGTTGCAATGTGTTAGATGCTTTAATAAAATAAATATAAATAAATACTCTTTATTGTACACCAAAAAAGGGAACAATGCACAAACAAGTTATACACAAAGTGCACAATGGGCGGCCTTATCGCTAGAAGCAATATCTATCTTTAGCTATTTTTAAATTTTTAACCGACTTCGAATTTTGATGATTCATTCACACTAACGTATCCTACATATTTTCAGGAAGGTTATAGTATATAATATATAAGGTATTTATTAGTTTCTTTTTTCCTTCGTTGAAGTTGTATCTTTTTTTGTTAAAAAAGGGGTTGCTAGGTTTTCTGTGATACTAGGAAAGTAAAGAACAAAAAAGAAAAAAATAAGGGTTGATTCATGTTACATCAAGCCGGGGTTTGATCTGGCTTTATTGTACGGTTTTTTTAATGAAATACTAGCTGCGCCCCATGATTTCACCCGTGTAATTCCCTCGTTAAGTTTTCTTACATTTTCTAATTTTCCGCGCAACTTTCTTAGTTTTTCTTTCATAAGAACCTTCTCCTGATAATAAAAAAACACAAAACAAATAAAATTACGAAGTGGGTCCAGCCGTTCACGCGGGACGCCGCGACCAAGGCAATACGGATAATTTTTTATATAAAACACAAATTACATTGTCATGCGTCTCACTCGATCGATATTCCCCTCTCATTCGGACTTGTCCTTATATGTATTATTTTATGTAGGTATGTATGAACTGTCTTTGACCTTGGACACTTTCTTAAACAGATATTTTTTTGTTAGGATTTGTAGTAACTTGGGTCACTTATTGCCAGTATTCTTGTTTGGGTCAGAACAAGAATATTAGTACAAGCTGTTACCAATAGCGGCTCACCCTAATGATGCAACTTTAAATATCAGTCGAAAATTAAGCTCTGCTCACAATAGCGATAATAATAACAAATAAAAGATGACGTGGAGTGTGGACGGGACCTTAGGCCTCGCTTATTAATTTAACCCTTACAAATTAAGCCACACCGAGTGCACTCATAGAAATAATAATACTATATCATGAATATTAAAGAAAGCGTTAAAGTTAACAATCCCACACAATTATAAATGTCTTTCGCATTTCTTTGGATGGATGGATGAATGGATGGATGGATGGATGTATGGATGTTTGTTACTCTTTCACGCCAAAACTACTGAACCAATTGCGATGAAACTTGGTATGTAGATAGCTGGAGACCAGGATTAAGATATAGGCTACGTTTTATCCCGATATTCCCACGGAATCGGGACTTCCGCAGGTGAAACCGCGGGGCGCTGCTAGTTTAGATATATATTAATACCTACAGTTAAGGGTTCAATGTATTGTATGATAGACCATGGTACCACATCCACTATATTTAAAAAAAATGCTTATTATAAGTTAATTTGTAAGTGGTTGTGTATAAACAAGAAAGATTATTACAGTTTTTTAGTAAAGAAATTGTACACCATATAAAAAATCTTACTTTTTGGGTCAAAAATCCTTTTTGATCTATTAGTGCCCAAACGCGCGAGACAACAGTTGTCAAACTTGAGTGTAAATGACATTTTATAGTACATGAATCAGCGTTAGGTATACATTTCGGGAAATAAATTCCCAAATTATATTTTTTTTTTCTATTTCTAGGTTAGAAGCTTTTTCATCACGTAGGATAACCTTTGATTAATTACCTACGTAGAGCCCTGTCTACGTACATTTAAAATTTTGATAATTAATCAGTTTGTTGTTTGGCGACGATGCAAAATTACTTAATATAAAATTTAATAGTTTATGTAAATAAGCTCAATACTCAAGACTTAAAAGGTTTATTTATTTTTTGCTTTTTAGTTCTTTTTTCGTCAGCTTATTTCTTTGTTAAATAGTTTTTATGGTAAGACTACAACGTCTGTGTGTCACAGCACAGACACCCTAACAAAGGCTTCGTAGACACAAATGCGATGGATATGCGATTAAGAGATCCGAAATTTGACTTGCCATTAAGAGTTAACTGTGGGAGAGCCATGTTTCGGCACGTATGGGCCGGTTCAACCGGAGTGATACCACGGCCTCACAGAAAACCGGCAGTTAAGCAATGATTGCATTGTTTTTCACTGAGTGAGTGTGGTTACAGGAGGCCCCAACCCTTTCCTGCCCCCCTCTCCCCTTTTTCCTCCCCCTTCCCAGACTCCCACCTTAAAGGCCGGGAACGTACTTGTGCCTCTTGAGTTGCAGGTGACATGGGCGGCGGTAGTCAGTTACCATCAGGTGACCCGTCTGCTCGTTTGCCCCTATTCTATTAAAAGAAGTTATCGGGTTTAACTTGTGATTTACAGATACCGGGTTTGACTTACGATAAAAAGAGCTTGAATTGACTTGCAATTAAGAAATTCCGGTTTCTATAAAGTTCTTTTGAAGTGAAAACTTCTTTAGGCACATTTGTGCACTTTTGCTATGGGGAAAAAGCACTGAACTCGTGACCGTCACGCTAATAATACACATATAGATCCACTAGAGGGTGCTAATCTAAACATTGAGTTCTGTCAGCTCCTTATTAATCAATGTCACAAACCTGCTAATGTGACGTTTTAAGTTCGTCGTCTCGTTTAAGTTTTCACTTCTGTCGGCAGTCCCATGACTGCCTATTTTTCTTTTTGCGACTTGTATGCATATCAGATGAGTAAATTGGGACTTAATCGCGGTAATATTTATAAGGTACGATACCTTTGTATTTACCCGAGGTTTCGATGGAATTGCACTGGTCGTGGTCACTGGTCTAATCTATCTTTATAGTCTAACTCTAAAAAGAACTCAACTGGTTAAGATATCCCGTACATTTTAAGACGTGAAACTACTAACCAATTTATAAGTTAAAAACAAATTTAAATACAGTAAAAAATAACTATTAAATATCAAAGGAATTAGTTATATAGGTTCAGTGGTCACGGAGAGGATCCCCCAAAAAGATACAAAACATAAAATTAGCATCCTTTTTAGGGTTCCGTACCTTAACGGGACCCTATTACTAAACCTTCGCTGTCCGTCTGTCTGTCAGCGAACTGTATCTAATAATTCGTAATAGGTAGACAGTTGAAATTTTCACAACATGTGTATTTCTGTAGCCGCTATAACAACAAATAATAAAAATAAATTAGAAATTAAAGGCGGCTCCCTTACTCTATATAGTATTAAATCTAGTACGATGGTGCGGAACCCTACATGTGCGAGTCCGACTCGCACTTGGCCTGTTTTTATAATTACGCAATGTTCCAATGGCTTCTAGAACATGTACGTTTTTGCAAATAGTTACAAATAAACAATATTAAATATAAAACTACACACTTATTATTGTATTGCAACTCTGTTAATTATTTAACACCCTTGAACTGACGCATACTTTATTTTTTTTAATTCTCCATAAACGTGCCCCAAACTTTTAACTTAATTTTTCAGATTATAAAATCTCTTGGCTTTAAATAACTATGAAGTTTATACTCCTAAGAAAAAAGATCATCAGCTTGCGTTAGGTTTTTCTGGCAACACTATTTTTTAGTCTGTATTATTGTTACACGAAAATCGAGAATATATAGAGCAGAGTTATTAACCGTTCAGAACAAAAGCTGCTGTCGTTAATAGGAACAATTGTCGACAACAGCTCCATACAGAACCCTTAGAGAGTTAGAGTTCAGCATAAGCTTATTTTTATGGTTCTGGCGTCGCCCGATAACGCCGCGCCCCCAACAATGCAAGATATTATTACTATGAATAACAGATAATTGTCCTCTTCAAACCTTTACGGTAGATTAAATTGATTTGTTACTTTGTACGCATTCGGTTCTTAAAGGGTTGGTATTTCATGTTGTGATGTAAACTAAAAAAAATCTTCCATAAACTATATTATACATGAAAGGGTGGTGATTGTAGATAAAATAATTGAGTTAGCATGTATTACAACGTCAATATTAAAATAGATAAGTTATTAAAAAACCCACACAACGTATAATAAAACTACAGTGCTATGGTTTTTAAAACTTAGACCTTTTGGTATTTGTTATCCTTGGGAATGTAGTCGCTTTAAGACGGGAAAAAAGGAAGAAGTTGATTTTGTATAAGGAAAAATGGGTAGGTAGAGGAACCTAGGGTAAGGGATACCGCAAGTCTCGGATGGGGAACGGGACTGAGACTGCAGTAGATTGTAGAGACCGGAGTCGTGAACCTGAATATCCTGTATTTTCTGTATTCCTGTATTATCCTGTACAAAAATTTGTGTGACCCAACAACAATTATCATGAGTCTGAGTATTTCAGTCTTTGTGTCCGTTGTTTCAATGTTTGTAAAGTCCCTCGCGACACAGTAAGTATTCCTTAAGTGGGAATTGCTTTTTTTTTTAATAAGAATCACACGGTGTATTACCTACAAGTCCGCTTCATGATACGGCATGCGGCTGATGGTATGACTCTTGACGTTTTAAGCTCCAGGGGTGACACAATATCAATTTGGTTAAGTTTAATGACTCTATACTCCACGCATTTTTGTTTACTACTAAATAGAGTCAGTGTAAATTGACATCAACATTTCAAGCTTTATCAGTACCAATAACGGTATCTTCAGTTCTTATGTATCTGGCCTGTTGGTCTAGTGGTTAGTGACCCTGACTGCTAAGCCAGAGGTCGTGGGTTCGATTCCCACCCAGGACAAATAATTGTGTGATGAGCATGATCATTTGTTCTGCGTCTGGGTGTAACTTATCTATAATATGTATGTATTTAGAAATATATAAGTATGTTTATCAGCAGTCTGGTTACCATAGTACAGGCTCTGCCTAGTTTGGGATCAGACGGCCGTGTGTGAGGCGTGTGAAGTTATTATTATTATTATTATTATCTATAATAACAAGGAAATCTGAACAGGTTTTTTATGTGTTAATCCCTTTTACTATCAGTCAGTCGGTCACTAAGCTGGTGTTCCTGTCCTAGCGTCCTGTCCGCAACCCACGGTGCGGCCTAGTGGCAAGGCGACCACTTTAACCATTGGGCCAAAAGTTGATATAAGTTTGTTCGGTACTGATGCCTCAAATTGTCACTTATATAGATTACGATAATGAGGACCAACGGCTTAAGATGTTTCTTTTTGTCATCGGTTAACCATCTATGAATTGGCCATTGACCTGTGGTAAAATACCTTGACTGTATATCTTACTAATATTATAAAGGTGAAAGTTTTTGAGTGTGGATGGATGGATGGATGTTTGTTACTCTTTCACGCAAAAACTACTGAAACTTGGTATGTAGATAGCTGGAGATCTGGATTAACACATAGGCTTTTTATCCCGATATTCCTACGGGGCCGGGACTTACGCGGGTGAAACCGCGGGATGCAGCTAGTACTGAATAAACTGACGTTGATACTCAAACCTCGTGATGGCTACTATAATTAAGCTGTTTGTTTATTAAGTTAAATAAAGGCGGGTAGACACACATTCAATAAAACGAATGCAAGATAAGGTTGTCAAACATCCGGCGGTAGAACAGTGTTTGTATTAATTATGTTATTAAGCATTTATTTTCTTTTTATATTATAAACTAGCCGTCCTCGCAGTTTCACCTGCATTTATGGACATTGCTCCGCTCCTATTGGTTGTAGCGTAATGTTATAATAGCCTATAGCCTTAAATGGGATCTCAAAGACTAAAATATATTTTTAATTCGAACCAGTAGTTCCTGAGATTAGAGCGTTCAACCAAACAAACAAACTCTTCAGCTTTATAATATTAGTATAAATGTGGCAAATAAGTATACGATCTGCTTTGCAAGAGGTCTGGGTAAACATTGTTACCTTTAGGGTCTCAATCTTGCTTCCGCTGTCAGACTCTAGTTTGAGCAGTAATCTAATCTAATTATTCTTAACAAGGTACATTCAGTAACAAATAATCTTAAAGACTTTCTAATTTACAGTAAAACCTTTTACATATAATTATACCATACAATATTTGACGGTAAACAATTGTTTTATTAAACGTCAGAATGACGGACTCGTGTTAAAGTTTGTTTTGAAGATTAAAAATAATAATTATAATACGTGGAAACATTTTTTTTATTTTATGGTATAGGGGACAAACGAGCAGACGGGTCACCTGATTGTTAATGACTACCGCTGCCCATGGGCACCTGCAACACAAGAGTCACAAGTGAGTTGCCACCTTTTAAGGTGGGAGTAGGAGAGGGGAAGGCCGGGAATAGTGGAGAGGGGAAGGGCGGGAATAGTGGAGAGGGAGGAGAGTGAAGGGTTAGGGCCTCTGGTAACCTCACTCACACGGCGAAAAGCAATGCAAGCAATGCTTTTCACTCACTGCCGGTTTTCTGTGAGGCCGTGGTATCACTCCGGTCGAGCCGGCCCATACGTGCCATAGTATGTAGAACAATAGTAGCTGATTTAAGTTTTCTTAATTTCAATATATCATAATACTTAACCAGTTTAACAATTTCTTTTAAGTATGGGAAATCTAACCTTAACCCTTTTACCGCCAGGGTGTAAACGCATCGGCGTGTTACCCTCGCCAAGCTATAAATTCACCTCAAATACCTACCAAAATCATAGGGGTTCCAAGATCGTATCGATAACCAATTAGTTATTGCTGTTTATCTCCTATTTTTAGAGTAAAATACATTTACGGCATGAAGTTTCATTTAATCTCATCTTATTTTCCAAAATAATGACGATTACACAATATTTACCAAGTAATGTATGAGCAAAGTAAAGAATAACAAAATGTAATTAATATATTTCAAATTACTTATTCATAGAACTAGTCACATTCGTGACGTCATTCGCTGTCAGTAAATGCCGACTGAGGCGTGTTGGGCTCGCCATTTGCGGAATTTCTCGCATTCGATTTAGGGATGTAGCAGTGTGACAAACTACTTATCAATGTTAATGCGAATGAACGAAGAAGTTCTTAATTTTATTTAATTGTTTTAGAAAATAAAATAAAATATGTAATAAATTATAAATGTTTTGAAATTTTACAGTTAATAATACAATATACATAGTACATACGATTATTATTCTAGGAAGGGGGTCAAATTTAACTTGCAAGACTTAAATAAAGATAGAATTTTATGTAGTTATGGTGTAGTGATGGGTATCCGGGGCAGGTCAAATAAAATAAAAG
Source organism: Euplagia quadripunctaria (assembly GCA_963859945.1). Taxonomy (NCBI): domain Eukaryota; kingdom Metazoa; phylum Arthropoda; class Insecta; order Lepidoptera; family Erebidae; genus Euplagia; species Euplagia quadripunctaria. The sequence continues at coordinate 2,176,759 of OY982563.1, forward strand.
TGTAAAAAATCATAAAATGTTAAAGGGTTTGAGCAATAAAGACGTCATTATTTTTTTAAATAAAGTTTTGGATAATATTTAGATATAGTTTCCTTTCTTATCTATCACTAGTTGTCAGTTATTGCCGACTGTGGCGAGGTGAGCACGTCAAATATTGCATTTGGAGGTGATGTTTTTAATACAAAACTGGTTTAAAACCTTAGCCGAAAAACGAGTAAAAAGGCATAGGGCAAGGGATGGGTCTTCTGCTTCGGCAGCTGCCCCTCAACACACCTGCCAAAAGTGCGGACGAACGTGGCGTACGCGCATCGGGCTTTTCAGCCATCCACGGCGTTGTATCTCAACTACAGACGCTGCTTAAAAACATCTGCTAAGATGACAGAGGCCGGGAGGGGAGGGATGGAGTAGTTTTTCTACTATTAAATGAGATGAATGGTTTTACCTTTGAATACTATAGCAGAAATTATTTTAGTTTAATAATAGCAAAAAAAAAAACAGAAAAGTTAATTTTATTATTTATGTATTTATTGTACTGCAAAAATGGCGTGTTTCATTTCAGCCATTGCCGACGGTGGGGTCGCTCGTAAGTACGATTTTGTTTGTCGCCTTTAGCCGATCATGGCGTTCAAAGGGTTAACAATTAATTAAATTCTCCAAGGATTAGGAAAATACTCAAACATTAATCGCCTTCTTCTAATGCAAGAGTCAAATCTGAATACGAATGTATTAAGCAAAACTGTCTGTAATTTATGTCTTTTTCACATTGTGCTGGCTCAAGGAGTGCTATAGCTAGATAACGTAATACTTGAGTAATAGAAGAGGAAGTTTTCATTGTTCCAAATGTTCTAATTAGCTCTGTGACCCTTTATTACTAGATCTAATTTTATTCTCATGTTTTGTAACGGTTACGCAGCGCACGCGATTAATAGGTTTTTAAAAAACAAATTATATGTAAGTATGTACCTACTCGTAGTGTCTGTAATGTTCTTATTATCTTTAAACGCTTTTGGATGCGACAAATGAAATATACTTATGAAGCTATTTATAAAATAAATAGTATTAAACTTTTACACGTAGATCAAATTTTTTTATGCATTTATTGAACAAATCAATAAAATTTGTTGTTCGATAAAAAATAATATTCTGTAGTAATTTAGCTCACAGTAACACACCAGAAGAATGGAAAAAATGCACTTCTACATTTACGTCCCCAGTATAGCCTCATACAATTAAAAAAAGAGTTTGGAAAAAGATAATCTTGGTCAGTTTTATTCAAGTGCGTAGAAGTAGTATGAGAATTTTCGTCCTAACATTATATTCATCACGTTAATATGTTAGAGGAGCATTCATAACGTTTTATTGAAATAAAACCTAGTATAAATTAAATTAATATATTTCTAAACTCTTCATTTGCTCTTTACTTACAACAATAAATACATTTTACATTATAAAAAAGATATGAATTATAAAAAAACTTTACTGGAATTTTTCCCACATGATTTTATTAAGAGTACTTATAGTATAAACGGCGCTCCGCCAGTATTAAGTTCGTCAATATTAAGGTATATTGTACTTTGGTTATAAACGTGTCTCATTACCGCGTTATAAAATAAGTGGCAGGCGTATTGACAATAGGAAAATAGGAAAGTAATCCAAAAAGACTTATTTGAAAAACGTGTGTCATTTACCTTAAAATAGGATGAGAGAAAGAGAGAGTGACCCTTAAAATGCAATATCAATTAAAATTGTTTTTCCAAACGTAATAAACACAACACAAATGCGGACAGCGAAAAACTTATAAACACGGAGTAATTTAGTAAGTCCGATCAAGTATATTTTCTTTTTTATTATAGATTACAACTAAAACATCAGGTAAATTAAAAAAAAACAACGAAGCTATAGGGTCATAAAATGAAAGCCTAATAGTTTAGAACATGTAATATGCAACACTAAAATTTGGCGCGCTCGATAAAACTAAAAAAAAATACTCGATGGCTATGGCTATATCCAAATTTTTTTACCCGTAATGTTCTACATATATATTTATGAATGTACATATTTTATAGAAAATGTAAACATGTATATAATCAAGAGTACGTACTATTATATACGGTGAGTTAACTTTGTTGTTACTTATATTAAATCCAGGCCATCGTAAATATTATATACATATAAATCACACAGTAATCCATACGAACTTACATTAGGTAATTTAAAAAAATACCGGCAATAAAAACTTAGGTTTTACGATGGTGAGTCATGAAGTAAGCGCTCACTCTTTCACAACTATGTAACCGATACTATGATAGAAAAAAATCATACTGGTAATAGTGAGTACATCTAAGTATGAATTTACTTTTACAGACAATATTCTTTCGATATCCCTAATGTGTGTCTATAATTTTATTTATTCAATACTGTTTTTAGTAAGACGGAATTAGCTTCTCTAAGTGGTCTATAACACTTGATGTAAATAATTCCGATGAAATTTAGATGCAGGAGACACATGCAATCAGTCTGTAAGCCATTTGAAATAAAAAAAGTAATCTTAAATTAATCCATAAACAATCAAGAAGAACATCATCCGTGAAGGAAAGCGTTGTAACTAAATAAATAAAACTTTTTGTGTCACATTCACAGATAACGTAGAACAGGTGTGTGGCGCATTGTTCCATATTTGTTCAAAGACACCAAATTATAAAAGATAATGAATGCAGTTGGAAATTAAATAATACTTTTTAGTTTTGTTTGTTTTACGAATGAAAGATTAACTGTGGTGGGTATGTTATCTTTCCTTTTTTGTTCAAGTAAAAACCGTTTGAATATTTTTTTGTTTGAGGTTAAATATTAGAATTGCTTTTAATTGTTATACGATAAAATGAAGTGCGAGATTTTTTGTAATTAGGTAAATACATTATAAGTTTATGTATAAGTAGTACATATACATATAAAGGGTTATTTATGTAACACATTATTTTACTATTTTATCTTATGACTTTTAAATATACAACTGCCACACACACCTCTGTATCACCCAAAAGTTGACTGGTAGAAAATGGCTACGGCATTACACCCGCCTTATGCAATGTATTTGCAGGAAGCATAAACAGATAAATAAATATAAAAAAAGGATACAACCTTTATGTGTATGGTAGGTAGTTGTTTTTGCATTTTACTAACGACCCGGCCACGCGTTGCTGCGGCTAAGTAATTTGCAATAAAAAATATCTCTCAATTTTGACCAAACGGCACACAGTGTTCAAATTTTCATTAAAATCGATTAGTTAGTTTAGGAATTCATCGCGGACAAACAACATTATTAAAACACACTGCAAATTCAAGCGAAGAATATCAGAGCATTTATTGTATAAAGGAGTTTCCAAACAGGTACACGACATGAATGATGACAAAAATTTATGCACTTGATAACTGTTTTTTTTTTTCTTGGACAAGACAATGATTAGTGCTATGCGATGGAGTTAGGGTATTTATTTATTTTTTATTACCACAATTTTGGAAGACTTCCGTGATACATTATTTATAATTTTATTACTAACTACTTCAAACCATTGACAATGTTATTCAAGTAGTTTAGGGTTAGGTAATCATTCTCCAATTAACACAGATAACTCACACATTTAAATAGATAAACGTTCTTATAAAAAGGAATTAAAAGTGTAAAAATCTATGGTAACATGGAAATATTAAGAGTTATAATAATAGAAGAGTAACGATAAGAAATATATGTTTGCACTGAATCTGAATGTCTGAATAAATTTTACCTTAATCTCTTCGCCTCGTCAATAAACGGTCTTTTTTCCATCTCAGTGAGCAGCTTCCACTCTGCTCCAAGTCGCTTCGAGATCTCAGAGTTGTGCATCTTTGGGTTGTCCTGCGCCATTTTCCGCCTCTGACCACGCGACCACACCATGAACGCGTTCATGGGCCGTTTTATGTGGTCATTTGGCTGTTTACCCAGTGACATTGTTAGATCAATTTTGAAAACTTTATTTAACCAATTATTATATTAACACTCCCGATTGCTCGCGCTCATAACTTTTAAATTTAGATTTAAAGAAGTTCGTTGTCTATGTTCAAAATTGTAAATAATTTTAAACACAAATTCAAATACCGAACACGTTTATTTCCCGCGCGTAGTGAAAAGCTCGTCGAAAGCTCAATGCGGCGCTTTTCTTGCTAGTGTCATGTTAACGCGAGACCTCTAGTCCCCCCAAGGTTTTCCCCCCTCTAAAGTAACTAGCCAATGTTCGCCCGCCGTGGGCGGCCGCTGGGCGCTGATTGGTTGAAGAATCGTTTGTCTCGCACGTTTGCAACAGGTAGCGACCGCATTCTTGTTTGCATGTTTATTAGCACGATTAAATTTCTTTTTAAGCCACAATCTTGTGCAAAAAGAACGCACCGCAAATCGACTGGTTATTCGATTTGGATGAGAGCGACCAGTGATTTGTGAGAGTTAATTGTTGGTTTTGGATTGAGTCATGTAAATAATAATATACTCGGTTGAGTATTCTTGTATGAGTACTTTTATTTTGATCTAGATATGCATTGTGTTTACTCTTATGTCAATGTATGAATTAAGTGAATTACTTGAAATTTTTAGCTCATGTTTAGCGGTTGGTTTGTTATTTAAGGACATTTTTAGCTTTATTTTGTCCCCCAAAAATAAATATTTATTAGGTAATTTTGAAAGTATCTATCACTCATGATTATTTTTAATTTTTTTTTATTAATAATTACGACAGTGTTGCTATGTATTTGCAACTCATTTCATAAAACGAAACTGATTATATTTCACTTTTTCAACTCAACTATTTTAATAAATCATAATATTTTTAACATCTAAGCTCAGTGGGTACTTTCTTAGAAAATATTTAACTTGTAAATATTAGCATGGCTGGTCACAAAATAGAAAATTACCTAAAATTATGCAGCTTGTTATTTTAAATCATAAAACAAAACTCTAAAGCACTGTATAGGTACAACTTGTTTACTTGGTAACTGAAGACAATTGTCAGCTAAATAACTGACATGCTGACTAAGACAAAAAAATTGTCTCATTTTGGCTTGGAAAGTTTTATATATTGCTACTCACTCCAACGATGTGATGACGTGGTTTTCTCTCTAGCTTTTTTAACGATGTAAGGTAATCAATCCAACCTAATATTATTAACGCCAAGGCTACACATTAGATGGTGAATAAGATATAAGACTTTAGATATCTCCTCATTTTCTTAATGTTTTGTAGGATATACCTACGGTACCCCTACGCCTACCTATGGCAGTTAAATGACTTTTGACTTCCATAAGTAGGAAGTCAATAGTCGAATTAACGTAAGTCCAGAAAAACATTTTAACACACAATACATAGGTACATCTCCGTTTTTATAATAATAAAGATTCTAATTACAATCCACTGTATGTACTCACAACACTACAATCCACTGCTTTCTAGAGTAATGTACAATCATTGCTCTATAAAAACGACGAAATTGCAATAAACTTGATAGGGACCTGAAACAGTCTGATGATGACTAAAATATAGACTCAGTTATTATGCCTGCAATTGTAAGAATTGTAATTCAGACTGATTACAATTCTTGTGTATTTACACATTACAAACACTTTGCATTTTTTTTTATTTTTATCATTATCCTGATTAAAAAATGTGTTTTATTTAATATTAAAGAACGGTGAGCCCCCTCGTTAGAGCATTTCTTGTGTTAGAAGTTTGTACATTTTTATTTCGAATAGTTTATGATTTCGTTAAGTTGAAAAAGGAGTCTTATTCTCAAAGCTTAATTAATAAAGTCTAATAATTAACTCCCAGATTAGATTTTTCTATCTCCAATTGTCATATTGCGAGTCTGGTACTACTATCGTTTTATTTAATATCTAGATTAGAATAAGAACTGACAGAAATACTGAATTATAATCTGTTTATTCATTTATCTCCTTTTTGACAGTTCAATAAGTAGTTAATTAGTGAAGATCCATGATGTTGTCGATTCGATAAAAAATAACAATTGATTTTATTAAAGAGGAAGTTTTAATCGATAAAAATAGTTAAAATTTTATTTTAGCTAAAAATACTGAACTTGTGTTATGAATTATATATATTACTCACGTTTAATATATTATACGTAAGAAATGATTATTCATGTTACTGAGAACTGAAGTGATGAACCTAATGTGGATTATCTTTCATTTGTTCATTACTCTAAGTTTAAACATGAATTTGAACATGTTTTATGTTATTTATTGAAAATACAATAAAATACTATGTTTACCTAACAGTGTTAATTTTACAAAGTCTGGCCTAATTACGTTGTCAAGCAACTAACAAAAAGAAAATAAAGGAATGGACAGAGTACACATCATCATCATCATCGACAGCCTACCGCCATCCACTGCTGGGCGAAGGCCTTTTTTTTTTTTTTTTTTTGTACATTTGGAAACCCCCTCGGGCCGTCACCCCACCGGGGTTTTCGGGGGGGCGGTGGGCGAAGGCCTCCCCCAAGGAACGCCAAATATCCCGAGAGTACACATATTATAATATTTACATAATATCCTACTAATATAATAAACGTGAAAGTTTATGAGGATGTATGGATGTTTGTTTTTCTTTTACGCAAAAACTACTGAACCAATTGCGATGAAACTTTGTATGTAGATATCTGAAAACTTGGATTAACACATAGGCTACTTCTTATCCCGATATTCAAACGGTAACGGGACTTACACGGGTGAAACCACGGTGTGCAGCTAGTTGTATATAAACCAATAAGAGTGCTCCACTTTTTAAATAAAATATACTTGTCACCAATGATCACTAAGTATCCCATTTAGAAAGATTTTAAACTGTAAAGCTTAGGATCTAAAGATTATACTAGATAGCTTTTGTCATCACATCTCTCTCTCAACTGAATGAGGTGAAAACAACATTCAACACATCAGGACGGGTCCAAGGCAGTAAGGCAGTTACTGCCCTCTTAAATAAAAGTGTTTATTGTATGGTATTAAGAATAGATAGATAGATAGTACTCTTTATTGTACACCAAACACATGATATAAATACATAAAAAAAAACAACTTAAACATAAAATGCACAATGGGCGGCCTTATCACAATAAGCAATATCTTCCAGGCAACCTTTGGATGGACAGGACTGTAATGATTTAGTGTGGGCGGTTATGGTGTCAAATATATAATATGTACCTACTACTAGTATATGCTCACATACATATTTACACAAACATATATACATACAACTACATACGTATACACATACACCTAAATACATACATTATAATTGTGCATAGTATTAGATTATATATAGACTATCTTAGGCATAACTTTGCTGATAGTATTCTTTCAACATTTTTTGAAAGATCCTAACGATTGTGCTTGCCTGATGGAAAGTGGTAGGGCATTCCAGAGACGCGCTGCTTCAACTGTGAAAGATTTATCAGCAAACTTTGTTGCATGCACTGGTATTTGAAGTTTTAAGTTTTCCGATGATCTCAACAATCTTGAATGTGTGTCACGTAGGAACCTAAAACGTTCTTTGAGATAAGAGGGAGTAAGGGGATTGAACAATATGTTATAAAGTAGAGAGAGGATATGAGTATTCCGACGAAGGCAAATCGGGAGCCACTTGAGCAATTTGCGGTATTTAGATACGTGGTCATATTTGCGTAGGCCAAATATAAACCTTATACAAAAATTTTGAAGGCGCTCAAGTTTATCGAGTTGCTCCTCTGTGAGATCAAGATAACACTGAAAATATATAATAAGTTACCGAGTGAGCTGTGTAAAATAGAACAAATAGATTTATTTAAGAAAAAACTGAAAAACATATTGATTCACACACTATACAGTTAATAAAAATTTATTTCGTGGTGACATAATTAGTTTAGGTACATAATTTAAGCATAGAATTTAACTATTTATTAGTTGTTTGCTAACTGTGTTTTACTTTCGACATTTAAAATTAATTTTAAGGTAAGAAATTGTTGACTGCATCACACAAACATAATATACAATTGTTAATATTTGCATACCGTAATAGGTGGAAGATGGAGAATCTTTGAATAAATACAACACCCTTGTACCTAGCCATTCTTGCAAATAAAGAAATTGATTGATTCCAGTCCAGTAGCCAACAAAAATTGCGTCAATGAGAGACTGACAGCTTAATTTTTAACCGACTTCAAAAAAGGAGGAGGTTCTCAATTCGACTGTATTTTTTAACCGACTTCAAAAAGAAGGAGGTTCTCAATTCGACTGTATGTTTTTTTTATGTTTGTTGCCTCAGAAATTTCGACTGGGTGAACCGATTTTGATGATTTTTTTTATTTAAAAGCTGGTGCTTCCCGTGTGGTACCATTTCAATTTGGTCCAATTCTGACAATGGCATCCATGAAAAAACCGTATAAGTCTTTTATGGAATAGTTTTTTTTTTTAAGTCGGTTTTTTTTTTAAAGAATTATGAATCTTACTCTGCTAATGCAATTACTTTTTAAGGGTTTATCGAGCTGACAATATTCGAATAACTTCTGATGTACCTAAGCTTTGATAACCGCGAAAGAATTGGGCAAACGCTATACATACATCTATTCTCTAAATACCACTTAATCATTGGTTTGTATAGAAACCCATGTACAAGAGAGCTCGAACTGTGGCCACGAATTAACTTAACCGATTGCATTGTATTAGATCTCACAATATCTGTACAAAGGTTCTCAGGAGGAGATGTGAGATCTCTTCATGAGTGATAGGACCGCCAATTGTTCGATCATAATTTTTCTGTAATTCTGTAATTTATTTTACTTGGAAAGATAATAAATATAAAATAAGATATTTGACCAACAATTTAATTTGTGTACTATAATTGAACTTGTGTACTTTACGTGGGAGAGCCATGCTTCGGCACTTAAGGGCAGGCTCGACTCCGCTCGATACCACGGCCTTACAGAAAAACGGCAGTGAAGCAATGCTTGAATTGCATTTTGCCGCGTGAGTGAGGTTACCGGAGGCCCTAACCCTTCCCTCTCCCCTATTCCCGCCCTTCCCCTCACCCCCTCTCCCCTCTTCCCCCCTCTTCCTCTTCTCCTTCTCCCACCTTAAAGGGCGGCAACGCACATGTGACTCTCGAGTTACAGGTGCCCATGGGCGGCCGTAGTCATTTGCCATCAGGTGACCCGTGTGCTCGTTTGCCCCCTATACCATAAAAAAACTAATAATTAGGAGATACTATGTCGAACTCATTAATTTTAAATACAGTTACGTTCAAGACCTGCGTTGAAAGGCCTTAATATTTTCGAATTATTACATTAAAAAATGTACCTCGGTCACTTTCTTTAATATCGGATTGTTATTAACACGCTTCTACGTTACGTACGCTTTACTTGTAAGTAACTGTTAACGAATCTTGGAAGTAAATTTTAACCTACTTCTAAAACTATAATTTGGCATTTTGGAGCTGATCTGATGATGGAGCTGTGAAGTGGAACACTTCACTGGTTCCCAGTACACCCATATGGGCTCATATGATTCGTTTTGACGAGTCTAGCAGATTGGGCTCGATAACGAGGGTCTGATGATGAAGCCAGGAGATGGATAGCGGCACTCTTTTTTATTTTTTAATGTGGAGCGTATTTTTTTAGTTCTTTAGTATACACGAGCGAAGCCGAGCTAGGCAAAACTAGTTAACAATAAAAGTGTACTGGCTCTAGACAAAAGTAATTTTACTGAAATTACAGTCAAAAGTACTTTTGCCCACCGGAGCTGGTAAAGTATTATTAGGTTAAGGAAGATATTTTTATTTACACTACTAGCAACCCGCCCCGGCTTCGCACGGGTACAAATTATATACCAAAACCTTCCTCATGAATCACTCACAGACAGACAGACGCAACGGGGGACTTTGTTTTATAATATGTAGTGATGTGTTGCTAAAGAATGATTGCTTATATTACATTTTATAACTTATTTATAAATTTATAATGCTTTACAAGCGAGAAATAGTGATGCCTGGACAACAAGAAGGTTGTTACATGTAAAAAATGGCCTTTGCGGTTTTTGAAACTATACCCCTCATATTATCTGTATGACACATATATATATTACATCTACTGTAACAATGGGGTGCAAATAAAGTGTTATTTATCTATCTACAATAGGGTGGATAACTGTCCAGTCAAATTATTATCTTATTAAATATATTAAATAAATAAAAAAAAAAAAATAAAAAGAAAAATTAATAAACCTTATAAATAAAGAAAGGTTTGGTACATTTTTGTATGAAATACTAAAACATGACGTCACGCTTTGGTGTTGTCAAATAGTACACTTTTATTGTTGACTAGCTATGCCCAGCGCGGCTTCTTATATCGTGACTAATTATAACATAAATATAAGCTATCTGCCAGTCACTTGCAAATCGGTCCATCCGTTCCGGAGATCAACCGGAACAAACAGACAGATAGACCGACAGACAGACAAAAAATAAAAAAAGTGTTTTTTTGCTGTTATGTAAACCAGTCAGATGCATTTGACGATAATAAAAAAAATAAAAACGTTAAATAAAAATGAAGGACAATGTTCAGAGTATTTAAAGATGTTGTATTGCCTGATTTAGATAAAATAATTTATTTTGATCATAGGAATATACCCAATTGCAATAAATATTAAAACACAGGGGAGAAGCCTTCAAAAATCTTTTCTAAAATATAGTTAACTAGCTTATGGAGACTTAAAAAAAAAAAATATAAAAGTCTTATATGGTTTTGTCATGGATGCCATTGTCAGAACTGGACCAATTAAAATGGGACCACACGGGCACCAGCTTTCAAATAAAAAAAGAATCATCAAAATCGGTTCACCCAGTCGATAGTTCTGAGGTAATAAACATAAAAAAAATACAGTCGAATCGAAAACCTCCTCCTTTTTTGAAGTCGGTTAATTAGTAGTTCTGTCCATTTCAGGCATTTATAAAGTTATTATTCTGTAGACTGTACAGTTGACAGACTTGATTAAATCCAAAAATGTTTTACCCTACACGACAAATACATTATTAGAATAAATTCAAGTTCTAAATGTTTTCATAACAGTTATAATCGTTATCCAAATATTTTATTATTCGCAACAGTAAGTGAAAATAATAATTGATAAGTTTTAAGAATTTAATTTCATACATAAAATCACACTCTAAGCGTGGATCGGCCGCCTTCTTATCAAATCATAATAATCACACCTGAGCGTGTATGCCTTATTTGCGGTCCTTGTTACTAGTAACTTGACTACTTTTATTTTTGAAAATAATTAGGGTTCCGGCTAAAATATATAAATATATACATGCGAGTGAAGCCGCGCAGGAAATGCTGGTTATAAATAATTAAAAACTAATAAATCTGTTCTATTTTTGTGTCTAAAATGTATTATTTCATCATCATCCTCCGCGCCTTGCCCCAACTAATTTGGGGTCAATCTAAGCTTTCAATCTAACTGCGATGCAGCCGAACTTTGATATTTTACGTGAAGCGACTACCACCAGACCTCCACAACCCTAGTACTAGGTAGTATCGAAGTTCTGTAGTTAGACCAGGTTGTCGGACTTTTTTAGGGCTCCAACTACCCGAAACGAACACCATAGATGTTTGAATGGCACCCGGGACCGACGGTTTAACGTGCTCTCCGAGGCACGGAGGGGTCTCAGTTTGTTAAGAATGGTCATCCATCCTAGACTGACTTGGCTAGTATTACTTAACTTTGTAATGAGTTAACCTACTCGGTTACCACTTAGCCAAAAGCCCCTCCCTGAAATGTATTATTTGATATTTCGATTTTATTACCACACATCTCTAGTTACTTCAAATATCAATACGTCACAGAACTCAAGCTATGTGGAGAATGGTATAGCGTCTCGTAGAATGTCAATTACATTACGGGTGAGACACGAACCAGTACTCGATCGCAACATAGCTTTAGGTATTGTGTTTCCACTGTTAATATAAGTATAATGATATACATAATACTATTTTATCCTGTGGTATATACAAATACTAGCCTTTGCCCGCAACTTCACTTGCGTTAAAGTTATTTTTCTATTAGTATCGCCTCCCGGCAAAAAAGTGTCATATCACATGTTAGATACGTATAACATTTTTATAGCATGAATAGCAAATGTTGCATTTGGTCAGCTGTAAAAACATCGTTATTAGCTTAATGAAAAAGAGAACTATGTTCCCTTTTTCACTGAGCTGTTGTTCAATTCACAGGTATAAAAGTCGTGTCTTCTCGAAATAGCTGTTTTTGTATCATGACACTTTTTTGCCGGGAGGCGGTATGATGTATCAGGATGAAATTTACTCTATGCCCAAAAAAACTCACTTTTGCATTTATAATATTAAATAGGATTGTCAATAAGTCCAAAAACCATAATGTTCGCTACCTACTTCTACACAATATAGGTAGGTGATAATATGCCAAACACAATATTCCGGCCGTGCCTCACATAGGTGAACAGACGTTCAATTTGCATGAGACATACCACGGCCGCAAACAATTCGCCCTGAATGCTCACTAATGGACACCTCTGTTCGTAATTGTACTCAATATACAGACGATGATGCCCTATTTTGGTGTATAGAGGAGAAGAAGAATCAATAGACATTTATTTTTTCGTTTATTTAGCTACCGTTGCTAAGAAAATGTATTAGAAACTAGCAGCGCCCCGCGGTTTCACCCGCGTACGTCCCGATCCCGTGAGAATATCGGGATAAAAAGTAGCCTATATGTTAATCCAGGTCTCCAGCTATCTACATATCAAGTTTCATCGCAATCGGTTCAGTATTTTTGACGTGAAAGAGTAACAAACATTTATTCATCCATCCATCCATCCATCCATACTTGCACATTTATAATATTAGTGGGATTGGCATGTGGAGTTTCAATATTTTTTTTCAATTGATATAAAGAAAAAACATTTGATTTTCGTACAGTATCTAATACAAAATAAATTAAAAAAACAAATGAAATAAACTCGTAATTAATTACTATGCACGTGTTTAATTTAAATAAAATGGAGGATATCTTAAAAACAAGTTATTAATTTAAAAAAAACAACTGCCCTACCGAAAAACGAATTACATGCCATACAGCCAGCCCCCATATTGCTTATGGTACGTTATTTTTGATTATCAAATATATATAGATAAATAAATATATATAGGTATCGTTCAGATACCTCATACATTACAAATCAGTTCAGGCAGTTACAAGTTATGGTGGAATAAAGAAACTCCTTACATACATGCATGAACCCTGAAAAGAATACACTCCTTTTCTGAACAAGCGTGTAATTAACATAGGAAGTGCTTGTAAAATAAAAAAATAAATGTAAAACGAGTGAATAAGAATGAATATCATATAGCGTAAAGCAAAAATATTCTACTTAGATACATACAAATAAAATGCTATTTATTAATAATTGATAGTTGGTAAGCACTCGAGAACAACTATACCTAATTGACTGTACTCAATCCGCCGGCGGAAGATCTAAATATTACTATGTAGTTTATAATATCACTGATTTAATCCTCAAATGCCTAGGGGTAGAGGGGTGGGTGTTACGGAGAGTGCAGTCGCTTCTCTACCCTGTACAGTTTACCTAATATAATAAGGAAAATGATTATTAAGAAGGCAATCGCATGAAGGTCATGTATCTAAAAGGTTACGCCTACACCCATACCACAATGCCGTTCCTACATTACACCCACAAAGTCGATGTAAAACAGAATATAATGGCTATCTGAAACATAGTGTTGTGGAGGTGTTGTCGCGGCGAGCGCCGGCGGCGACGCGGCGGAGCGGCAAAACGGTACATAACACGATATTGTCGCCGATACACCGGATTGTTTGTGGTACAGACGCACACACAGTGCCTATGACATCGGATATTGTTATTTTTATTTTTCACTGTTTCTGTCAACGTCTGGGGAGTTCCAAATGAAGTTGGAAAAATATATATGGAAAGAAAGCCACAAAGTTTTAACTTTGGTTTCACTTGGATTTGCAGAAGAAAGAAATTAAGACTTGATGTAAACCGCGACACTGAATGGAACCACTGCTGTAGAACACTCCGTTAGGTCAATGAAATGCCATACATTGCAGTGTCACCTATGTTTGCTTCAATAAACGGCGATTTTAAGCGTATTAAACTTTCCGCACGATAAGTCGCTATCAAGCGATAATGACGATAAACTATTAAAAATACTGAAAAATGTCAATAAAACAAATCTTTTAAATACTAATTAAATAAAGAAGGGATCATAAGCGAAAACCGTTATTATTCTAATATCTTGCATTTGTCATCAATGTTGATCGGTACCTGTGTACCTATGTGAATGTAAGCCCAATTACACCTATAACAAAATCTATATAAATAATAATGTCAGTTTAGTAGTGAGTAAGTATCGTTCCTGTAACCGGAGTGACTGACATCTAGGTTATTGTCTTAGGCTACAATAGCCTAGTTGTTAGATGGTGGGATGGTTAAGTATAGTAATTCAGAAGGGAATCTTATCAATTAGCCTCGGTTTGTCAAGCCCTATGGAGTTACAAACCGATTCTTGCAACATCCAAGGTTATCCTGTTCATTCGCCCTGAGTGTGGCCGCGGTTGGACGGGACGGGTTTTCTCCTCAACCCGCTATATTGGCCAGCCGCAAAAGGTTGACGACCGCTTGTGCCTGGTCGTCACCTGTTTGAGTCGTTATCAGAAGGTGGTGCCCGCCCTTTGGTTTTCAGGCGCTAAGAGGGGGACCAAATGTGTTAACAACAGTCGTTTCCGGACCCCCTTCTACTTTAAACGCAGTAAGGCACACCGTGTGGTTTTAGTCGGTTTGATTCTGACACATCGCCCAAGACCAGACTGATGATGACGGCTCGTGGGGGTTTAACGCGCGAGTGTGATTCAGGAACGAGCATCTTCCGAAACCATATTTATAATATATAGGATAGGATCCAGATTAAAACCCTATCTGTTACCTGATTATTAATATTAAAGGACTAAGGATTATATAAATTACTTTGTCTATTAGTGAAAACCTCATGAAAATCCGTTCAGTAGTTTTTCAGTTTATCACGAACAGACACTTTTATACGTCAATTAGTGAATGATATAGGCCGACAATAAAGTTCAAGTGGTAGACAGCCGTCGCGCCGCATGCTCCTTAAAAAAATTCGCCTAAAACGTTTTGTGCTTGACTGTACTTGACCCACAGTAACTACATCATGTCGGACGCTCTGTTTCAATTTCACGCTCGCTTGCCAATCAAATGGCAGACGCCACTACATCGATATTATACGTACATTTATACAGTAATTATAATTTTAAATGTTCATTAAAAATTTACTTGTTTTTATATGGTTCAGAACTTTCAATGTTTTTCCTGTGGCCTAAGTTGGGGTTTATATTTATATACACCCAACATGTACTGGGTTCAATTTCCGGTTAAGAAGAACTGATATTGTTTTTTGGACTGTCATTTTCAGTGGCAATATAGAGTTAAGAAATGTGCAAATAGCCGATAGAATACGGACGCTCCCTATTACGTGGGATCAAAAATTAACCAGTGTGGTTGTTAAATACACCTCTGCTCATCTCTTCGGGGATATATGTAGAAGCATGATGATATAGGCATAAACATTGACAATGAAGCAATGCTTCGTTATATTTCGCCGAGTGAGTGAGATTACTGGAGGCCCTAACCCTGCCCTGTCCCCTTCTTCCCCCTCCCCCTTTCCTCTTCTTTCCTCCCTTCCCCTGCTGCCACCTGAAAGGCCGACAACGCACTTGTGACTCTCGAGTTACAGGTGCCCATGGGCGGCGACAGTCACTTATTAGGTGACCCGTCTGGTCGTTTGCCCTCTATACTAAAAAAAACGTCCCAGGAGTACACTTAGCCGTTACTGGTGAATTTAGTTCGAGTTAAAGGTATGCGACTCTTACCTTCTCGACCTCGTGCTTCCACTCCCCAATTCATCAGCATAAGCAATATCCTATCGATTGCCCACATTTCACTTTTCCCACCTTTAATTCCCGAAGTGCCCGGTTGCCAGCAATAGGTCAGCCGCCTGTTAGGTCAGTGAGACCACCTCTGCCTGTTATTTCGGGAATACAAGCGTGAATTTATGTACGTGCAAAATACATAAACTCCTGGGGACATACGTCTTGGTGAATTTAACGTTTGCAACGACAATTGTATCTCTTGTGCAGCCAGCCAGTGCCAGCTCATCTTCCTCCTATAGATAACCCTGGTATGGCTACACTATTCATTAAGAGGAAAACAGGATTATTTTAGTAGTGGAAGTTGTCTCGCTCGCCGGCGGTAGGGCATTCGTCCTCACACATTGGAACCTATATGGTCGCGCAGGGTACGGTTCCAGAGGAATTTCCAGGGTTCCCTACCAAGGTTTTCCCAAAGGTCCATAGTATAGGGTTCTTCAAGAAAGGTGTGTTAAGGCTTTTAAAGTGTCAAGTCCTCTGAAATTGCAAGCGTCCATAGGCTGGGGTAACCGCTTATCATCAGGCAAGTCGTATGCTTGTGTGCCACCGAAGTAGTATAAAAAAAGAAGTGGAAGTTAAATGCGGTCTCATGCAAAGTAGGCGCGCGAGTTAATTGCAGTTGGGGTCTGAGGTGGAGAGCGGTAGCATTTCTCCCCGCTGCCGCCCGCAAATCTCACCTCCGACATTCGTAGTGTAGTACTGGCGTTTACACTAGGGCATTCCTGACCTCTGTACTGGACTGTGCGTTCCTCATAACGTAAAACCGTTAGGTTCTATAGCACACACACACACTTGTATGAAATAACGATTTTCTATCGTCAGATCGTTCACTTTTCAAATTTGTTTTTAAAAGTACCAAAATTATACGAGGAATGTTAATTTCTTTTTAACTGCGGTATTCGTGAAGAGCTTAGAGTTTGCACAAATTAGAGCCTACTGTACACTCCATGGTGCCAATATTGCAGTTCATGTATGATATGCTCTATAATATTTACAGAGCGAACACAGACACACGAATGTCGTGATTCGTATGTACTCGTGTCCATGATCTGTGTTAACAAAATTGCCGCGAGAGCACGCTGATGCGTTAAACTTCATTACTTCGTTAGCTATGATGCTATTGGGTCATTCGACCGGATGCGAAAGAGTTACAGAAACTGTATAATTTAGAAGCGGTACTTGGGACTCCGAGCACCTGATTTGTCACGAAAATGTAAGTTAGAAGCTCAAAGTAGATACCGTACTTCAAAGTGCTAGTAAAGATCATTGGGTTTGCCCTTTTTATAAACGTGGCATATATCACAATACAAAATCATTAATTACTACGTAGTTCAACTCGTCTTCGCTAGACGACGCTGGCATATGATTGCGCTATAAGCTGATGTTGCCAGACATATGTACATAAATACGTTCTTTAATTTCAAGGAAAATATATTGAAATGGTTCGCAAATAAGCCACTTTCATTTGTCCCCCAGGGTACTATCAGTAGTGTAATGCGATATTTTCTGTGTCACGGGGCCAATATTGGCACTTATTCACATTCCTTATTTAAATTCTGATTCTGTACCGCAAATACTATCAACTAAGTAAAACTAATACACATATGTCCACTAGGTATTTTCTACCGTTAACATAAGTAGGTAATACTGACCTCTCATAGTTCACACATAGCCTTCAATAGCTACAGAATGGGTACTTGACACGTAGACAAGGAATGAATACCATCTCAATGCCCTACGGTCTACGCGGTAGTTGAGGATATTGCAGCCGCGGGCTACAGAACGTGCTACGAAGTGCTACGATTGAGGGCGAAATTGTGTTATTGTGACGACTGTGCGGGTTTTAATTGCTTTGTATCAAAGGAGTTCAGTTGGTTCGTAAGAATTTAGCTTGTTTTTTTTTATAATTTCATGTCTTATTCGAAAATTTATGACTTGGGAGTAATCAATTGATTACTAAAAAATATTCAAAATTTACTTCAACGTACGGTAGGTACTCGATTTCAATCAACTGTCTTACTTTTATATAAAGAACCGGCATTTAGCGGTAATATCAATGTCATAATTAAACATGGAAAAGATCAGTGTCGAACTGGCTGGTTGCACTCTAACAAAAAATATACATATTATCTCTGAACAATAATCAAATTCGCCGTCCGTTGTTTGAACGTTTGTAAGCCCCCCGCGACACACGAGTATTCCTAATGTGGGAATTGTCTTTTAAAAAATTAAAGTATGTTCTATATCCGGTCACAAAGAATGCAGCAATTGATTATTATATAACTTTATACAACAGTAGTGTTGTGCGAATACGGATACTCAGCGATGTATCGAGCGAAGGAAATAAAAATATCGCATCAATGGCGACATAAAAGAGGCTTCTCGTGTCCGCTACACACGAGATTTGGGTATCATTTAAACATGTCTATTTTAAAATTACTAGTTGTAGTCCAGAGGTTGAACTTGGACTGTTATTCACAAAATTATTAAAAAACCATTAAGCCCCATCGAAGGCATAAAAATTGTTTTTAAGTGTTTTTTTATTGACAACACTAAAGCTCGTTAATAATAATAAACAAAAAAAAGAAATCGGTTGACAAACATTGAGAAAGAGGTACTGAATTTTTGTCTTTATCTATTTACTAGCTGTTCCCCGCGGCTTCAGCCGCGTAGAAGTCGTTATCGCGTAAAATCATAACCCTCCTTTTGCGCAGTCGGTTAAAAAGTAGCCTATGTCCTTCCCAGGGCCTCGAACTATCTATATACCAAATTTCATCTCAATCGCTCCAGCCGTTTAGGCGTGAAAGCGTAACAGACAGACAGAGTTATTTTCACATTTATAATATTAATATATATTAGTAAGGATAAATACAGATTTTTGTCTACGTTACTAAGTAAGACTTGAACGGCTCACATTTTAAGGACAATCTAAGGACTCTTAGAAATGTTTTTGAGTTAAGTTAGAAAATATTTTTAAATTTCAAATTTATTGAATTTAAATCTTTAATTTTAATTTCATTCTTTATTTCATAAAATTGATCATCAATTATTCGAAATCGTCGATTTAATAAATAATTATTATACTTTAAAATTATAGATTAACAAAAAAGGATAACAAAATATCATAACAAAATATAACCGCCCGTTTCCAAATGGTTGAGCCTTGTGAGAAGAAAGCGGGCAAACAACCTCACGGCCACTCTTTAAAAAAAAACCAGTTAGTTTTAACAATATTTAGTAAATTTTATTAGTAGTTTAAATATATTTTATAGACTAACGCTTCCTTTATGAAAGGCTGATCAATGCAAAAATTAAGTAATCGTATGTCAAATCTCCTTTCAAGAATATATCGAGTTACTGAAAAGATGATGCACTTTGATTTGGTCATTGGATCAGTTAACAGAACTGTCAAATTTTACTGCAAAATCTTATGTCGAATGCCATTCGAATTTTTGAATGTTTCTTTGATCAAAGTTTCAGAAACTAGAACTGACTTGACACCGCAGTTAACTTGAGAGCTCTGTCAGTTGAACAATACTTTGATCAGCCTTTTAACAGCAGGGTGTAAGTATTATACTTCATTGTATTTATGTTTAAATTGAACACAACTTGAATCCTTGAATGGCGCTGGAGATTTCTGTTGGATTTAGAGCAGCTGAACTGAACCAGGGCATCTGAACCCTTCTATCCAGGGTAAGTTTTAGTGTTTATGCGCACCTGTAACTTCTTACAATCAAGGGAACCATGTACTTATCTGCCAACTTAATTCTTCTAAAATCGAAGTTCATTTTAGCGATCTCATCCCACGCAACCGTATTGTCGTAAAACTTTGTAACATCATCTTTCTATCGTCATTAATACCGCATACGGCCAAAACCTGCAATGTAATCAATCAAACAACATTTAAACATTTTATGCAATCAGCTGGCCTTGACGGCGCCAAACGTTTAAGGTCATTCACCGTACTGCACAAAAAGAATACCTACGGTTGTAACGGTTACATTGCGTAGTACCTAATGAAACTAATGACTATAAATCCTTAATCTCGCATTTTTATGATAAACTTACTTTTGCATTGTGATAAGTATCCACAAAAATACGTTTTTGTAAGGTTTTCGCGAAACTCAAACTTACACGCTGTATTATATTATAAAAACAAACTTGGAAATCCGAAATTTAAAATCTGGTTTGTCTAAATAAAGCGTTTATAATGTAAGCATATTCGGCAATATTGTCAAACATATCTTGGGATACCCTCTTCGTGTGAATCACACCCGGTTCTATTATACAGGGTGGAGGAATAACATTTCACTCCATTCTACTCTCGGCATTATTTGTATTTGTTTGTTTGTCACTCGTGCTTTGAATGTCGTTTTGGAAACTTTTGCCTTCTTTATATGGCTATCTTTCATAGATTTGAGACATTTCGTAGAATGCCCATGGGGCTTTGTAATATGATAGTAAGATTGAATTGAGGGGGCGTTGCACTGATATTTAATACTGAAGTACTGTACTGCACTGAAAATAAACTTATAGACAGTATAATACACTTGTAAGTGGTTGTGCGTATTCATTGAGATACTGTGTACTTACTTTTATAAACATTTTTTTTGTGATAGGGGGCAAACGAGCAGACCGGTCACCTGATGTTAATGACTACCGCTGCCCATGGGCACCTGCAACTCAAGAGTCACAGTGCGTTACCAAACTTTAAGGTAGGAGTTTGGGATGGGGGGAATAGGGGTGAGGAGGGGAGAGAGGGAGAGGGAAGGGTTAGGGCCTCCGGTAACCTTACTCACTCAGCGAAAAGCCATGAAACCATTGCTTCACTGCCGGGTTTCTGTGAGGCCGTGGTTTCACCCGGTCGAGCCGGCCCAAGCGTGGCTCTCCCACGTGTAAAAACATACACATAAACATTCGAAAAACAAGCAAAATTCTCCGGTTCCTCTAGATAGACGCAAACTGCAAGGTCCTCTCAGTTCGACAGCTGTTCATTTTGAAAGCTGTCCTCAGAAAACATCGAGATGTGCCCCACCCATACCCAAAAAAACGCAGCTTATCATCTGTATGCCCTCGTGTGGCTTGTAGAACCTCCTTCGCGAGAAGACAAACGCGCAGTATAAGCGCTAAATTATACAACGAATTAAATAAGAAACTAAATATCGTTTCAATA
Organism: Euplagia quadripunctaria; assembly: GCA_963859945.1. Taxonomy (NCBI): domain Eukaryota; kingdom Metazoa; phylum Arthropoda; class Insecta; order Lepidoptera; family Erebidae; genus Euplagia; species Euplagia quadripunctaria. Next base: position 2,198,021 of record OY982563.1, read on the forward strand.
AGTAGACGTAAAGTTAAAGTGAAAGTTACTGATTGGCTTCAAAAACTCAATTACCAAACAACTGAAGATCTGCTTACATTCCTAAAATAAATCCCACTACACACACACACACACATAGGTATATAATTAAGAGTCTTAACTGTCTAGTTTTTGTGCGACTGAACACTGTCTCCTAAGATCCTTAGCTCACATCTAACGTACGCATCCTCAGCATACATCCATGGCTCAAATCCTTAGGCAAGGGATGTGTTCCCTTGCTTTAATTAGTATGGAAAAAACTTCGTTGAACCCTGTTCCACTAGAGCTACGCTAAGGCTAAGGCGTCAGACTTGCGATCGAGTGGTTGCGGGTTCGAACCCCACCCAGTGCACTACCGACGTGAACCCACTCCTAACACAAGCATTTAGCTTAGCTAGAGGGGTTAATAAGAATACTAGTAATTACTACCACGTTACTAGTACCCATTACTTACCCACGTTACTAGTAGACTTTATTCTAAATAAAAAAAATACTATATGTTAAAATCAGGCACATACGTAGCTACGCAACTTAGCACATCTATAGTGGAATCACAGCCTTAGGGTCCTTCAATGGTAAGCGACTGCCCGGTACCTATACCTACTATAAACACTTACAACACAATGGATGATCAAATATCATTCGTAGTGTAACTGAGGAACGCTGTGCGATGTCCCTCTTCCCCTTCTGATCAAAATGAATCATATTAGCCTCGGGTTTATAGTCACTAAAGACCTCCACTATCCACCACCACTACATATATGGCTCCATCATCAGATCAGCTCCAAGATGCAAAATATATGTACGTTTCATTTTATGACTCCTGTGTCGCAGGGGACTTTACAAACATACCAATAACGAACACAAAGAACACCCAGGTTCGTGTGGGAATCGAACCCACGACCTATGGTGTAGCAGGGTCACTGACCACTAGACCAACAGGCCAGTCAATTAAATTATACTATTTTCATCCAAACTACAAACTTGTAGGAAGTTTCAATTCGATACGACAATTAGAAGTAAGTTAAAATTTATTTCCAAAATTTGTTTAAATAGTTACAAAGTGAAGCTAATAAGAGCGTGTTAAGAAACATAAGGAACATCAGAAGCGGGAACTTGGGAACAAATGGCGGATCTTTGTACTGAAGGAACAACACGCCCCATTGCTACACTTTGTCGTTACCATTCTCATTTAGAAAACATTTATTCTTATCTCTTTTGCCTACAAACACTGACGATATTTTAACATTACTTTATGTTTACCTCAAGCGGTAGTTTTCGCACGAATACCAACATAAATCTATATAAGTAAATAGATGCAGTCTCAACGATCCTGCACATAAAACTAAGGCTTAAATCTTGCAATAACAATAAGTTAAGACTAAAAAGCTTGTTTATAACTCACGACTTCTTAAATTAAATGTTCTCAGTTTCTCTCAGTTATAGTATCAATAATTATAATTTACATTAAAGAAACTACACGACGCTGATAATGTGCGTCTAATGTTTAATTATCACACGGATCCCGCTTGTCACCCGCGGGTTAATATATCGTTGTAGCACCGACGGTCCTCCCATTTCAGGCGCAGTATAGCGCAACGTGTTCTTGCAGTCGGTGGTCGGTTTCCACAAGATAAAAAGGCTAATGTTTCTTTTAACACCAGAAGACTTACTTTTTAGGTATCTTTTGCAAATGTAATAACACGATGTAGTAGCTGTATTAGCAGCGCAAAGAATAAAAATATTTGGCCTACTGACAGTACCTGAATTTGGAGCTACTTTTCGATTTACTCATTGTTCTTAAATTAATGTTATGATACTAAATACAATAGGCAAAAGGGATAGGAATTAGATTAAGATAGGGGCAGATTTCGCTCTCCTCTATGGCAATGCCACTGGGAAAATATATTACAGAAGATTTAGATTAATTAAATTTTAGCACTAACACATTAATTAAACCACTGTTAGGATAATATTATGTTTTTGCTGGTTATGTTAATCGGCTTACAATTAGAGAAGCTGTGTACTTCATTAACCCCTTCATTGTAAAAATGAATTTAAATCATAACAGTACATCTATACTCAAGTCGTATATCCGATACTACTGCAGTAGTATACTTCATTGGACCTACGCAAACTAGAGATCAGATTATGTCAGAGTCAATTTGATTAAAACCAATCCTTATCGATACTCTCTTGATAAGCGCATTTGTTAGTGTGAAGCAACATAGTTCACCCTCTGTACTTTTCTATAAAGAGTGGAATTGTTTAGGCCTCCTTGTAAAATGCAGCGCGAGAAGGTTTTCTAGACAAGTACCCCTCTGATGTGCTTTAGATTTTTGATTCTTGCAACGATTACATCACGAGTTTCAGACTGAATTTATACATTTTAGTAGGGTAAATTTAAACAAATCGTGTCGTAGTCGTATCGCGTCTTATGAAAAGCTCCGCAGCGCCCGCCTTACGACGGTCGGGGCGTTCGCTTTTTGTATTTTCCATTATGGCGGCCAACCGTCTTATTATCATAAATATAGCGTTAAATACTCCCCTTTATGTCCTCTGTGATTTACAAAGTCGCCTCCTGTTGCCAAACGATTTATCTGATCATTGCCAAGTATTTATTTATGTTTGGAGATGGTATTTTGTGTTTATAGAATTATAGATTTTTCTAGTATGTCTGTGTCTGTTTGTGTGTATGCCTTTATGGGGATCTTGTTTCGTTAAATGACGTGATAAATACCACGAACATAAAACATTTAAACAAGAACATATTGTTTAAATTGTTTTCCGTTGGTAGTATTTAATATAGTAACAATATTTTTAACTGACGAAAAAACGTAGGAGGTTCTCAAATCAATCCGTATATTTTTTTTTTTATGTATTACCACGCATAACTTTTTACAGAGTTGTCCGATTTTGATAATTCGAAGAGAGAAACAAAAATAATCGAAAACACTTCTACCAATAGACTATAGATTTTACATATTAATTAATTTGCTTGTTATATTTACATTTGTTTATGAGTTGAGTTAGGCAAAGGCGCAGTACGGCACACCGTGTGGTTTTTGTCGGTTCGATTCCGACACACCGTCCCACCGAAAACCCCGGTGGGGTGACGGCCCGAGGGGGTTTCCACGCGTATAAAAAAAAGCTAACAAGCTTATTTTTCACTTTTCAGTTCCTTTCTTCTTTCGTTGGTTTATTTTTTGTTAAAAGTATTTATGATATAACATCAACCTCTTAAAGACAAACGCATTTTCCATTACACAATAAAAAAAAATAGATTTTTTTTTATCATTTTCAGCAAAATAAATTTTAATTAATTTTAAAAATAACAAATTTGGCAACTATTAAATCTCAAGTACATAAAGAAAATGTAAAGTCCCTTGGCCTATTTAAAATATGTAAACAAATAATTGTCACTTGAAATTGCTTTTTGATAGCTTGGTTCAGAACAACGATGTGAACAAAAAAAATCTAAGAAATTGTTTTTATCCCAACAAGAGTGGTACAGTAACAAAGATAATTCTGAATATTTAGACACTAAAGTTCATTTTGATAAATCTTTTGACTTTGGGTGTGTAAAAGTGCCTAGCCATAGATATGTAAGAATTAGCGTGCTATTGTGAGAGCGGGTTCTTCTTTTATGATAGGTACTCTACGTACAAGCACAGAGTTTGGAAACGAGACCCGTTTACGAACGTGTAATCAAAATTATAAAAATCGAAATTGGGGTAGATATGTGATCCACTACTAACATTTGGATATGTAGGTAATAGATAATTATCCTACTAACATTATAAACGTGAAAGTTTGTGAGGATGTATGGATGTATTTATGTGTAGATGTATGAATGTTTGTTACTCTTTCACGCGAAAACTACTAAACCGATTGCGATGAAATTTGGTGTGTAGATAGCTGGAGACCTGGATTAACACATAGGCTACTTCTTATCCCGATATTCCCAAGGGATCAGGACTTACGCGGGTGAAACCGCGGGGCCTAGTACCTACATTATAAAGTCTTTGTTCAAATGTAGCCTTTACAAATAAATTTAAAAAAATCTTATGATATCACTTGTTGATCAGTTGATGTATCACCTTCTCAACTCATAAATGAATGAGTACGTTACAAACGCGTTTTTTTTTAAATACATGTATAATTTTATTTATTTCTCAATAAGGATAGTTTATAATGTTTTAATCACATGACTGTGTTAACAAAACATTGAACACAATCATATTATTTAAAAAAAATCATACCGTACCTACCATCCAAAAAAAATCATGATCTCTCATCTGGTCTACAGGGGTTCTCGGAGGATTCACCCTACAAAACACTATGACGGAACACCGTGTGGTTTAAACAATTCGAGTCTGACATACCACTTCACCCTTGCCTCCGGTGAAGTGATGATCCGTAGGGGTTTCCAAAAAAAAAAGCAAAAAAGAAGAACGAAGACTATGATAATTAACTTTTAAACAAGTGCATATATAACCCACTTCAAACTGAATTCTTCATCCCTTAATTTTCCACCCTTAGAAGTGGAATATTTTCTTCAAATTTAAATGGGACCAACCGTTAGTATTATCAATGTAATTTAAAAAAGAAGTAGGTATTGAAATCGGTTCACAAATGGCTAACATATCGCAAAACATACACAAAGAAAAACTGTCGAATTGAGAATCTTGTTATTTTTGAAGTCGGTTAAACACTAAATAACCATTAATTGTGCAAGCGATTCGTGAGAACCAAAGAGCAATAAATACTAATTGCTCTTTGGTAAGAACAGTATGCAATACAAGTCTAACGTCTTGTATTGTATACTGGTCAGGTCTGATTTCAGAATATCATTGTAATAACTAGTAATCCCATCTCTACTTAATTTATATGAAATACAACGATTGATTTCAACGCCATCTATACTACAATATGCTTAATACATGCTGACTAAAGCAGATATTGTGTTTAACTAGAACTTCCAAACATAGTGTAACATTTATCTCAAAGATGACGCTGTAAAAAATATAAGAATATACATGTACTACCAGTTTGTGAAAATAGTTGCTTGCATAATAATGTTTTTTGTAATTATACATTTGATCGTATATTATGTACGAGTACATAATATACGATCAAAATTTAGGTACTCAAATGAGTAGGTACCTAAATTTTATAGAGTAGGTAAGAAGGTACCTACCTACATATTACCTAGGGCCCAGTTGAAACCCAGCGTCAGGCACCCACCAGTGCCCGGCACAAAGCTGAACTGGGCTCCCATTTTTGGTGTAAACGCGAGATGATTACTCCTCGTCTTGTAAAAAGCTATATCTCCTATAACCCAGCTGTATGTTTAGAATTATCTAGTTATTTAAGTGTATAATTCTGTTAGTGTCTCGTTGGTTGTGCCAAAATAAACGTATTTTCTTTCTTTCTTTCTTTCTAGTATACTATCGAATGCTAATTTTCTGGCCAGTAACCTGGAGAAGCGTGTTTTCCTAATAGAAGACCCAATTAAGTATATGATAGGTACATCCTTGTGAAATTTTAAAATTATTAGGAAATGAACTTTTTAATTCTAAGTCACGTCAAATGTAAATTTTCAAAGACATGTAACTGGACAGTCACAGACAATCCTATATACTATAATAGGTATGGGTTTGGTTTAGGCATCTACTTGCGAGTATCAAAACATGCGGTAAACCATTTGCGTATACTTACCTATTATGAGTAGGTAAACCAATCTTTACACAACCATATAAAATTGTTAAGCTATTCATACACATTTAGAATTTAATTTTTTTTGTTGTTTTTTGCATGTAAAATAATTTAAGTAGGTAGTTACCTACTTTGATAAATATACCTACATACACATATAATATTGTACAATAACTTTAAGAAATAATTAAACAACAGATATAGGTACATAATATATTAAATGCATTTTGCAACTAGTTGATAAATCTCTTTTTTTATAGAATAGGGGGCAAACGAGCAGACGGGTCACCTGATGGTAAGTGACTACAGCTTCTGTGAGGTCGTGGTATCACTCCGTTCGAGCCGGCCCATACGTGCCGAAGTATGGCTCTCCCGCAATTATCGTGTACCTACTCTTTCGTGTGATTTCAAAGTGAAATATAACTAACAATAAATACTTTTTTGCTTTCGAGGCTTCGGCAGCTTATTATACTGCTCACATTAAAAAGAAATGACGCGTGCGTGTACTTGGGAATTAAAGAACGTAAATCTAAGTATCCATTAACGAACGAAAGTCTATTGAAAAATAAACCTTCTAACTAATATATTTGTATCAACATTGTTGCACTTCTAACCCTACCTACTTTGTGTTTGTATGACGGTATCCATTCAGTATAAACCTGCTGTATTGACCAACGTTTCCATTATTAGAGGATCAGCCACTCCTAAACTTCATTCTAAGCCCAACAATGCACAATTGCGAACTACTTACACATTTAAGACTTGCGAAATAAGGTGCGGCTGATGGATTAGTAAGTACAATTAGCATGTTCTTTTTCTTTAGATGCCTGTCCGTTACTAAGTAGCCAGTCAACAGCAGAAAACAGTAGTCAATTTTTAATATTCATCTTTGTTCACGGCGAGCGCAAATGCTTTTTCGGGTTTTGACCCATCAATCAGGACTTTGCCTGCTTTACTATGATATGTTTCTTATAGCTTAGGTTTACTATTCATATTTCAGAAATATATTATGTACTTGATATTCTATTTGCCGCTGTTTCATGTTGTGTAGGAAATTTAGTTATCTTGTTCGTCCACTATCTAACTAAATAACATTCGGCACAGCTCAAACGTATTTAAATCATGAAGCGAATGAAAGTAGTCTGAAATATTAGCATGATTCAAAATATATCCTATTTAGACTTATAATACGAGTATATTGTTTTACTTAGATTTATTTCAAATTAATCCTGTGAAAATTGAAAATGGGGTAGGTACCGCCATCTATAACAATTTGCCCACACTACGACAGCTTGATTGCGTCCTTGTAGTGACAAGTTTTAGCACCATAAAACGCTACATGTTAATATCAGAGTTACCTTTCCTCTAACACAAAATACTTCTTCTTTTAAGTTGAAGGTAATGTTATAATTTTTAGGTTTAAATTTTCTATGTACCTACTTATTTATTGAATTTCGCTATTTGCTGGTTCACATAGTGTTTAAAAAAACTCTAAGTAATTTTTTTTTTAACTTAACAAAAAGAAGAGATAAACCGAATCTGAAATCTTCCCTTAGGTAATTCCGGATTATATACCTACAAGCATTGATATCAATGCCTACAATACTTTTTCATGGTTTTATTTAACTATAGAAGATAGAGTATGGTATTTAGTTAGACATAAATAGGGAATTGGCATTAATTTAATGGAAATTAAATTTAAACATTTTTTTTTTATAGGTACTTATTGTTTGAATCATGAGGCATAGATAAAAGGGAGAGTCAATGACAAAAGAGAAACTTAATGTTAACAACTGGTTTAATGAGTTTAAACGTGATCGAAGCAAACTCACTGATCATTTTCGAGAAGGACGTCCTTTTACGGCGACTACTGAAGATAATCACGCACAGCTGTGCGGTTAATGATAGAAGCTTAAATGTCATATCAACAGATTTGGGCAGCTTTAGACATTGGTATGAGTCAAGTACAAAAAGTCTTACATAAACATTTAAGCGTCAGAAAGCTTTGTACTAGATGGATACAGCAAAATTTGACGGAAGATTAAAAACGCCGATGACGGAGGTGACTCGAATGCTGTATATGACATCATCACAGGAGATGAAAGCTGGATATATTGTTACGAATCTGAAACTAAAAGACAATCTGTATAATGAATGTTTCCATTCGAAGATTTGCCGACAAAAGTAAAGAAGGCCAGAAGTCAAGGGAAAAAGATGATTGCCTCATTCTTTAGACGGACGGGTCATTTCGCAACAATCATTCTAGAACATAAAAAGACTTACTGCCGATTGGCATGTCAGTCATTGTCTATCAGTTGTCTTGTAAAATGTTAGACAGCAGCGCCCAAGAAGCAGGATCGTCCTCACTCCACCAGACGGACTATCGAATATTTGTTTATCGAAGGTGTGGAGCTAGTAAGTCATCCTCCTTACAGTCTCGACCTTGCACCTTTTATTGATTTCCAAAAATAAAAAAATTACTTACAGGAATAACATTTGTACTTATAGGAATTCGTTTTATAACCCCTGAAGATTCCGTGACTGTGTTTGAAAAAGGCGTGGAAGAGATCCCTAAAGAAGAGTGGGCTCACTGCTTCAGTCAATGGTTCAATCGCATGCGACAGTGCTTAGAAAGGAACTGAGACTATTTCGAAAAACAATAAATATATTAACAGGCTCCAGGCTTTCAGTGCAACCCCCGTATAATTGTGTATACAGCAACTCCTTAGCGTCTCCTTATTAAAAATACTTTAAAAAAAAATCCTTATAAATAATAATATCAATTGAAGTCACTTTTGCGGACGGTACAGTTAATAGCGGACGGGTGCGCGGGCGCGGCGTACACAAAACATATAGCCGAGTATCATTTGACAATTTGCGAGCAATCAATGCATTGTCGCCGCTCTTTATTCAACTCCAAATAATACATGGAAAATTGTCCATTCCAATTGTGATTCAACCATTGTTGGTCTAATGACACGATTCAGGCTTAGCTCGCTTCGAAACTGGTCATCAGTGCATATCCAGATGTGTTAGAGATGGGTATTATCAAATCCTAAATTTATTCTATAATAAAGTAGTATTTTGGTGTTTTTTTTTATTAACATGCTCTTTAACAATTTAATAAACTGTAATCTCCACCAAAATTGTGTTGTTCTAGTGAATTGAGATAAGAACTTTATAAAAAATGTTGAATTCTAATATGAAATAAAAAAAACTAATTGAAATTCATAAGACATCTTTGAGAAGTATTTTTGAGACCAATGACGTAATATCAATGGCATATCAATTGGAACAGCAATCGACAAGACAGCTACCGAAAATAACGAGACACTCTAATCCATATCACATAAAACGACCAATGAATGCATTCATGGTATGGTCAAGGTTGCAGCGGAAGAAGATATCAATGATGAACCCGAAGTTACATAACTCTGAGATTTCTAAACGCTTAGGACTTGAATGGAAGAGTTTAGACGAAACAGAGAAGAGACCGTTTATTGATGAAGCGAAGAGATTGAGGATAAAACATATGCAGGATTATCCAGACTATAAATATCGACCTAGGAGAAAAAATCATTTAGATGCAACAGCATTTACGAATCCTCCGCTCTATACTACGAGAGAAACTTTCGTCGAAGTAGAACCTCGTCCGGAGACCAACTATCAAGCGTTGTCTTATCCAGACCAGTTCGTATACAATAATATGATCAGTTACACAGTTCCTTCAATGCCTCAACCAACATTTGTGCCAAATGCCATTAGACCTAAGGAAGAAACTTTGCCAAACTTGGATTTAAGGCCATTGCCGTCGATCGAGAGCATTTCTCCAAGGCCTTTTGCGGTTGTCAACCAACAGATGATGGTGAAAGCTTACCAGGATCTACATTACGTGCCCAGTGATGTTACAAGGATATCATATCATTATCCATTTGGTGTGCAGTAGGGAGGAAATATGTTTTGTTAAATTCCTGTTACTTACTTTGATATTGTCGAAAGTTTACGCGAATGTTACACAATGAAATAAAACTATTTTTAACGGATTCTATCGCGATTTATTTGGTGTTATTTTACTATTTACACTGATCCCGACATTTCAGTTGCTTTTCAGCAGCCATGGTCACGGCGGGCAGACTAAGATGGTGGTCGTCTCATGTAATTTGGGGTTGAGTAAGTAACTTACTCAAACCCAAGAAAATACAAAACACAGCAAGGCTTCAAGACTCAGAGCTCATTCTGCGTAAATAGTAACACCAACAATCAACAAACTTCGGGTACTTTGAGATAACTTTGCACTTCGATACATGAGACGACCACCATCTTAGTCTAACCGTGACCATGGCTGCTGAAAGCAACTGAAACGTCGGGATCAGTGTAAATAGTAAAATAACACCAAATAAATCGCGATAGAATCCGTTAAAAATAGTTTTATTTCAATGTTACTTACTTTCCCGTCGGTATTTTGTAAATAATAAATTTATGTTTCCAGTCGTTTCTCTTATGGAATATGCTTTAATATTACTTTCCTTCTTAGACATCAATCTTTTATTTTGTGAAAGAGTCTGTTTAAATCCACATACGGTAAAAATAATAAGAAATTGAAAGATTTTAACTATGACGTTTAAAAGTACGTCAAATTCTGATGAAAACAGGATAAAATAAATTAATGGCTTTGGTTGTTAGTATATCCTATGATTTATACACCCATCCACACGTGAAATTGTAATTAAATTTAGTAATTATTTCTGCAAGGTGTTTGAAACATTTCTGTCAAGAAAATAAATCAAAAATCAAATTTCTTCTCATCAAAAGTCCTAATTTTTTTGCCTAGACTCGTACTTAAATTAAGCAAAGAAATAAAATTATGTTTAGCCATTTTAATGATTGTGCAATACCGATGGGAAAGTTCTGTGATTGTATGGTTGTCAACAAAAACATCTATGACATAAAAAGTGGTTGCTGCATAGAAATACTGACACAAATTTGACATAAGGCTATTTAATACTAGTCGGTGATGACGTCATTGATTTTTAAATAATTAAGGTAGGTATTCATGACCCGGATGGTCATTTTTTTTCAGTTACAGTTAAAACCATAGCAGTTTTATGAAAACGTGTATGACTAAACTTAAAAAAGCGTAATTTTTAGAGGTTCTCAATTCGACCGTATATATATATTTTTTTTTTGTGTATGTTCAGCACTCTCTCCGTTATTTATGAACCGATTTTGATTATTTTTGTTAGATAGGGTATACCTCAAGGGTTGTCCCATGTCAAGGAAATCAGGATCTGATAATGGGATCCTGATAAAATTGAGAGAAACCCTCGAAAATTGTAGAAACGGATAGTTTGTGTTTACTTTTTATTACTTTATCAGGTATTTTCGTTCAGAAATCATCACATCATGTAGCTGAGTTGATGATGAAAAAAATCATCAAATAAAAGTCTTTTTAACAAAAAATTAAACCGACGAAATAACTAAAAAGCAATAAATAAATAAACCTCTTAAGTCTTGAGCTTAAGCTTATTTACATAAACTATAAAATGTTATATAAACTTATTTTGAGTCTGCGCCAAATAATAAAATGATTAATTACCTACGTATAGCCATGTCCATTTCTACGTAGGTACATATAAAATTTAGATAATTAATCAGTTTGTTGTTTGGCGCCGACTCAAAATAAGTTTATATAAAATTTGATAGTTTATGTAAATATGCTCAAGACTTAAGATTTTTATTTATTTATTGCTTTTTAGTTATTTCGTCAGTTTAATTTTTTGTTAAAAAGATTTTTATTCTGTATAGAATTAATGGTTGTTTTTATTGCTATTATTGTTCGTCCTCAGTTGGTTTTCTGGTATAAATTAGTTTACTAGTCCTTTTATAATAAAATTAACAAAACATTGTTTCGTAAAAACTAAAAGAGGTTAGTTCGATTCCCAAATAATTGTGTGATGAGCACAATCATGTCGATCATTTGTTCTGTGTCAGGGTGTAATTTATTTATAATATGTATGTATTTAGTAATATATAAATATGTTTATCAACAGTCAAGTTACCATAGTACAGGCTTTGCCTAGTTTGGGATGGGACGGCCGTGTGTGAGGTGTCTCAAGTTATTACTGTTACTTAGTGCAGCACTTAATCAACTTTCATAACATGGTTCAAATTGATTACATTAAAAGGATTTAAAGCGATAGTTTAGGTGCAAGTATGTACGAGTATATGGCCTTGAATTACCTGGCGTTAATACCAGGTTAGACTGCCTGTGATTACGGACTGACTGGTACCGATTGTAGCGATGTCTGTCTGTTATGTTTGGTGGTTTGTAAACCATATGCATATACGCCTTTATTCCTGTTTATGTATCTAATCGAATATCGTGGTAAGTTATAGTTTAAAAGATATTTTGGTTCCGATCAATTACTTACTTGTTCTCTGTAAATTCTGCTTTTGTATAAATTCGAGCAAAGTTCATGTTTTTTTCTTTTTACGTGACTATGTGTATAGTCATATATTAAATACAGTCAACTGTTAATTTGCGTTATATTTATTTACGCCATAATTTGTAGTAAGTAAGTAAGGGTTTATTTTACATTAATTATTATTATTCATAGGTTTGAAAGTGAACTGGACAAAGTCATGTTGTTGCAATTAATAAAAATAAATTTGATAGAAACAAGACATGGTCTACAATTTTTTTAATCATTTCTGATACATATTTAAAAATCAATGTTCATTTCTTAATATTTTATGCGCCGCCGTACGGATCATCCGATCATCTATAAATTTTGCCTACACTTCTCCAGGAAAACAGCAAAAAAAGGACATTGTTACGAGCAGGGGTTTGGAATTAGATAGTTACACCATTTTATACCGAAATAGAGACAATTTATGGAAATAACTAGCAATTAACACCATTACAAGTCACAATTACAGTAATTCTCACTATTATTCACTTGTATTATTCGCTATTCTTCTCACTTGGTAACTCATAATATCGCTTAACTAGAACTGAATTCATACCGCTATGCAACTTACATAGTTCGAAAAGCATCTCATAAAAAGTTTGTGAACTTTCCTGAAACATCTCGTACTATCTATCTGTCTCGACCGCTGTTGGAACATCTAGAGTTTAGTAGAGCATTCTTATTCATAAACTATTAATTCCGTTATTCGCTAAAAGATGGAGCTGTACGACTCAATTTAGTTCCCAGTACTCGTGACTAGATAGCGCCCGCAAGTCAATTTAGGTTTCCGTAACAGTATCTTTTATCCAGAAAAAAGGGCAGAAAACAACTTTTACGCGAGCGAAACCGAGGACAAAAGCCAGTTAAATATATTTTCTAAAACATTCTTGACTAAAATCTGAAGACAAAGACTGGTTTGTAGATAACTGCCACCGTATACTTCTTGGTCAAGAGCGAAGAAATGAGTAATTGGATCACGAAGTACGCATTCTCACGTAATCTTTAATAAAATATTGAAATGATCCAGGCTACTAACGTAATGCTAGTTTGGAGAGGCACCAAACTAAAAATTCAAGCAGAAATCGGCGTCCTCTACCTCCATAAATAGAAATGTAAGATACTCAGTACTATACACTAGAAATAGAAAAGTACCTAATATATTTTTAAATAAAACCCAAACATTGATGCTGACGTAATCTTTTATCCAGCAAACACCCATTCCCGCCATTATCACCAGCCGTCGATTCCCGTCCACATCATCATCACTGCCAGCCGTCGGAAGCTCGACTAGAAATAATGTACCAACGGTGACAAGAGATTTCGCTGATTGATGATCCACGACATAAGTAATTGATTTACATATTTCAGAACGGGATATTTGCGGAGACACTTTTTGTGAATCATTGTGTTTTTGATTCTAAATATTATAGAAAATGTAAATGAATAAAGTAAAAATGATATAATGAATTGTATTTTTCTCTTTCTTATTCTTAACTTATATGGTGATATATTGTTTTTGAAACTTTTATAATCCTAAACAAGTAAAGATAATAAAACGTGGTGTGGTATTCAAATAGCTTTACTTCATAAAACTCCTTAAAAACTGCTTTAAGTCGCATTTCTTCTAAATTGAAAATTAAGACAATATCACCGCAACAATAGGTTGCTTTGTCAAGAGTAAAATTAGGTGTAATAACAATAAATAATAAATAATACCGTTGTACGATCTCACTATCGTACATACAAATAGTTTTTACTTCTTCCATATAGATAATTTTATGCACGCGTTGCGAGTTGCGACCTACTCTTGGCTGCGCGTTGTTATCTATATATTAATACGTGAAGCGAAAACTTTGGATCCCTTTTTACGAAAATTGGGCGGACGGAGGAGTATGAAATTTCGCACACTTATAGTTTATACAGAGAAGAAGTGACGAATGCTAAAATTTTTGTACAATATTTGCTACAAAGTTAAAAAAAATGCTAAAACGGGTACATACAGCTATGAGTGTTAAGTATATATTATGCCTACCTACAAGCACTATCAAGGAAAGATTCGCTACTCTATACGTTTTTATATAACTTTACTAGAATATACTATTTAAGTTTGGCTGTCTTTCCTGCGTACTCAATTAACTACTAACTTAACTACTTAACAACTATCTTACAGTGTACAAGCTAACTGGCCTGTACAACCGTCTTGCAAATATGTAGTTAAGATCGCTATCTGCCAGTGTCGATCAGCTCGTTTGCCCCCAACTCCATAAAAAAAAAATTTACGAGGATCTGTAAAGCGTGTTTTTAGTTTTTTTAACTAAAATAATTATTAAACTATTAAGTTTGGCAATTAAGGTAAGTTTTGTAAAGGTAGAAGACTTTTCTATATCACTATTAGTATTATACCACGTGGGCCGCCACTCCTCTCGAAAAGGAAGGGAATAACGAGCGTACAGCCTTCTCTGATCCTGTATTCGGGTGGAGAGCTGTCTCTACAAGATCTTTCTAAAGATTGAAGAACTATTGGTGGTGGGATCTTTTTTCTTCCTTTTCAATCATTTACAGAGTTTTTTTATCGCAGTCCTGAAAGGAAACCGTTCCTGTCCGTTGTCATTGAGGGTTAAGACTAAGCCAGGTGGTGCTTTGTGGTCCCCGATCTGACATCTCTCCACCGTACGGTCTGCTAATCTGAAGGACAGGAGAAACAAAACTGTTCAAAATGTGGACCAATCTGGAGCATTCTACTAACATTACGTAATTATATACATTTTGTAGACTTATGTGAAACTCACTATATTATCCTAATCCTAATTAATCTTACTAATACTAGCAACCCGCCCGGCTTCGCACGGGTAGCAGAAACATGTTCAACAATCATCATCATATTTCAACCAATTTACACAAAACCTTAACAAATTATATACCTGAACCTTCCTCATGAATCGCGTATCTATTGGTGAAAACCGCATGAAAATTCATTTAGTACTTAGTTTTCGAATTTATGGCGAACAGACAGACAGATGCGGCGGGGGACTTTGTTTTATAATATGTAGTGATTATAAAGGCGAAAGTTTGTGTTTGTGTGTGGGATGGATGTTTATTACTTTTTCACGCAAAAACGGCTTATGGGATCTGGAAGGGATCTGGATGAAATTCTCACAGATATAGATTATAGTCTGGAATAGCACATAGGCTACTTTTTATCCCCGAAAATGCACAGTTCCCGTGAAATAGATTTCACAAAAATTTCCACGTGAACCAAATCGCAACAAGAGCTAGTATTATAAACGCGATAGTGAGTTTGTTTGTCAGGTTTTCACGCCTTAACTACTCAACCGATCAGCATAAGATTTTGTTTTCACGTTGTCAACGGTAGGCACAGAATACGACATCATCACCGTACTTTCCGAAAAAAATACTGTACCCGCGAGATACTTGACTTGGTGGACAAAATCTGTATTTACACGAGCGTAGCCGCGGGTAAAGCTAGTTTGAAATAAGCGTTAAAACCACATTAAAGCCATCAAACGATCTCCAAGAAACAACAACAGGCAAATTATCGAATTTCATACAAACATAACATCGTTCCTGTTAACCAAATTAATCTGGCTTCGAATAAAGATCACAGCACGTGTACACGTAATTAAATTAAAATAATTGTTCAACTACAGGGTGTTTAATTAAAATGGTTGTGCACAAGGCACGCGGCAACACCATTTTTCTTATAATAAGCTTTCTAATAATTGAAAACCTGATTGTTGAGGAATGTTATAGAACTGTTAATTCGATATTTGAAAAGAATATAGCAAATATACAACGTATGGCAGTGAAATATACGAAGTAAAATTTTAGTTTTGTTATGCATAGCCGATAAGTATGTAGTGAAAGTTTGAGTCAGCATGACAAAATCTGCTGTATTTAAAAAAAAAATGAAATAGAAATATAGAATTCTCTATTATTTGATATCTGTGCATGTACTGTCCAGTATTCTTTTGTTGTAAATCAATGTTAAAATGTACTTTTTATTGAATAATCTATATTTCTAGTCTCTTTCCCTTTTAATTTGGTAAAAGATAGGAATATTCCTGTGCCGCGGGAGGCTTCACAAACATTCAGACACGGACACAAAGAACACTCAGACACGGGACAACTATTTGTGAATCACACAAATTTTTGTCCCGTGTGGGATTTGACACACAACACTTGGAGCGGCGAGGCGAGTGGCAAGGTGACCCCTTAAACCATTACGCCATCCATGCAGTGGTCAATAATGTATTTAATTAGCCAAAGGACGGTAAATCACAGATAACAATTCACAAATATTGTGAATTAAAAACCATCTGTTCTCTTAATTTAACATAGTTTAAACCTTGTTCTCTTTCGTCTCGTCTTTGTTTTGTAATAAACCTAAAATAACTTTAAGCACATTTAACGTAGGGGGTAATATCATCTCTATACGATGAATCGAAAAGGGTTTGCAGTATGTACCTCAGCTAGAACTAAAATGGTAATTAAAGAAACCTCACCGAGGCTCTATAAATTGACATTTTGTTTGTGCCATTAACCCTCCACCGCCACACAAACAAGTTGACATTTTAACCCTATCGGAAAATTACACTGTATAGATTTTGCTTTATTAATTGTTTCATGTTGAAAACAATTTTATTATAATATTGATAAGTTTATTTTATTTGTGCTTACTATAGGTTACCTTTGAAACAACCTCAATATCGTGAAGTTAAATAATGTGGTAATGGGTTACTCCATAGATTGACCATGTCTTTTACGAAGTAATCTATATATTAATACGTGAAGCGAAAACTTTGGATCCCTTTTTACGACAATTGGGCGGACGGAGGAGTATGAAATTTCGCACACTTATAGTTTATACAGAGAAGAACTGACGAATGGTAAAATTTTTGAACAATATTTGCTACAAAGTTAAAAAAAATGCGAAAACGGTTACATACAGCTATGAGTGTCCAGTATATATTTTGACCTGTCATGGTACAAAAGTCTATACAATGACAGGTCAAGTAATAGTGGCCAATAAAATAAACCATGGTCGAAATTCGACCACCACGCGATCTCTTGTGTACATTCATGATTAAAAGGAACAGAGGACAGCCAATACTCTTTTTGCTTGGAAACCGTATCTTCGATTTAATGACGAAATACAATGCGCTTTTACTTGCTATATTTCTACGAAGAAATATTTTATATTGGTATTGTCAAGCACATACTATCAGGCGAAAAATGGTGGTAGTGTATTTGCGATCAAGTGGCTACGGGTTCGAACACCACCCCTATCGACGTGAATCCACTTTTAACACAATCTGCATGGGTTAGAAAAAATTCTAATTATAAATTACCCATTTTTTCACTCACTCACTCTCTCTCTCACACACACACACACTCATTCACACAAACACACTCATATACACAACTTCACAATCCATCCACATATTTCCATGTACTTGGCACTTATATTAAATTGAAAAAATTTACACAAACACAACACATTTACAAAACAAAGTACTTACTTTCTTTATTTTCAAAAACCATAATTGATCTCGATTCTCCATATACCTAATTACCATCCAAAAATAAATCCAAAATTAGTTACCTCTCAGTGCATGAAACTTTATTGTATGTTTAAGAATACTGGCCTACTGGCTTTTTTCTGGTAACGAGCTGGAAAATCCTCATGAATGTCCTCCGTCCTTGGAGGGCTCAAGGCCTCTTACGCTGCTTGCGTTCCGCTGCTTGCCCATAACCGAGGGAGTGAGAATCGTCAATGCATTCTTCTTCTTTCATTAAGTCTCCTACTGTGTATTCAGTGTTATAAACTATGACTGAGCACTGTCTCCCAAAATACAGGTTCCAGCCTAGTTTGGGAAACATTATCAGTTCCTTGTGTAACTTTCATTACAGCATAATATAAATTCAAGACCCTGTTTGTAAATTTTTGCTGAGATCAATAAACATTATTATTATTTTATTTAGTAGTCTTAAAAAAACTGGAAGGGCAAAAGTTTTTGTTTTTTACATTTACTCCAAATAAATTATAACAAATAATGGGACTATTTGGTCTATTGGTCCCATGGTATAAGTCGTTGATTATATTTACGGGCCAGTGTGACATCCTACTTCTGATTTATGGGTTGGACAAACAGTTATTTTATTTTTAGTTATTAAATTGTCAGGAACAGCACGGAATTTGCAAAGCAGTCACCTTCCCAGAGCAAAAATATATATCTGGCGAAATATGGTTGTAATACAACTCTGTTTTTTTCTTTGGGAAGATATGAACGTAACTATAAAAATAGCAGTTGTTAATTAAAAAGTTAGAATGAACGCAATATGCAATGTTAAATAGATATCAAACCACCAGCTCCTGACGTGTTGTCTCTCAGCACTCAAGTCTGGCATATCACATTCAAGTTCATTATGTTGAGCACTTCACGCTAACATACGTATCTGCCATACAAAAAGGGTCTACAAAACACGACGTACCCATTCTGTACGCATCCCTTGTTTCGTACAACACATCACGCTGTGACGTCATTCAATATCACGCGATGTATTCATCCAAAACATCTCTGCAAGAGCCTTGAACAATACTAGACAACTGTCTAACACCTATCTCGCTTGGGCTTAAGCACTATCCCTCTATTCAAAATTCAGTTTCAACCTTAATTCGCTACACGAAGGTTGATTTTAGTATAGCGATATCACGAGATGCAATTCTGACGAACAAACTGCTACGTATTATCAAGGCTTCGTTAAACTTGATCAAGCCGACTGTAAAGTTTGAAATCCATTTCATGAAAATTTAAACAGCAACTTTGAACATAGAAAAACAGAGTTGAAGTTTGTTCAGCAGACTTTTTGCCGAAAGACCTTTCGAATATGGGCTGAAATACAAAACTGTTCAAGCCTAACAAACTCGGCGTGCGTAGATGACAATCAAATTTCACTTTTATGTACATAGCATTAAGGGTGTTGGTAGAAGGTAGCAGTACCGTCATACTGAAACGATGTCATAATCGTCATAGATGTCTTTCACACCGCACGTGAAGAATGAATGATGGATGAATGCACGAGAATCCAGCTTTTTCTGTAGATCATGGTACCGAATCACAGCTTTACTGTCTTAAGTTTTGCATTACACGATTGTAGGCTCTATTTGTAGCTTTCTAAGAGTTATAATTTTGCTGAATGAGCGGTGAAGTAAAATAGTGATCCAGATTTTTGGGTATACGAATTAGAAATGGACCACAATTGCTATTTTTATGTAGGGTGCCTATAGACCTTTGGAAAGAATGCTAAAATCATGCTTTCCAATGAATGATCCCTTAGACTCATGGAAAATATAAAATTCTGCTAATATACATACAAGGATTTACTATGTGATCGTTTAATACCTGAAAAAAATTACCGTTTAAAAATACCGTCGCCCATAGACACCTGCACCTACTCCCACCTGAAAGGGCCGGCAACGTACTTGTAACTCTTGAGTTGCTGGTGCCCATGGGTGGTGGTAGTCACTTACCATCAGGTGACCCGTCTGCTCGTTTGCCCCATATACCATAAAAAAAACGAAAAAAAAATCAGTTCAGTACCTTTTCTCTCGGTTTTCAACCAATTCCCTCTGTTACTGTACAAAAAGTCTTAATTGATTTATTGTCTGAAACACATAAAGGCTTAATGTTTAACACATAAAGGCTTAATGTTTAACACATAAAGGCTTAATTTTTAACACATAAAGGCTTAATTTTTAACACATAAAGGCTTAATGATTAACATATAAAGGCTTCATCTTGGAAGATGTTTAAATTACAAGTCTCTGAACTTATCTTAAAGATCTCAACACCACGAGTGCATGATGAAAACTGACAGAATTAAAAACTTACGGATTACGTATTTATAAAATCCCAATTATTTATGGCTATGTACCTTATTGCCAACTATTTGAATCGATTATTGTTAACGTTCAGAAAATGTAAATATTGTGCAAAAAGTCAAGTATTAGAACTTGAAATAAGTGCCGTGTTTACGTCTAAACATCATTTGATTATCATAAACCATTAATAAACGCACAATTTGTTCAAGTTAGCAAATAAAATATAAGGGCAAAGTCACATCAGCCCCAATATTAGGCAGTAAGCGATCTAATGCTCACACAGTGCGCACACGACTGTTGTGCGCAAAATGAATTGTGTGCGGAAATGTATTACCGGCGTGTGAAATGACTCGGAACTAGGGATGTATCTGTATGGGATTTTTTATACGTAATGTTCGTTTACCTAGTACTAATACCTAGTATTTTTCGAGTCTACATGGAATCAAATAAATAGGTAAATATATTGTACAAAAGGTAGTAATACACTATAACTACTCCTTTACATTGTATTCATATATGCTATATTCGGTAACATAGATAGGTCATACATAACTACTTACCCCTTCGATAAAAAAGGCGTAAGGTTATGTTTTCTTTTATATTTTCATTAAGATTAATACGATTATAATAAAAATAAAATTCATAGTTATACAAACGTATGTAAAACTATAAATAAATAAGTAGTTACAATATGTATGAACATAATTTATATTTCACCGCTTAATTACACTATAAAAAATATATATACCACTTTAGCTCGGTATGTATAATCGTTATCATACATGCTGAGCTAAACTGGTATTTATTTAATTTATTATAACTACTGAATAAAAATAAAATTTGCGCCAATGAGTCATGACGGCTACTATTTTACTTTTAAGACCGATATTCAAATTCCAGGATCGAGTAGTTCCAGTACCTGTTACAATTCCCTCGTTACCCAACACTAGTATTTCGAGTGGTTGGAAACTGTGCATTACTTTTTGTTTACATGTTTACGTTCCGCGTGGGGGTCGACAATGCTATTATTTATTGACCCTCTAAAAGGGGACAGTGTCTTTGGTTATTATCAATATGTTTTATGTTCTATATAACTCTAATAGAGATAATTTTTTGGAAAGATTTATTTCGTTGATAATTTTAACCGACGAAAAATGATTAAAAAAATGAACTTTAAAATATGGCATAAAATTACAGTAAATGTAAGTTTTGCTTTCACGTATTAACTAGTCAACCGATCATAATGAAATATTTTAGATGCTAGCAGCGCCCCGCGGTTTCACCCGCGTAAGTCCTGATCCCGTGGGAATATCGGGATAAAAAGTAGCCTATGCGTTAATCCAGTTCTTCAGTTATCTACATACCAAGTTTCATCGCAATCGGTTCAGTGGTTTTTGCGTGAAACAGTAACAAACGTCAATCCATCCGTCCAAACTTTCACATTTGTAATATTAGTGGGATTATATGGTACTATAACCATCCATTTTCATCCAGAAACAACTACTGCTCCAGGGTGGTAGATTAATAGACAAAAAATACGTTAACGCGAGCGAAGCCGCTGGTAAACAGTAGTATTACATAAAAATAAATAATGCTTATACTCCTTTTTTGTAGGTTGTGTAATCGGTTGACTGAAAATAATTATGCAAGTCGGTTCAGACGTTTGAAATTATTGGGTGTAAAAACAGATAAAATATACAAATGAATTGGGAATGCAGCTGAAAGAGGACCAGGCCAGTGGACATCCAATGGTTGAGAGAGAGAAAGAGGTAGAGAAGAATGTGTACGCATATTTTCATGATGATCAGGTGAGCAGTGACATCATGAAAGCGTAACAAACAAACAGATAAACACACAAACTTACATTTGCCTTTATAATATTAGTTGGGACTAGCTGTGCCCGCGTATTTATATTTTTTTGCGCAGAACCCTAATTCTTTTTGCTAAAATTAAAATAGCCTATGCTACTCTTTATAACATCAGTTCCATCTGCCAGCGAAGAAAGAAAGAAAGAAGTCTGAAAATCGATTCACCCATTCCGGAGGTTAGCCGGAACAACCAGACAGACAGACAAAAAATAATACGCGTAAGGTATCTTTAGGACACCCGGTTGGAACGAAGTTTCTTTCGCCATATAAATATATTAAATGGATTGAATAAATCGTATCAAAATATAATTAATATTGTAAAAACTCGAAATTAAAACTGTGCCATCAGTGAAAGGTGCCCGAACTAATTAATTAATATACAACCAACATGAATTACAGTAGTATTCACAAATGATGTAAATAAAATAAATAAACTCGCGGTCAGCATTTTTCGTTGCGCTAACACTTTTTTCCGTCTTGCCCTTATCCGATAAGCATCTGAAGTGTAACGTGCTATAAGGAACTTCGTGCCAAAATTATTTATATTAGATTTTTTGGTATTTATAAGTACCGTGTAAACATTCATATGCCTTAGTAAAAAGCTGTTACAGATAGAGAGCCAAATGTATATTGTTAAATTTCAATCAAAGTCCAAAACAAATCATTCCTTCCATTACACAATTTGATTTACCCAAACAAATAACACCCCACAAAGTGTTTAACAACCAAATTTAAACAAGTGCCCAGTGCGCCAGATGTCCAAACATGGACTAAATCAACACAAATCTATCGAATTACAAACCGTATGCTCTCATTAGCCTGTTTATACATTATTTATTTCACACTGTACGATTGAGTTGGATTTGAACAATATAAAGGGTCTTTTTGGAGTTCTGTTGCCATGGAAATGTTATATATGTGTCGATTTTGAGCTGGTTTGGTGATTGGTAGCGTAGATTCAACGGTGTATTGTCCCTTTAAAAACGGTCATAATTCGACTTCTTAAGCTTATATAAACAAACAATTTCAATAACATTATGACGGTAGACGGTGAGTGGGCGGGCTCGACTGAGCTCGATACCACAGCCTCACAGAAAACCGGCAGTGAAACAATGATTGGATTGCTTTTCATCGCGTGAGTGAGGTTACCGGAGGCCCTAACCTTTCCCACCCCCCTATTCCCATCTTCCCCTCTCTCCCCTCTGCTCCACTCTTCCCCTATTCTCACCCTAAAGGGCTGCAACGCACTAGTGACTCTTGAGTTACAGGTGCCCATGGGCGGCGGTAGTCATTTACCATCAGGTGACCCGTCTGCTCGTTTGCCCCCTATACCATAAAAAAAAATACCATACCTATTTAAGCACAACCCTTATAAAGCAATAACCCCACAATACGCGTGATAGGAAACCCATTTGACCGCCAAATCGATTGGAAAATTTGATTGTTGTTTCCAAGTCGTTGCAGTTTTCGTACCATTGCTCATGTTACAGAATAACGATAACATCAATGAGAATAAATAAAGCGTTATATTAGAGAACAGTTACGCCTCCGTTATTGAAAATTGTAGGTGACTGTATTTAACATTTGTTTCTTGTTTGACTTGTTCATTCAAAGGTTGTCTGACGTCTGTTGTCTGTCAAACGAGCAGACGGGCCACCTGATGGGAAATGACTACCGCCGCCCATGGGCACCTGTAACTCAAGAGTCACAAGTGCGTTGCTGGCCTTTAAGGTGAGAGTAGGGGAAGGGGGGAAGAGGGGGAGAGGAGGGGAAAAAGGGAGAGGGAAGGGTTAGGGCCTCCGGTAACCTCACTCACTTGGTGAAAAGCACTGCGAGCATTGCTTCACTACCGGTTTTCTGTGAGGCCGTGGTATCACTCCGGTCGAGCCGGCCCGTACGTGCCGAAGCATCCTTCTCCCACGAAATAAATGAATTAAATGAAGCTAATAAAAACTTGTTAAAAAGAATAAAGACCGTCGGTTGACAAACAGGAAAGAAAAAGGTACTAAACTATTCTGTCCTTGCCTCTTTATATCTACTTATTGAATGTATTATTTATTCAGTGTTTATAAATAACGATAACCGTTTACTTTCAAGCAGGCCGCGTTTTTATTTTTGAATCTAGATGTCAAAAAAATACAAAAAAAACCGTTTGCAACTTGTGGTGTTTTTGCCAGAACCCAAAAGGGGAACAACAATAAATAATAAAAAACACAACAGTCTAATGGCCATTTAACTTTTCCGTAATAAATACGTTCATTATATTTGTAAAGTTAGTGTATTTGTGCGTCGCTAATGGATCGTTCTCGAATAATAAACAGCGGAATGGCATTACTTTGTAAAATATTGTGTTTATCAAACGTTTTCGTGACACTTTTTGTGGAAAGTTTTGTTATTGGAAATATTTCGATCATTTCTTACGGCTTTTGACCTTTTTATAATTCTTTAAAAAAAACCGACCTCAACAAAAAAAACTATTCCATAAAAGACTTATATATGGTTTTCTCATGGATGCCATTGTCAGAACTGGACCAAATTGAAATGGGACCACACTGGAAGCACCAGCTTTCAAATAAAAAAAGAATTATCAAAATCGGTTCACCCAGTCGAAAGTTCTCAGGTAACCAACATAAAAAAAAAAAAAACAAACGGTCGAATCGAGAACCTCTCCTTTTTTGAAGTCGGTTAAAAATGGAAAGAAATTATCAAATTATAACAAAATTATGCTCGCAGTGTCACTGTACAGGGATGGAAGATACCAAAGTAGAGAATTTTTATTGTGATGAATGGATTGCGTAATTTACTCGTATTTGTGTTCATTGTATATGTGTTATAGAGAGATACATATAGTAATACTAGCTGCACCCGGCATGTGTTGCAATGGCTTTTTTTTTTTTTAAATAAATGGGGGGTGGGGCAGGAGGGTGAAAAATACTTTACGACCTATTATCATACCTACAAATATACAAATAAAATTATAGAAATCGGTCGAGCCGTTTCGGAGGAGTTCGATCACAAACACCGTGACACGAGATTTTTATATATTAGATTTTAGGGTCGAATAGCACCGTGTGAGAAAAGTGAAACACTGACAAAAAAAGTATTTTTTAAAAGAAACCTTATTTTAAAATGTTTTACTGCCAACATTTCGGAGGAAACAAAGCTGTCATGAATGTATGCACTAAAAATAAATTAACCGGATTTATCCGTATAAGACAATAATAAAAAAACAAAAAATTTAAATTGTTTTTAAAATTCACAAGAGATTGTTTAGAAAATGTGCATCTACTACACGAATGATACTTTCATTCGTTTTCTGGAAATAAACAAATTTAAAAAAATAAACCATTAAATAGGCTACACTTTTCTCTAAAAATGTAGGTAGTTCAGTAGAAATTATTAAAAACCCCCGACCATAGTTGATCGTAACATTATAAGAGTTTTTAACAGTAGGTGAAAATATTTTTCCGGATTTTTTTAAGTTCATTCTAGCGGTATAGTAGTTTGAGTTAGGATAAAAATAAACTCATTCATATTTACTCATGAGTTTGTTTGTAGCAAATCAGTTGCTTAGCCGCGTGTTATTGGACCACTACTTTTAGTCTACACTCCACTACATACGGGGTATAGTGGATGGAAGTTTAGGTGATATAAATTTCACATAAAGTTTTCTTAATGCCTAATGTATTGGCTTGTAGCCACTGCCTAAATTGGGCAGTAAACAGATTGAAAAGCTTTCATCTATTTTGGTATAAATTGTAGAATAAAACCTTCCCCTAGCCTTCTAAGTATGGCAGACAATGTTCAATGTATGATGCAAATTGTCACCCTGGGACCGAGACCGCTACGAGGTCGTATAAACGCCTTGTGAACATTTCTAATGATAAAATCGTTTAAGATGAAATACTGTTAGCTCTAAGTGCATTGGCCTGTTTCACTTGATTCTGGTTAGTGATCCTGACTGCTGAGCCAGAAATGGTGAGTTCGATTCCCATACAAAACACATAATTGTGTGATTAACACGATCATTTGTTCTATGTCTGGGTGTAATTTAGTAGCTCTGCCTAGTTTAGGATCAGGCCGTGTATGAGGTGTCTCAAGTTATTATTTTTATAGTAAAATTAACATGACAAAACCGTTACAAGGTGTGACTGGGTGTGACAGTTATATTAATAAATAATAATAAAAATAAACAAGAGTTTACTGCCCAAATTTCTAGAAACAAGCGAATTAGAATTTGTACCTATACTCTTGGCCGCGTAAATGAAAATATGCGGCATAAAGACCGCATCAGTTCTGATTTCGAAGTGACCGAACTAATAATGAAAGTATTTCAAACACAGTGTAATATAAAAAAAACATGAATAAGTGATTTGCCAAATAATGTCTGTATTAATTACTATTACTTAATTTGTTATAGGTAATTGACATTTACTGACATAATCCTGAAACCTAACAATATAATAAAAGTTGAAGTCGTAACAGTTTATTTCTTACAGAATCCTTTGTCAAAATGTCTGACAAGGGAAAACATAAATGAAACAATAACCAACTTGATTCTTTAAACAAAAGCATTTTGAATTACGTTTTTACTGTTTGGTGTTGACGCGACGAGTTAACACAATGCATGAAAGAACTTAATGAAGGAAAATCTCCAAAGAAGGTATTGTTTTTCGTGATAACAATTCTTGAAGAACGTGGCCGAATCTCAGACGTGACCCTTGACCTACTGCTGCAGTGGTGAACGGTGTAATGATAAAAAGGATAGCACAGGAAAAATCTCTAACAGTCTCATAGAGAATATCCCTGTGGTATGAGATTCAGTACCGTTTGACAATCTTAAGGCCCGTTTTTGTATTTTCAAAGGACAATAAAAATCAGTGCAGGGGTAAATTTGCAACTTTTATACTTTGAGAAGAAAAAAAATTAGGTTCACGAACCAATACAAACCAATCCAACTGTGCCATAATCTGAAGTCATTGAAACAAAGTGATTGAATTGGAAGAAGCAACTCTGTCTCAACTCATTCAGACATCTCTCGTGGATTGCCAATAAACTGTATTTTAGTTCGATTGACGGTTTCAGATCGTACTTATGTTCGATTAAAAACGTAAAGAGGGAATATGAATGCTACAATGTTATGTTATGGATACTTAAGGTTAGAGTTAGTTTATATGTTAACTGTTATGGCGTAGTTATAGTATGATTAGTTAAAAGGTTGAATGGATCGTCTAATCGTCTCATTTGATTGGAGTGAGTTTGTTTGGGTGAGCTATATGTTCTTTTATTTCAGATTTCATATTTGTTATGCTGGAACCACACCTAAAAATAGTGTAGTTAGTTAACTATTTTGTAATGTCATTAACAATGCCGAGAGGTCATGATTTTATTTCCACCAACTTTAAGGGCCTTTATTTAAACCGGGTTGAAATAAACTTTTGGAGCCTATGAAAAAAATATTATAATTAAGGATGATATTTAATATCAAGTCTTTGAGAATGATATTGAGGATTGTAATAATTTGTATTGTAAGATTGTAAGTTGTGATCTTTTTATGTAAACTCATGTTATAGATGTGATTGTCACCTTACTGTACTTGTATTTATTGCGTGTTTCTTTCTTGCCATATAAATTGTATTATATTGAAGTGTAAAGTACCAAAATGTAGCGTATGCTTGGTAATTATATAAAAGCACTTACATGTCTGATGATAATGCTAGTGTTTATATTTTATTGGTAACTCTATTATGTTTATATTGATATAACAAAGGTAATCTTCGAAATGTATTGTATTTTCATTTATAAAAGACTGTGTATACTTCGTGGCGTATTGGAATTCTCTAGTGGAAACATAAGTTTTAAATCAGTTTTTTTTTTGGAAATTCGTAATAATTTCGATATAAATCTACTTTTATCAAAATTTAAATTAATTATCAAACGCGTTTAATCACAATTAAATGAAAACAATCATTTTCAATTTTTTTTTTCTGGAGTGGAATTCTCATTACGTGACGTGCAAATTTTCTAAAAAACGCCCGTTAATGATTGGCTTGGACAGAATAACAGCAGCTGGCATGCATTGTACTGTCATCCATGTGCTGAGTCCAAAACTATTTTATCTTTACAGCTTTAATGTTCTGTCTCTAATATTTATATTATTAAGTATGTGACGTAAAAGATAAATAAAGTTTTTCTTATTCTTCTAAGTAACGTTATGAGAAAAACAAACTGAATTGAGAACCTGTTAAAAATTTATTATTTCATTTCCTTTTTATGCCATGTCAAATGTCTTGATTTGTTTGGTCAAGAGGTTTAAAAATCTCCGCACGTCTGGAAACCATTTATTTTTTAACAATTTATTAGAATTGTCTTATTCCCAGTTTAAATTATTAATTTTAGGCAGCCTATATTCATTTATGGGCACCATGAGTGTTTAATCCGTTAATATAAAGCAAAATAAAAAGCCGTAGTAGCTAAACATAACATATTAATGCGTAAGAACGCATTAGGATCCGGAAATGGCGGCGTACACATTCACTATTGTGTTTGAGGAAAAATGATATAATATCATAACATCCCTTTATGACCATTACTGGGCTTGCCCGCCCTGCCAAAGACTAATGCTAAGAATACATAACAATATTATGCCTAAGATCGTAGAGCCTTTTTGAGAAAATGTATAATAACGCTACGTCGTTTTGATGTAGTAATGTTTTTAAGCATTGACATGAACCAATTTCTTGCTGTATCTCAGTTAACAAAATCATTGCTTTCTTAATAGTTTTGCAGATAAATGCAATGTAAAATGTCTGTAATTAATACTTGCTGCTTAGCTTGATGCTTACATAAATAGATAGAGATTTTTGAGTCTATTACAGTGTTACAATTTAATTGATTACCTATATTTGTTGCATAATTATTGCAGTGCATTAGTAACTGGTGTAACTTTTAATAGAAAACACCACAGAGACTATTGAACACAAATACCTTTCTCTAGGAATTATTTACAATGTAGAAGCACCACGTTTTTTACAATCATACTCGTCACGTTACGTTCCGTAACGTCTTAGTGGTGTCCGACATTTGGAAACTATAGGACTTTGATTAGCGAAAAAGGCTGAGAAGATCACCGGTATTCGAGGATTAAACCTGGATGAGACTAGGGCAGAGTCCAAATGTATCCCATTTATATTGTACGTACTTCAATTTGTTTTTTTATTAAATCCACTTTTTCATCGATCGAAAATCACTAGGTTACATTTTTCACTACCTTTAAGGTATGTCTTTTGCAATTGTATTCTTAATCTATGAGCCTGCCGCCCTACAGGAGACAAATCGTCCAGCTGGCCATTTGTCAAAAAACCTGCATCCGCCCTATGAAAGCGATTTTTGTACACGCCACAACTTTATTTACAGACGCACCCATATCATAACACAACTCCATAAGGTTCAAAATTCGTCTAACAAATTTACACATCGCTATGCGCAATTTCTAAAATCATTTTTTGTGATTCTTATTACAAATACATAAGGTTCATATTATGAATTGTTACATGTATTTTTGATAGTATTAATAAGAATGGTGAATGGTTAACAAAGAAGTCTTTTTTGAAGATTTTGGTTAAAAATGTGCGCGGGTGTGTTTGTATGGCATTATGTTGGCTTTAGGCGATATATCACAGGGTAGACTCGTCTTAATAAATTTTCTATGATTTATTGTCTATTGCTGGTCTAAGTGCTGGTAAGTACGTGTGTCCAACGGAGTGAGACTAACTGTTTGGCTTTTGCACATTGTAAAAGCTATTTGCTTTTATTCTGTATGAATTGTGAAACTACGATAGTAGCTTGAAGAAATACAGGGTTTTGGTGAAAGTTTACAAAAGCGTAGGGTACTTGAGTAATAGTGTTGACGGGTGATCATACATGCGAATGTAGGTGTATTTACAGGCGAAATAATACAGTTTTATTTTATTATCTACGTCTACGCCGTGTGAAATGCAATATGAGCAGTCGGCATCGGTTAATATGGAAAAACATTATCGTGAAAGAAAATTGAACAATTGAATGGGATTTAAGAACCTTTTAAAAAAATTGTGTACACTGTTCTGCTTTCTGTGTATAATGTCCTATCCTATATCTACGTTTAGGGGGGGGGGGGGGAGAGGAGGGGGGCAGTAGCAGAAAAGAACATCACTACCGCAATAGTTTTGAAAGGCGTTCGCTTAAACCTGTGGTATGTGTTTATCAGTAAAAGTCAGTCAGTAGTCAATGTAGTGTACTTGCAAAATGTTGCTATACATTTTTAAGTAGGCGTTTGTTACGTTCTGTAGTTGAAAGTATAGGTACATACCTCAAATTAGATATAACTTTACATTCGGAGTACGCGACAGACTATCTAGTGCATATACTCTAATCTCTCTAATCTAATTCACAAAACATCTATTAACGTTGTTTTTTTTTTCAGATTTAAGTATAGTATATATGTATGCATGTATCTATAGATGTATTGTGTTTCGTAATACTGTGAACAGGCCCAAGAAGGTACCATGCGTATTTTATTAAATGTTTTCAGAAAATCATTATCTTTTATAAATTAATTAAATTCAATTCCTGCATAAAAACACAAAGTACTAATAAAAACAAAACAGAAGGCATCCTATTCCCAGTTAAATGAATTAAATGAAAACCCACGTTCGTTTTGTTCACTATTAATATAAAACCACGTTGATCCTCTCGTTATCATCGGACAAACAGATATACAATCCGTTGGTAAAAGTTCCCTTATCTCAGCTGTCCGTTTTCGACGTCATCGTCCAACGTTTCATTTCAACAGTCACTTCTTGCTGTTTCCGACGCATCCTTTTTAAAAAGAGGTTTTATTTTAAATATATTATCAATGCCTATGGTGCAGAGTTAAGTCATTATCGGGATTTGTGTTTTGTTTTGTTCAAGTTGACTTGGTTTAAATTACGAGTGTAAATATCAATGTTATTGAGTAAGGATTTGTTTGAATTTAAGTCATGCAGAGTTATTATATAAGTCAAGCTGCCATACTTGACTGTGGTATTTGTAGTTTAAAATTTTCCGAATGCTCGTCAGCTCGTTTATATCGTGGGAGAGCCACGCTTCGGCACGTATGGGCCGGCTCGACCGGAGTGATACCACGGCCTCACAGAAAATCGGCAGTGAAGCAATGATGAAAGCTTTTCGCCGAGTAAGTGATGTTACCGGAGGCCCTAACCCCCCCCCTCCCCCTTCTACCCTTCCCCTACTCCCAACTTAAAGGCCGGCAATGCACTTGTGACTCTTGAGTTGCAGGTGCCCATGGGCGGCGGTAGTCATTTAGCATCAGGTGACCCATTTGCTCGATTGCCCCCTATAGTCTAGTCCAGGCACAGATGCCTTAACTTAAAGGTTTCTTTTAGCATCCAATGTATTAAAACCTAAGTAGTCAAAACACTCTTTATGGAAATAAATTATTATTATTATATTCATGAATGATCAATATTAAATACCATAAAACTGTATTAATTACCGTTACAACAATAAAAAACCTGAGTTCAAAATCATAACTAAACCATTGACCAAGTCAAAATTCACACAACGTCAATCATACCTCCCCTAATTAAAATAAACCGACCAAGTAACGTTGGCACTTGAAACGGCCACTTGAAAACTTATGAAAGGACCTTCCAATGCTACCACCATAATGGTGATCGAAAACAATCGTTTTAAAAATGGTGAGTGAACAAAAAATTGGCGCGATTACATCTTAGAGTGGTATAAGTGGTGGTGAGTGGTGTAATGCGTTTCTCATGGGGCTATGTTATGGTACTGTCGCTAGAGGGAGCCTAGAGAGTATAGGGTAGCTATGGATTCAGAATTTTTTTAGGGACACCCTGTAGGAGGTAAAAAAAAGGAAGTAAGTGTTACATAGGTCACACATTACTAGTACTTGTTAACCAATAATAAATTATCCCACTAATATTATAAATGTTAAAGTTTGTATGGATCGATGGATGGATGGATGGATGGGTGTATGTTTGTTACTCTTTCACGCAAAAACCACTGAAGCGATTGCGATGAAACTTGGTATGTAGATAGTTGAAGACCTAGGTCAACGCATAGACTATTTTTATCCCGATATTCCCACGGGATCGGGGCTTACTCAGGTAAAACCGCGGGGCGCTGCTAGTAGTTTAATAAAACTAAAAAAACTCGTTTTAATGGCGAAACGAATTAAAAAGTAATGATAATAAAACTCGAGGGGTTAAATAGTAGCCTCTTAAGAGTTCCACTATCCACCTGCTCGCTCCATCATCAGGTCAGGTCCAAGATGCCAAATTATAGTATTATCGTTCAAAATACATATACATCTAAAGTTTCATTTCGAGTAGACAATTAAAAGTATGTTAAAACTCACTTACAAGATTTGTTCACATAATAAGTTACGAGTGAAGTTAATAAAAGTCTGCTAATAAAACAAAAAGCGCACGTGCATGTGGGTGGTGGTAAGAACCCACCATCCACCATTATCCATCATTCATTACGCAACAGTAGCTGTACTTTATTTACGTTTGAATATACTTAACAAAAATATTAGCTCTGATGTTACACCTTCAGTGAAAATATCTTTTGAGTAACGTGTTAAACGTCACAAAAACTATCAGTTTATGACGTATTGGCGTCTTTGTTTATATCTGGTCATTACAGTAATTACACACCGTAACAATGGCAGTATAATGACCATGCACTAAGTCCTTAATAAATAAACGTCCACCCATAAGGTGACATTATCATAACTATTTATTTATTCATACCTTGGGAATTTATATGAACAATATTAAAGGATGTGTATAACTCAGTATATAGTCTTTATCTTTAATCTTAAAGACCGGAGCTCACGATTGCACGTAGATTTAAGGTCATAGCCCATTATAGCCACCCGTCACCCGACCCACACCACCTCGGCTCGTGCGGTTAGTATTCAGAAAGAATATTAATGAACTTCTGTGGATGTGCTCACTACATCAACTCCCTATCGTCACCGGATCGCCTCGGTCGCAAGCTGTCCAGGCGCGGACGACGAGTGGACCACTCGGTGACGACTCGGTGCTCGCATGCTTGCCTTGCGTTGACTTTGCATTGCAAACGCACGGGTCCCGAGTGGACCAATAATATAAAATTAATATATCCAGCAGTGGACGTCGATAGATTGATGATTAATGTATGTATATACCTTTAGGCGTTTCTGGTTTAGGTGGATTCTTGGGTAAGGCAAACAGTTATTGAGTTGCCTAAATTTTCAGTAGTAACACGGAGCTTAAAAACATTCTCATGAGAGAGAATTGGTTAGCATATTTTTCATTAATAATGTACATTAGTGCAACCACTTATATAAATTTATTTATAAGGCCTATTTGCAAATAAAAAATCGATTTGATTTGATTCTAAGCAGTTTTTAAATGTGAATAAAATATTATATTCCGTTAACATAGAGCTGAAAATCGTACAGCGGACAGCGCGTAATCGTAGAACTGCCGCTCAATCTGAGTTGACTTAAGGCTTGAATATGCCGTATCGTTTTCAGCCATACCGGCGGGTGGCTAGAGAAGTCTTTCATACTACACAACTACACACGAGAATTTATGGTAGGGCTGTGATCGAAATTATAAGTGTTATTTAAATTTTTAATTTCTACTAGATTTTTGTTCCCTTTTTTTTTTTTTCTTAGTTCAACCTTACACCTTACCTTGTGTTATATTAAAGGCAACACGAATCGAAAGTATAAAAAAACATGGAACAAATTTTAAGCAATACCTATTAAATATATTTTTAATAATTTACTACGGTGATTTCATTTATCTTACTTATGATTACCACAGGAGGTTGTTACGTGAATTACTCTTAACCGTATGTCCTTCGATATCCCATCGCATGGTCTCCCTAAGATCGGCGTCTCACAGCGCCGGCTCCCACGGGTGCCCGGGTGTTGTGGCGCGAATTAGCGCTCAATTTGATGTGTGATTTGATTTACACCCCGCCGATACTCAACTGACCATGAGCCGCAAACGTCTTTTCACTGATTTGCACATTCAAGAAAAGAATTGATATGTTTTTTTTTTACATCTAATCACTTATCGTGGATTCGGTAAGCCTAATTGTGTTTGAATAATCCTTACTCTTCCTCACTAATATTATAAATGCGAAAGTAACTCTGTCTGTCTGTTGCCCTTTCACGCCAAAACTACTGAACCGATGAAATGAAATTTGGTACACAGATAGTCTAGAGCCTTAGAAAGGACATAGGCTACTTTTTAATGAGAAAAAAGGGGTGTAAGGGGTTGAAAGGTGGGGATGAAAAGTTGTATGGCAGTATCGTCATGTTTAGAGGTAGAAGCTTGAAACTTATTTTTTAGGCTGTTGATTCGATATAAATACACTATTCCACACGGAGGAGGTCACGGGCACAGCTAGTATTACATATTTTAAAAGACATTGCTGATAGTGATAGCCCGCTATCGCCGCTTGAATTTCAAATATAATAACTTATGTTATTATTAACCTAAAGTGTACGATGATCAGTTTTTAAAGAAATGAAATTATGTTCATAACTACGATGGTAAATAAGCATAGCATCCATTTGAGGGATACCGGTGACCGTAGCCTATGGGAATGCAGAAATCAAAGGTGTGTGAAATCGGCCATAATTCGTCAGCTTATGTTAGGTTTCTTACACATAAATTAATAATGATTCCTCGTCTGTATATGTCACGTCTCGTTATCACTTCATATTTCCAGAACGGCAATTAAGTAATTGGTAGGCAGAACGGACAGTCGCTCGACCAGGGACAGCCCAGCTATCATCCTCAGGCTGACCCCTGGAGATCATGCAGCAGTCAGTATCACCGGATGCATCTCCTGCGGGATAGGATAGGAGAAAGCTCATTTCTTGCTCTCTCTTTGCCCCCGTGTTTCGTGTACCTACAACATCTTCTCTAAGCGTTATTTGAAACGTCACATGTGACGTGAACCCTAACATTAAAACAACAACATATGTAATTTATAAAACCGTACGACTAATGACTAATGACAATGACTAATGCCTCATGTAACACAGTAACAGTAGATAAACTTCAAGGTAAACGTGTTACGAACCCAGACGCTATTGTTACAGCGTTCCAAATGGATACTGCCTACAGAAGACTATTCTGACTGTGGAAATATCGGGATAAAAAGTATCCTATTCAGGTCTCCAGCTGTCTACATACCAAGTTTCATCGCAATCGGTTGTGTAGTTTTGGCGTGAAAGAGTAACAAATATCCATCCATCCATACATCGAAACTTTCAAATTTATAATATTAGTGGGATTATGAACTTTTTGCAGTATCAGATAGGTACATTATGTATAGAATAAGTATGAACAAATAAGAGACATTCTAACAAATAAGAAAGTAAGGTGCATGAAACATTGCTTGCCCTAATTTCAACCATATCTGATCAGATTTTAAAGTCGTGGAAAACCGGTTACTGAACAAAATAACAAACCATAAACAAAATTTAACACAGCTTATATAAATAGTTAAAGAACAATGTATTCTATTCATGAAAAAGAATAAAAAAAAAAATACATTTCATTTAACAAAAGCTTATCAAACATCTTACCAAACATTACAATGTTTTCAAAGTAAAGAAACCGACTTTATTTCGTAATGTTATCTGATCGGACTTCATACAAACATACAAAAGGTATTGAAAACAAAAGTTGTTGAAGTATGTCTCATAGGGGCGCAAATGAAACGATACTTGAATCGAGTGCACTCGACTACTGGTTGTAATCGATATTATGATTATATCGATATTATTGTTCATGAATGAACGTGAAAGAAGCTGTTGAGAGTTTTGCGGTTGTAGTACAATTTGCGTGTGATTCCGATATGACTTATGAGGTACAGAAAAGTTAATTAAATCTGGTAATAACGTCTTGAATAATGACGTTTAATCTTTTTTATACCAACCTAGCATACCAAGACGTTGCATTAAAAACTTCCGTGTGTGGTAGGTACTCATAGTTGTAAAAGATATACATTAAATTTCGGACTAAACAAAATCTCTCTTTCAGTGGGTGCAGAGGCCCGTGGCGTGGCGTAACTTGAACATAACCACATCTTTAATAAATTTTAAATTTAAAACATCCCCGACTCGAAAATCCCTTCACCGAATAGAAAAGAGTTGATGATCTTCGAACGGCTGAACAGATTTTCTTGAAGAACACTCTGGACCAAGTCACCTTTCAAACAAAAAAAAACGCACTTAAATCGGTCCATTCGTTTGTGTGCTACGATGCCCCAGACAGACACACAGACACGTCAAACTTATAATACCCCTCTTTTTGCGTCGGGGGTTAATAAATATGTCTCTCTTTATAATAACTTGAACTCTTTGTTATCTATATAGATTTATTATATACTTTTTGTTAAATATACACTAGAATATCCTCGAAGGGGCAGCCTGTGGTAGAGATAGATACTATCGCCGGTAATCGATATCTGATCTCTCAGAGACACTTGGACACGCCGCTATGCAGCTTGCTAAGAGCGAGCTCTAATGTTGCGGAGCGAGCTTTTTGATTCTGCACCCGGTTTCTGGAAGGCTGATCAAAATATTGTTGATCAAAGAAACAATTACTAATCTACGATCAATTTCATTTGAGCATTTGAATTGCATTTGACATGAGATTTTGCAGTACAATTTGACATTTGACATAAGCTCTGTTAACTGGTAGTGTTTGTAGACTCTTTGGTTAACTGATCCGTTGATCAAATCAAAGTGTCAAAATTTATTCTCAGCAACTTAATATACATTTAGAAACCGGGCGTTGGTTTTAATCACATCGCCTCAGACCATCATGTGTTTCACGGCATCTTGATGATTCTGTGGAAATTTAATCTAAATGTGTAGAAGTGTCTGAAAAAATCTATCTGGATCATTCAAACGCAGGTAGTGTGGCCCAGTGGCAGATGGTAGAGGACAGCTAATTACTGCTAAATTAGAGATAACCAACTGGATCAGTACTCCAAGGTTTGGTACTACGGGTAAATCGCTATTTTATGTGCCGGTAAGTATGGTCGTTAAAGGTCTTTATGAATGGGAACGTTATGCAACGCTTCGGTCCGTGGTCTTATTTAGCAACTTATTTAAAAAAAAATCTTAGATTTAATAGAAGCGTAGACTATCCTACTAATGTCATAAACGTGAAAATTTGTGAGTATGGATGTATGGATGGATGGATGTTTGTTACTCTTTCACGCAAAAACTACTGAACCGATTGCGATGAAACTTGGTATGTAGATAGCAGGAGACCTGGATTAACATATAGACTACTTTTTATCCCGATATTCTTACGGGATCGGGACTTACGCGGGTGAAACCGTGGGGCGCAGCTAGTATACAATATATCAATCTCAACAATATAATTCGAAATGCTCTAGTTGCCGCGGTTTTTCGGTCCGTAAGGGAAATCAATAACCTGGATCATGACGATGGCGAGAGATACCATCTAAGAAAAATTAGTTTTAATCTAATATATTTAAATATATATATATAACTTTGGGTAACATTAATATAACATAAAAAGAGAATATATAATTTAGATACTATAATTATTCAGTCTTACTACGTAGCTACGTTCGTAGCGCGAGCTACGAAATTAGACCCGTAGCAGTTTCATGTTAATACGCATCAACACTGCCGAATATTGCTGGAGTAAAGTATTGGTTCTGTAGACCCAAGCTTGGTGGCCAGGCGGCGAGATGACCAGTTAATTGCCAGCATCACAGAGAAACCTGGAAAAGGAGGGCACGACACCAAAGATCGTACTAGCAGAAAAGTATACGTCCAGCACTAGGTGAAGTCAGGGGCTGCCTATGATGATGACGATGGTGACTGACATCAAGAGTGGTGATTTCTTTGTAGTATAATAATGAACATATAATAACATTATTTCGTTGCGTTACATTTCATTATAACTATTAAACTTTTGTTGCTTGATTCTTGCGTGTCTGCGAGACAGACAAGTTACGTTTTTTCTCAGTTTTTGGGGATATATGTAGGACTAGCAATGCCCCGCGGTTTCACCCGCGTAAGTCCCGATCCCGTGGGAATATCGGGATAAAAAGTAGCCTATATGTTAATCCAGGTCTCCAGCTATCTACATACAAAGTTTCATCGCAATCAGTTCAGTAGTTTTGGCCTGAAAGAGTAACAAACATCCATCCATCCATCCATCTATCCATCCAAACTTTCACATTTTATAATATTAGTGGGATTGTTTATGACTGTATAAATAAGCATTTTTAATTGTTGTTAGGTCATCTTGTCATTATTTTCGGTTGCTTTTCATGCCTTTCCTTTAGTGACTAATAACTTTCTTTTTTGTTCTCATATTTTACATTTTGATTTTTGTGTGAATAATTCCACTGGCATTATTAGATACTGTCAGAGTACATCTTTTGTTTATAAGTATGTTATATTAAAGCCTGGGAGCCATTACACGTGGCTAATCCTTAACCCTCCCGGGTAGGTACACTAAAAAGTACTCAAGGTAAGGTATGTTAATTAGTACTTGTTAGTACAATCATTTATTATAGTTATATAAACACAAAGTAAACATTAAATTAAACAACGAGAACGTTTAAAAACGGTAACAGGAAACCGAGTATTAGGCCGGTCACACACCCGCGACAATGGCGTACACGACAATGGCACGCGAAACAAACGTACAAGCTAATTTGAAACGGTGACGAATTGAGATCACACGTCTGAACCGCAAGTAGCAATTTGTTATAGCTAACGCCCACAATGTGCGTTCGCATTGTTAGATGTAACACGACACGATATTTTTATTTCATGTTGATTTTGAAACTCGCGTATTCTTTTTATTTAATGTGTCAAGAAAACAAACCACCTGATAGTATATGTACGTTATACGTCAAACTACCAATAATGTGGATCGCATAATACTAGTATTCTTGTTAACCTCTCCAACTAACCCAAGCTAATTATAAGAATAATGAGTGATTTTCCTGAATTGACATTCCTGGCAGAGGCGTGACACGAATTATCCTATTCGAAAAGATACATTTTACAAAAAAATAAATTATCAAGGAACTTTGACGTACCGCCGTGGTCTCCATTAAGTACGATTCACACCGAACGGGCTGGGCCGGAGCGCGTTTTTAGCACGGTGATGGAAATTAAAGTTTATATTTATTACGTAAAATTCATTTTTGCATGGCACTTCGTGCCGCCGCGGGCGGTTGGCTCGCCCACTTACGCTCGGCTACAGACGCGACTCGACGCTCTCCGGCGCGGCCCGTAAACAATAAACATACCTGACTGTAGCAAATGAATCAATAGATATTTAATACTTACAGCGTCTGGTATTTCATGAATTAGTTTATTCAATGCTATAGATTTTAATTGCTCGGCCCCGGGCCCGTTTTCACCACACCACATTATTCCTCAATCAAAAACTAAAACAAAGAATACTATAGTCAACAAACCCGGGTGTCAATAGAAACGCACCGTTTAAACATCGTTTACCAACATGTAATCATTAGCGCGACGCGTGTGAAAACAGGCAATTTTGTCCCAACTACTATTATGTCGCATTTGATTCCTCGCCAATATGTTACCGGGATTAGCCAAAATGTTTGCGTTTGACTTATATTTGCGGAATAATTGGCACTCTAATTACATATTGGTCTAATAGTTACTTTGTTTACAATTTGTTTTAGCTCCGCAGAGGGTTAATACTGTGCTTTTGGAACCTGTAATGACGTTACGTAAATCATTCCAATGATATATATATATAGCTTTGAGGAAGGATTTTTTTTTAAATTTTGAAATGGAATAAAATAACTTCTTATGTAGTTCAGTTTATAAGTACTAACAACAGTAAAAAAAAATAGGATTTTGTTTATTTATTATACAAGACTTCTTGAAACTTCAATTAAGCTACAGTGTTATCAGTGGGTGCTGTTTGAACCCGCAACCACCTGATCGGAAGTCAGACGTATTAACTACTAGTAGCGCCCCGCGGTTTCACCCGCGTAAGTCGCGATTCCGTCGGAATATCGGGATAAAAAGTAGCCTATGCGTTAATCCAGGTCTACAGCTATCTACATACCAAGTTTCATCGCAATCGGTTCAGTGGTTCTTGCGTGAAAGAGCAACAAACATCCTTCCATCCATCCATCCAAAATTTCACATTTATAATATTAGAGGGATTATACCTTACCATGGATTTGTAAAAAATATGTTAATTATTAAGAATTTGGCATACACATGTCCTATACACTACTATTTTAAGGGGCGAACTTTCTGACGGAAGAGGCTATACCAGTCATTTTAATTCTCTGAAGGAATTCTTGGTTCCGAATCGAACCACGTAGTC
Source organism: Euplagia quadripunctaria (assembly GCA_963859945.1). Classification (NCBI taxonomy): domain Eukaryota; kingdom Metazoa; phylum Arthropoda; class Insecta; order Lepidoptera; family Erebidae; genus Euplagia; species Euplagia quadripunctaria. The sequence continues at coordinate 2,238,456 of OY982563.1, forward strand.
TCATATGCAGGTAAATATTCCGTATTTTCCAGGAATTTAAGCCACCCGAAATTGTTAGTTCCTAGCAGAAGAGCACCAAAATTCAATATACCTATCATACTAAAGCTGACCGCGTTCACACGTACACTAGTCATAGACAATGCACGCGCGATGTTGATCCACTAACCGGATTCGGGCGGTCCGTACCGGATACAGCCAGAACCATCCGGATTTAGGCGGATTTTAGACCGGTTACAAACGGATTTTGCCTCGATAGATATGCGTCGTCGAGCGTACGTTTAACCGCATTTCTAAGCGAATATTTCAATTTGTTTAGATATGAAGTTTTAATGTTACCTACTTCGATATTTAATAATAATTTGATTTTCAAACAGCAGTTTATGAAAACGATATATTTTGTAATAATAAATATGATAAGTGAATAATGTGATAAATTTGAATATTCACCCTAGTGCGATTTTTAAAAGAAGTTTTAGTCCTTATAGTTTTTTTTTATGGTACAGGGGGCAAACGAACAGACGGGTCACCTGATGGTAAATGACAACCACCGCCCATGAGCACCTGCAACTCAAGAGTCACAAGTGCGTTGCCGGTCTTTAAGGTGGGAGTACGGGAAGGGGGGAATAAGGGGCGAGGAAGAGAGAGAGGGAGAGGGAAGGGTTAGGGCCTCCGGTAGCCTCGGTGAAAAGCAATGCTTGCTTCACTGCCGGTTTTCTGTTAGGCCGTGGTGTCACTCCAGTCGAGCCGGCCCATACGTGCCGAAGCATGGCTCTCCCACGAATAGTCCCAAAGAGCCACTCTTCCAGCCCGTTACCGATACTGTCGATAGTAGTCTGTGTCAGAACAAATCCACTGTTTCTAAACGAGTTCTAAACAGTCAATCTCTGACCACGACCAGTGCAACCTGCAACGTCAGGAATTGTTTTAATAACGTGATTGCATTAACTCCCATAAACATAAATACTTTAAAAGTAAAAATAGATTGTTTAAAAGTGAGTATAACAGTCAGTCTTCTACTCCTGTTCGATTCTCACTCAAGAAACTCTTTCTGTCTATTCTATCTAAAGGATCATCCACAAACTAATCATAAACTTTTGTAGCTTTCAAATTACAATTATTTTTCTTAACCTTTCTCATTGAATTAATAAAATGTTCATTTTCAAACTCTTCTACAATCTTAGTCAAAGATCCCTTGAATTCAAACCCTCTAATGAGTAAATGAAGATATAATGCTTCATAACTAGGGCTAGAGGCGCGACACCGGAAAGGCCCAGGGTCGCAGCTCACAGGGTTTCACGAAAGAGTTGGCCGTCGGCGCTACACTAATTGTCTAAGTGTATAATGAACTTGTTTGAGAAACCCTTAAAGCAAACTTTGAAACCGGAGTGCAATACACTGACTTTCACTGTGTTTCCCTATCTTAGAGTTACATTTTGTTTGAAGAATCCTCTAGCGTAGCAACCCTAGCTTGCACTATCGTTACACAATTTTGAATCTTCATGTACGAACTTAAGGTTTAATTTTCTTAATTAAATATAAAATATATATCGTTTCAACAAATAGTAACAGTTCTTGTCACCCTTGTATTTCTGTATGTATGTGTTGGCTATTGTCTCGTTAGGTTAATTAGAAAGTTGTCGCACAAAAATGGCGCAATTCCAAAGAGATGGCACTTCGTAACTTGGGTCAAATTATTACATTTTAATTAGATTTTATTTTAAACTAATCTTAGTTTCGTATATTTCACGATGTGTTATACTTTACACTTGTTGGTACAAGTTTGAGTTGATTGTATTCGATAAAGTACTCTCAAGTGATGTAAGAGTTATGTAAACACCGCTGTTTGACTAAAAAGTTCTACAGAAAAATGTTACAACACTTCTTGGTTAGTTAGAGTTGCTAAGGCTCTTTGGGAGAAGATAAGTAGGTAGGCTTCTGTTATTGGGAATGTTTTATTGTCTATGGTAAACATTAACTATGTTACCGTCATGCGTCAGTTGGAAGTTTTGCGTACCTAAGGTTGCATAGGTTAAGAATTTGAATATAAATCTACAGAATGTATGACCTATGTAACGACATGCCATGCTCAGTTGCTTGACGGCTTGAAATTATGGCATAATTCTTTTAAAAGATTTTTGAAGTGAAAACTTCTTTAGGCACGTTGCTTGGGCACTTTTGGTTTGGGAAAAAAGCACTAAACTCGCGTGACCGTCACGCTCAGATGAGATATATGATGTGAGGTGTCAGTGTGTATATATATATGTGTGTGTATGTGTTTTCACTTCTGACGTGCAGTCCTACGACTACAGCTTTTTATTTTATAACCACCCAGGTTTATTTAAAATTATGTTAAGTATGTAAATTACGTAGTTTAAGTAGCCATGTACTTACTTACTAATTATATTTCATAAATTCCTAAAAACACTTGAATTTTATCAATTTAAAATTATCGACATCTATTCATATTTTCTAATATAACCTACCATATGAAAAAAATTTAATGATGTGCGTTTTATAAAAAAAAATACAAAACTCCTGATATCACTTTAAAAGTTCTGAAACAATGATATTATTTTTTCCAATATTCTAGAATGCGACTTGATTCTTTCTAAAAAACAGTAATTATGACTTATTACGGTTGAGAAAATGACAATGCGTTGTATAATTGTGTGAGTATATTGCACCAAGCAACTCGTGCCGAGGAACTTACCTACAGCAATAAGATCGCGTGGCCATGGTAGTTATGTTAGAGTGACAAATGTTTTCAGTAAAAAATAACTTTCAAACGACCCACATTACCAAAACAATTGATAACTAACAATACACATACAGAAAAACCTTAAAACCAATAAACGCCGACAAACAAACGAAAGGACAAAAGAACATAACAAAATGTTTTCATAACCGCAATAAAATATTTTTGTTCTAAATAACGGTCCTTAAATACAAAATTGCATCTCACTTTACGGACAACCTTATCACAATGAAAATAAAGTTGTTTTTCGGATTAATAATCCACATCATCATTTCACAATAAGTTTTGTGAAATGTCAAACAAAAGACCAACTGTCCCCAGTTTTTGTCAAGTCGGTGGAGTTCCGTACAATTCCGTATTTTTCTAAGAAAATCAATAGTTTAAATAAATGTCTTAATAACTGTATGATTATTGTTTTTAAAACAAATTAGCAGATTAGTTCCAGAGGTCTGTAAAGAAAGAGAACTTCGCAGAGTAAACAGGACAATGTTCAAAATTACCCACAAAGAAAACAGGACAATGTTGCGTTTTACCGTTGAATAGTTTATCCTTCTGTGAAGCGGTATGCCGGGGAAGATCTAAGACTGCCGTTACATGTACTCGGAAGCTTGAATATTCTTAGAATTATTAATACCAATACCTTGGACTTAGAGATTTTTTTTAAAGAATAATAATAATAACATGAGACACCTGACATCCGGCCGTCTGATCCCAAACTAAGCAGAGCCGTACAGTTACCAGACTGGTAATAAATGTACAAGCTTATGACCTAGAGACAGTAGACGCGGTATTTTCGGACCGATACGACCTCCAAACCTTCAAGAAAAGAGCGTACTCCCATCTCAAAGGCCGGCAACGCACTTCTGACTCTTGAGTTGCAGGTGTCCATGGGCGACGGTAGTCACTTTCCATCAGGTGACCCGTCTGCCCCCTATAATATAAAAAAAAGAACAAATGATTGTGATCATCACACAATTGTTTGTCTTAGGTGGGAATTGAACCCACGACTCTCTGGCTTAGCAGTCTGAATCAGGCTTTAGTGTTTTTTTTTCATTTTAGATACTATGATTGATGACTATGATTGTTAACTGCATTTTGATTAACGCTCGCAACAGCAGTAGTGTCACTTGTAAATGGCTAACATAATCTGGCTCCCAAAGCGTTCTGCAGTTCTACGCCAGTAGTAGTAGATTTTCTGTATCTTGGAGATGTTGCCCAGTAGGGTAATTATCTCCAATTCGGTTGTGTCCTACCTAAGACTCTATTAAGACAGCTAACCTTCCCCTGATAAAGGGTATTCTACTATATGTATAATAGTGTCGAGGTACTACACCAGTCGCACAGTTTAGATATTTGCTGTGCATTGCCTCCTTCACACTACTACCAGAGCTTTCTGAATCTAATTGCTAAACATAATACGCAATGTAGCGTCTAAATTATCTATTTATTTGAGACAAGAACGCTTCTTGTACTGTCTCGCCGCTCACCAATCCAAAACTCATTCATCAATCTCATTACTCATTAGTTTATTAAAATGTATATCTATAATGAATTTTTGCCCGCACAATGTGAGCGCTATACAGATTGCCCTCGGGTAAGCACAATGGTGCATTATCAGTGCTAGGTCATTAACTGAGTGCATTCTTGCTGAAAAATAATAGATTCAGACGTACCTCGCGTATAGGATATAGGATGCAGGAAAGTGAGATGATACGGAGTTAACTGTGGTTAAAGTCTTTGATTTATTGAGGTATTGAACTATTTTGAAGTGAAGTGAAGACAGTTTAATTATAGTTGCCTTTTTTACTCTTACGACATTTCTAGGTTCCATAGTATATTTTTGTCATTAAAGTTTATGATAATTATCTGAAGTACCTACACCACTTATTAATTGCACTAAATATACATTTTCACGTCTCAAGCGGCAAAATATGTTGCCCATAAATCCACAAATAACGTACCGGTAACATACCCTGGTTCCTGGACAAATTTTTTTTTTTTCTTTTCATTCGTTTAAAAAGAACATAGGTATCACTAAATTTAAATTAAAACATATTTAAAAACTAAAATTAGCATCTTACCGACATTGGAACTAGCTACGGCTGTTTCAGGCTCTATGTGTGCCGTATTGAGGAACATTGCCTTCTGCGCCAGGAATTTAATCTACCCTCAGAAAGATTCGGTATATATGACTATAGATACCATGATTGCCAAATCCACGTGTCATATTATTTCCATAAACTCGTTAGCTAAGTACAAATATTTTATTTTTTTGTATTTTTCAGACCTTAAGAGATGGGAATGGTGACACCAATAATAATTGTGCAGCACTCTAATCGATCTATCATCGCTATATCAGACTTATGAACAACAATAGTATGTTGTAGATTGCTATAACAAAGGTAACATGAAAAAAAATTTGACTCACGATGGTTTTACGATTAAAATTAGAATGTAGAAGAACATCACTATTTCTTATTTATTGTGGAAAATTACTACTATTTGGTGGAAATATTTCTAATTACAGCGAACTAATTTGATTTAGTTTTCATGTTTTGTTGAGTTGATTTCTAGTGAGGACTCGTAGAATGTTAAATTAATAGTTAGGTAGATATATTTTTATGTTGTTGTAATATTTCATAGGAAATATTTTATCTTTTTTATGGGGCCGGGGGCAAACGAGCTGACGGGTCACCTGATGGCAAGTGTCTACCGCCGCCCATGGGCACCTGCAACTCAAGATTCACAATTGCATTGCCGGCTTTTAAGGTGAGTCCGGGAAGGGGGGAATAAGAGGCGAGGAAGAGAGAGGGGGAGAGGGAAGGGTTAGGGCCTCCGATAACCTCGGTGAAAAGCAATGCAAGCATTGTCTTACTGGTATTTTTCTGTGAGGCCGTGGTATCACTCCGGTCGAGCCGGCCCATACGTGCCGAAGCATGGATCTCTCTTTTCATTTAGAAATTTTATTTCCAAACCTTCTACTCAAACCTTTAACTGTCAATCAACGTTCGCTAACCAGAGAATTAATAACCCGTCCTTTAAAAAAAACGAAGTATAATGGTATGTCGGGTGAAGTGTCATGGGAAATTTGCGTAAATTAAAATAGGAAGATGGGGCGAATAGGCTTAAAGCCTATATTGTGTTCACCCCGCTTTTGTCACTATTTGAGGCTCAACGGCATTCGAAGACTAACTAGCTACTATATCTTTCCCGTTTTTATTTATTATGTGGGAAAGAGATGGATGTAGGCAGGTCATGACTCCAGGCGTCAGTATTATGCCGGTGTTGAGAAATAAGTAATTAGGTGCGATTTTTCTTTGTTGACAAAAAATTATATGAGGTTATGTATTTTCTGTTTTTATTTTTAATTAATGAGTTATGTATCTAGTTATTTTTACTCTGTGGTGTAGCTACGCGAGGGTTTTTCATTCTTTTCATACGGAAGGAAAGTGTATGGTCTTTGTAAGATTCTGAGCAGGCGTGAGCTAGTTAGTTTTCGTATTACAATTTTATGAATGTTTTAAAAGTATTTCTGGCGTAAAAATTTAACATCTCATCTCACCAACTGCGGCTGCGTCCAAAAGTATTGTAAATAATTAATTTTGTTGTCATTTCTGTACCAGTAGGAGGTGTTCTAGCCAAGCATTTTATCAAAATCTAAATTCTATGTTATTTATATATTAGAACTCGGAATGACGAAGCGTTATAAAAGAACAAACCTTCGATGTGACACAACATTTTAAATTTATATAACGCTGAAACAGCGTTATATAAATATTAAATCAGACTTTTCTAGAAACTGTCCCACAATTGGGCATGGGTTTCTTTTCAGTTTAAAAGAGGTACGGCTACAGTCTATCAGGCTTACTAGATATAGGCTGGTGAGATTCACAAACCTTCGAGGATATTATGGAGAACTTTCAAGTATGCAGGTTTCTTCACGACATTTTTATCCCCAGATGTAAAAAAGGAGGGGTGTTAATAATAAGTGTAACATGTGTATCTCTGTATTTGTGTCTGTCTGTGTCATCATGGCTCCTAAACGGATGGACCGATTTGCATTTAATTTTCCTTTGTTTGAAAGGTGATTCGATCGAGAGTGTTCTTAGCTATGTTTCAAAAAAATCTGTTCAGCGGTTCGAAGCTTATCAGCTTTTTTCTATTGTTGATCGGATTTTTGAGTCGGGGTATTTTAAATTTTTATGTATTCTTTAGTATATGGATATGAACTTCAAAAATTCAGCGAAACGGCCTGAACGAGTTGCCAATGGGTTAGTCAACTGGGTTGTCACTGCTAAAACTCCTAAATTGTAAGATTGCTTAAGTTTATAACCTGTATCAGCTTTTACAAAGACCTTCAAAATTATATAATGAAAAAGTAATATTTCCCGAACAATGAATTTTGTCAAACACCGACAACCGTCAAAGTTATTAAATTTTAATGTCTTTACGACTCCTGTCATTTATTAAAAAAAAAAACAATATCGTAATTGTTCTCATAATAAGTATTTAGTTGTTTAAAATAATTTTGTTAATGGGGATCAATTTATTTTTATGGTCCGTTTGTTTACTTAATATTTGGTATCAATGGGTGATAAAACGACTTCACTTTTGGAACATTAGGTTTTTATTATAGGCTCGTGGGTAGACTATTCTGATTGGTTGTGACGACCTATATGCCATGGCGATAGAGCATTCGATGACAATGTTGTTGTAGGTTTGATTCCCGGTTTAAATAAAAATATAATTCTTTTATTTTTTTCTTTTTAGAAAGACAACTCCCGCATTTAGCAATATTCCTGTGTCCCGGGGGGTTTTACAAACATTTAAACAACGGACATAAGGAACACTCAGACTCGCGACGAGACAACTATTTGTGGATCACACAAATTTTTGTCCCGTGTGGGATTTGAACCCACAACACTCGGCGCGGTCTAGTGGTTAGTGGCCCTGACTGTAGAGCCGAACCTAACAGAGGTCGTGGGTTTGATTTCCACCCAGAACAAATAATTGTGTGATGGCCTGATTATTTGTTTGTGTGTGTGTCTCGGTGTAATTTATCTATAATATGAACGGATTTAGTAATATATAAGTATGTATATCAGAAGTCTGGTTACCATAGTACAGGCTCTGCTTTTTTTTATGGTATAGGGGCAAACGAGCAGACGGGACACCTGATGGTAAATGACTACCGCCGCACCTGTAACTCGAGAGTCACAAGTACGTTGCCGTCCTTTAAGGTGGGAGTAAAAGAAGAGAGGGAGGGGGGAAGAGTGAGAAGTGGGGAGAGGGGGGAGAGGAGAAGGACGGGAACAAGGGAGATGGAAGGGTTAGGGCCTCCGGTAACCTCACTCACGCGGCGAAATGCAATGCAAGTATTGCTTCACTGCCGGTTTTCTGTGAGACCGTGGTATCGAGCGGAGTCGAGCCGGCCCATACGTGCCGAAGCGTGGCTCTCCCATGTTAAACGCTTAGTTTGGGGTCAGACGGTCATGTGTGAGTTGGGTGAAGTTATTATTATTATTATAAAATGTATTCAAGGTGCGTCTTGTAGTAACATTTCGTTCGTCTTGTAGTTTCTGTAACATGAACGAATAGGTATATTCGTTCATGTTACAGAAACAATGCTCCATCAAATTCTTTTCAGTGTTCATAAAATTAAAATAATTTAATTGTCTAATATTAATTGGCAAACATTTATACACGTAATATTCATATTTCTTTTGAATATTTGATTGTTTGCATGGAGGGGCTCGTGGCTAAGTGGTAACCGAGTAGGTTAGCACATTACAAAGTTAAGTAGTACTAGCCAGATCAGTCTAGGATGGGTGACCATTCTTAACACATTGAGACCCCTCCGTGCCTCGGAGAGCACGTTAAACCATCGGTCCCGGGTGCCATACAAACATCTGTGGCATTCGTTACAGGTAGTTGGAGCCCTAAAAAGTCCGACAACCTGGTCTAACTACAGAACTTCGATATCACCTAGTACTTGGATTGTGGAGGGCTGATGGCAGTCGCTTCACGTAAAATATCAAAGTTCGGCCGTATCGTAGTTAGACTGAAAGCCGACCCCAACTTAGTTGGGAAAAGGCATGGGTGATGATAATATTTGATTGTTTGCATGTGGTAAGATCCTTCTTTACCCAAGGCTCAATTATGTTGATTCTATTGCGTAGTTTTTATTATAATCTAATGCAAAAATGTGTACGCATGTGATGATTGATGATGATGATTCTTCGTTCGTCCTAAAATTTTGTCCCACATTCCATAAAAAAATCTTAGTTTGTCCCACATCACTATTGAAGTTGTGTTACTTCCCAAATTACAAGTACTATAAAGATACAGTCAACAAAAAAATGTACTTGTCTATTTGCAATGGTCTGGGTGACTTTATCCTTATTATTTATTAGTTTAAGTGTGTGTTCGCGTTCTGGAATCTATAGTAGTCTAAGTTTAGTTTGGGGCTAGGGGTTATTGTGTAATTCGTACCAGAGTATTGTTTTTGCAATATTATTTCTTTAAGAAAGAAAGAAAGAAGTAGTAACTGTATTAATTTTGTTGATTGCTACGTCAACACGCCACGTCCTACCACAGATTATATTCATGTCACCTCACCTCAGCGTTTATTGAGTTTGAGAACTAGAGACTTTTAAAAGTAATATAAGTTTTTTTTATACATTTGTAAAATAAGTAGTATTGTTTTGATAAATAAACTCATTCTCTTTCGTTCTTCTTTCTTGTTTTTATTTTGCGTCGGTCGCATTCGCGACGGTAATCCTACGCAGAGTCTGCAATAATTATACAACGGGCAATAAAAACTCAAGTTTACTCTTACCTATTCAATTTGTGTTTACAAAGTTGTGCAAGAAGTTTAAGTGGTGCAATCAATACACCATCATAACAAAAACATGCTTTAACTGTAACCAAGACACGAAGTTCTTTTGTAAATTAGTTTACGTGATGTTTTGATAGATGTCGCTAGCTGTATTGTTAAACCCCGTTTGTGATTCAGATTTTTTTCAATTAACACATTTTTGATGATTTGACAAAGAAGTTTAGTTTTGGTTTTTATTATGATGAAATATATCTACAACACGTACAATTTAGTCAGACAGGAATAGCGTATATTTATAAATATACGCTATTCCTGTCGGATTAAATTTCAGGAAGAAATAGTATCTATATTTGGGGAATAATTTAAACTAGGACTTAGTTTAATTCCTTCCACAAATACATAATATTATGTGAATGTTCATTTTTACTGTTGCATATGTATTGATAGAAGATTATTTTTAAGTAATTTTCCCTGTATTCATTCATTTTCCCTGTATTTTGACTAGCGTAATGTCTCTAACATTACGCTAGTCAAAATTGAGGCTATTTTTGAAAAGGTGATGGAGCGCCAGGCGATCCTTATCTGGCAAATTGTTGCCTTTACACCTGATTCTTGTTGAGTATCAGAATATTTTCGTTTGCTCTCTTAATTTTAGTTTTCATAAATTAATGCGATAATAAACATTCCTTATTTTTCAATACTTTCGCTAAACTCTCCAGCTCCGCTCAACGTTTGTTCGAGTGTACTGGGTGTGCCACGAACTCACAAACTCACGATTACAAGCTTGACGCCTTAGCCATAATGCTACTGACGCTTTAACTTCTCTGAACCTTATAATTAACTCGTAATAAGTAAGTAACCGTACTTCTAAAGAAAATATAAATTCTTTTCAACTAGACAATTTTACGATTACTAGAATAATGATAAACTTTGATAGCTTAGATATAAAAGTCTGACAAAACATTCGTATAAACTAAAGTTTCTACGATAAAACTGATATTACTTGCACTTAACTTGTAATTATTTTATTGTGGACGACTCCATTTCTTAGAACACGGTCTTAGATATAAAACAATAGGACTGTCTTCTTTTCACGACATCACATTCGAAAATCAGCCGAACACTTAACTTTTAAAGCCGAAAATTGTGTGAATTATTTCAACATTTGAGACTATAGCGAACTGTGGAATGGTAATGAAAAAGATATTTTATGATTGCAAAAGATTTTTATGGTGGTTCCTTGTTACTCCGGACAATATGATGTCGCCACAAGTTTTCTGTTAAACAATGGCGTACAAGCGTGTCCAATGATCGATGGAACGGGCGTTTTATTGCTATCATAGAGCTTTATACAGAAACTCTTTGATAGTCTTTCTTATTTAGTGATATAAATTCTTTTGAGAAAAAAGAAAACGTTGGTGGACTGCTTATCATTCCGCTTGTCATAAAATGACTCTAGGAAATGCTCGGTTGTACTGTGCAGGCGATGTGAATTATATTTTTAGTATTTTATAGCCGTAATTTGGTGAGACATTAGCGGACATTATGTTCATAGTATGGCAACACTCAGAATGTCTTGAATGTCTACCGTGTCTTATCATGTAAAGATGGAATATTTTTGCTACATTTATCGTCGTACACTATATTTAAGACTTGAGAGATGAGACTATGTTGATAGTTATTTGTTCATAAGCTCTTAAAAAGCAATAGAGTTTGAATGATGTGTATATCGCTGGGGTCCGGATGTCTTAATAAAAGCTGTGCCCAGATTCTTTGTATTTTAGGCGCAGTATGGTATACCGTATGGTTTTAGTCGGTTTGATTCCGACACACTGCCCCACCGAAGACCCCGGTGGCGGTGACGGCCTATTGGGGATTGTAAAACAAAGTGTCCGATAGAAACTACCAGTAGGTAGTGTACTACTGTGTACTACTTTATAGGTAGTGTTATTTTTATTTTCGGAAATCGATCCAATGTTCTGATTTTTGGATCGTCAGATTTCCTCCTTGTGGAAGGTAATACAGCGGTTATATTTCACTTATTAGGATTGTAACAACTGCGACTACGCACAGTTAATCGAATTAATAAGTAGGTGTTACAATTGGTAAACACAATGTCAACATAGAACATTATATAGATAAGTAGGTACTTTTGTTCTGTCGGATGATGAAATTTTTATTTTTTAACAATAGTAACACACGAGCGTCTGCCACAAGTATCATAATTGATCGAATTTTGCTAATGTTAACTTATGGACTTGTACATCAAAGATAAATGTTTTCAAACATATCTAATTAAGAACTTATGCAGTCGCTTGACCAAGTCCAAAACAATGTTGGTCATTTCACAATTTGAGTGTCTGCAGAAGGAAGTTCCTTGGAGCGTGTCGGTCACAAAAGCCCACGTTCCCTATGGTTCATATTATGACTACAATAAAATTATTTAACCTACTGAAATTAAAAGATAGGTATTAGGTACTTTTTACAATTTTTAATATTAGTTTTTTATCATCATCATCAGGTTATCACTATAGACAAAAATGAACATGCTTTTTTAAAAACACCAATAGTAATATTCCTATGTCGCGGGGGGCTTTACAAATATTTAAACAGCGAACACAAAAAACGCCCATACTCGGGACAATTGTATGTGGATCATACAAATTTTGGTCCCGTGTGAGATTTGAACCCACATACACTTAACGCGGAGTATAGGCAGGGCGATGTAGGTATTCTCATTTAATCTAACAAGAAAATAACATACTCATATAGCAGTAGGTACCTATGCATAAAGACGATAATACGTATCTGTCGTTAGCAGTTTAATTTTTCTTTGAGACATAAATATAATAATAACTCTTTTACAACTTCTTCGAACACTGTTCATCCGAATTTGTATCATAGTAAATAACAAGGGATGACTAATAAATAAGTACACCTACACTAAGTTGAGGAGTGTGATATGCTATGAGATACATAATTCTCCAGGTATCTCCAGGTAGGTAGGTATGTACCTACACATGTCGCCGAGGCACCTTCTGTTAAATTTATTTAAAAAAGAACAATAATCCAACTAATATTATAAATGTGAAAGTTTGGATGGATGGATGGATGGATGGATGTTTGTTACTCTTCCACGCAAAAACCACTGAACCGATTGCGATGAAACTTGGTATGTAGATAGCTTGAGTCCTGGATTAACGCATAGGCTACTTTTTATCTCGATATTCCCACGGGATCGGGACTTACGCGGGTGAAACCGTATGCCACTGCTAGTAATTAATAATTACGAAAGTAGTTGCTAAAAACTTATTAAATATCGACTTTACTCTGTCCATTCGTTTATCATATTTTTGAGAGTTGCTTGAGAACGTAACTAACTATGGCAGTGTTTATAAAATTTAACTTGGAATGCGCTGTTAGACAAATATATAGATTACCTATTTACATTTAATTATACAATTGATAGCCATCTGTAGACAATATGATAGTGTAGATACATGTAGTATTTTTTTAACACAAACAGTTACGTATTATTGTACGTAGCAGGTAATTAGGACAAATGTTTCTACTGCATATTTATTAATCGATATTAACTACTTCTAAATCAGTATAAAAAATATTAAAAAGTTTTATTTGCAATAAATGAAATCAGAATATTGATCCTCAAATTATAACCTAGAGTATCTAATGAACAAATAAAAGATGGTACACATTAGATTCCTAACTTGAGTCCTCAGTAACATTAAAAATCAGTTCTTATGTATAATAAGTATATTAAATGTGGGTAAAATAAATTATTAAACGACTTTTTAAATCGATTAAAACTTACTCTAAAAAAAAACGATTATTATTTCCAATCGAATCAACAACGTGTTCATAATCACTAATTGACTATTAATCGAACTGTCAAAAAGAAAAGAAAAGACAGAGTACAAAGAACTATAACAAATAAACAACGTTAGGTATATAACATAAGGTAATTTTAACCTTTTGATGATATTCGGATTACAAATCAAAATATGACGATATTACCATAAGGATAATAAATTTCAAAGATCATAAATGTAAATGGAACTAAAGTATAAATTAAAAACAAAACGAAAAAACGTGGCTATAAAAGACTACCTAAACATACTAAACGGTTTACTAGAGAGAGCATGTTTTAATACAACTTTATAGTTATAGCAGGATTACATATTATCATAATCATTAAGACTACGTCTCATTTTATTAGATACACGTTGACCATAGAGTTAATAAAAATTGCTTAATCGGCGAAGTTCCACGACATGTGAAGTTAAAGCTTTCCTACAAAAAAGTTAACATTCAAACGTAAACTCGTGGTCTATTTATATCACAATTTATTTGGTCTACAACCAAATTCCACAATACAAGTGTGTAAAGTATTCTATTACAACAGTTACATCATGCATTGAGCCGCATTCACTGAGCGACATGGCTCCGAGCAGATGCACGCCTGTTCCGCGCCACGGCACGCCGCTCTATTGTTGCGTGCGAGCAAGACAACCGCCACCCATTGTGTGCGTGACAAAGATAGAAATACGGCCTAAGGAGGGGCGCAGGCTGTACTTACCGAGCGTCGATTGGTCGCCGTCACGCCGCCCAGAAGCCGCGCCCCCCGCACGCCGAGACCCACACGACCGCTCCATCAACTCGCCAGTCTATCGTCCGTCTTCGACGCGACACAATCACCTCCTCGTCTGTGCTCATTCACCGCATTGTGCCATATAACACCATAGAGTTAATGCTCTAACAGAACTTACGACTTAGTAATAAAAGTTAAATCGCTATGTCGACATTAAGCCATCACCCTTACGCGTTCTCAATGCATCCTGGTATGCTGCCGGAGTATCCGAGCGCACCACAACCATTGCCAGCGACATCACCGCAGTCAGAGGGACACATCAAGAGACCCATGAACGCATTTATGGTCTGGTCCAGGCTGCAGAGACGTCAAATCGCCAAGGATAATCCGAAAATGCACAACTCTGAAATCTCGAAGAGGCTAGGAGCCGAGTGGAAGTTGCTTTCTGAAATGCAAAAGCGGCCGTTTATCGACGAAGCCAAGAGGCTGCGCGCTCTTCACATGAAAGAGCACCCGGACTACAAGTACAGGCCACGAAGGAAGCCCAAGCCCCCTACGCAAGGAGCTCCAGGTGCCGGTGCGTTCCCGAGCTTCCCTCTGCCATACTTTGCGGGACCAACTCCAGGAGTAGGACACTTGGATGCGTTGTCGTACCCATCAATGCCGCCATACTTTCCACATCAGCTGGATCATCTACAGTTCTCCAAATTAATGGCGCCGACGGAGAAACTACCGACGGTGTCGTCATCGGCGGCGGCTGTAGTGTCATCGTTCTATTCGTCTCTGTACACGTCACCAGCGGCGCCACCAAAACCTTTCCACTCATCGCTGTTCCCGCAGTACGGAGTAGCGCCATCCTCCCCTGTATCACCCGTGACGCAGACGCAGCACAGCCCTCACGACGACCAACTGAGGCGGCCCGTTTCCGTCATATATTGAAGACCAACTTGCCTTCCTTGAAGGATATCAATCTTTTGAGGTTCGGCACCCCGCACGAGACGGAACACCAGTTAAAGTGTATCAGACTGTGAATAGAACTGAAATGTATTGACATTATTTATTTTTTAGAGTTACATGGTAATATAAAGAGTGCGTCTCATATCAAGTGGCTTGTAAATATGTTAAGGTAGCCTCGGGAGGGGAGAATTCTGTTTCAACTGTGATTTCTTTTGTTTTCGATGCATCTGTAATATTTAAGGTAAAGTAGCGCTGGTTCGTTAGTTATGTCAAGTGAGATTGGTACCAAAAAGAGATTATGTTCTATAGGTGTCTCCTCTAGATGAATAGTTAAGTCGTATACGTCAGCCCTGATTTTTGTTTTAATGATAACATAGTGACTGTTGAGTTTAATTGTTTCTCGCCTTGGTTTGTTCAGGGTTACTTCTCTTTACTTTTCTGTGTAATTTATTTATTTCCAACTGTAGATGTAAGTTTAAGAGCTAGTTGTCTTTATCGTAAGTGATTAGTGCATCCCGAAATGTATATATTAGTGTAATTGAATTATCGATGTCAGTACCAACGATGTATTATAGTAATTGAGAAAGTAACTTTGTTAAATGCCATACAAAATAAACTAAATTGTTTTTATTTTACTTTATCGTTTTAATTGACAACCTCCTCGACTATGTTTGAAGAAGTCTGACACTTGAAATTATATTCAGTTACTTGAATAATAAGTAATTGACTTGGATCTGATAAATACATGTATTCAGTTAATAAAAATAATAACTGATGCATTTCATTTGAAATTGGAACTTTCGAATGTATTTATTAAAAAGTGTGTTTCCATTTTAGATCTTCATTAATTTCTACAAAATAATTTATTCAACACATTATTATTATTTATTGGAATTCCAGATTCCGAATTTATTTTGATCAGTTATTTTGACGGGTTAAGTGTTAATTACGAGTGTGGCGACTTCCGGATAAGTCGAAGTCTTTGAACTTTACATCCTTATATAATTAAGTGTCATTCAGTTCCTATTAAGCTTAATTGGTGCGTACGTGATTCAATTTTGGACATGTTTTATATCAAAGGACATGTCTATTTTTCATTACAGACACTTGAATATAAAATTAATTATTAATTTAATTGAATGAGTTTACTTCTGAGACTTGGGCCTTTTGTACAATCATTGATTTTTATGATTGTAGAAAAAGTTCTGCGTACTTACATAAAAAATTGTAATTTAATAATACAGACCAATTGAAAGTTAATGACTTTGACTGCATTGAATGACAATGTGGGATATGTATTGTTATTTCATTACAATATAAAAATTGAGGGTTTAATAATTGTTCCGTCGGAAAAATAAAGCTCTAACATTTTTTCCAGACTTTTTTTTGTTATTAATATCTAAGCAATGCAGTGCTTATGTGATATTAACATTATATTATGAAGTTGATATAAAGACAAAATAGTTCAATACCTTTTTCGACCTTCAACGCAAAAAGGAAGGGTGTGATAAGTATGTCTCTCTGTAGCATCATGAATCCTAAACAGATAGACCGATTTGGATTTTATTGTTTTTTATTTGAAAGGTGACTTAATCGAGAGTGAAGACCACTCTCGATCAAGTCACCTTACCCAGCTATAATTCAAGAAACCTGTTTAGCCGTTCGAAGATCATCAGCTCTTTTCTAATGGTTGTAGGAAGTTTTAAGTCAAGTATTTTATATTTTTATGTATTAGTACTTATCTTCTCTGTTGACTACCTTTTTGTTTAGTAGGTATTAACGAGCTTGTTGTGTGTTATCAGTAAAACAAATTCGACAGTAGTTTCGACTTCTGGGCTACCATTTATCAATACAAAAATAGGCAAGTATTATTACCGAACGACCCAGGTAGCTTACTAGGTGTCCTTATAAACCTGTGGAGGCAGCCAGGTGAGTGTGGTTTGTGCTTGAAGTTAGCGGCCAAGGTCTTGTACAGACCTCTGCTCGGCAGTCGTAACCTTGACCGACAACGTGCAGGGAAGGCTTCTGTTGAGGTTGTGAGAGATAAAACCTCTGTCAAAAACAGTTCATCTCGCGTTCTAAAGATCAGAGGGAGGACGGAGTGGCCAGGGATGGTAGACAAGACCGGAGGTTGTTGGCTTAGTCACCGCGATGCTTATATTCCTCTTCTATTTAGGTTTGATGAAGGGATTTAAACATAATCGCTTCCTCGTGCTCATGGAAGCGTGTAGGGTGTGTTGAAAAAAAAAATGTAATTTAATTGTATATAAGTGGAAGTACGGATTCTTACTAAAGATTGTAGTGGATTTTAATTGAATATTTAAAATCCACTTCCATCTTTAGCAAAACGGGAAAACTCAGGCACAGAGGGTTATACAGATAGTAGATCAATATCGATTTGATTGCGTGTTATGTAGGTCTATTTATTTTATAGTATGCCGAAGATGTATCACTAGACCGTGGCTTTTTATAAACACACACAAATTGTTTTTTTTTTCGCTAAGGAGTCTCTTACATAAAGTCTGTCCTTCTCGACAGATGTGATTTAAAAATGTTCTGTATAAGCTTACCTCTTCAGTTATCATCAACTGAAATAGTTGTACTTTGAATGATAAAAGTCTTAAATGCTTAGATATTAATATTTTTGTTCACTTTCAAAAGATAATGAGTCATATTGAATTCATATTCTAATTTCAGTCTTAGATTCTTAATATGGAAATTATTATATTATTATTCTATATATATTATATAATTATTCTTAAAATACAATGGAATGAAAAGAAACCACACTAATTATTTTATGTTATAGGTATATTATGAATTTAATAACATAAGTTATTGAACGTTCAAATATTCACAGAACAAAACACAACCACCTACAACCAAAAATATTTATATTTTCAATTAAAATATATATATAATTTTTATTAACTTATAAAATTCAGAAAATAATACAAAGTAATGCATCAAATTGAGAGAGAGAAAGTGCCGAATTCTTTTTTAGTTGGAATGTAACGCAACTCAATAGATGGCGTTACTGTCTTTTTAAAACCGAATGTCCTTTTCGTCTTGATACCAAGACGAAAAAGACGGCATTAGAAAATATTATCTAGATGTCGAATACAAAGTCGATGTTCGTATATGATGTACTTTGCTCTTTCGATTAATATTTTTAGTAGCTATAATATAATTTGTCACTAGATAATACCATAAGCTGAAGAATTTTTTGTTTGATTGTTTGTTTAAACGCGCTAATCTCTGGAACCATTGGTTAGATTTAAATAATTATTTTTGTATTAGATAGAATATTAATTGAGGAAGGTTATAGGCTATGTCACAACATCACGCCACGACCTTCAAGAGCGGAGCAGCGAGCTCCAGGGAACGGCTAGTCGATAATAAAACACAGAGCAGTATTTTTTTACCATATTATTTTTTGACGAAACCTGTGGTGTAGTGGTAGACTATTCGATTGGAACGTCGGAGGCCGGGTTTGATTCCCGATCAGTGTAAATATTTGTAAATGTGTATGTATACGCATTGATCTGGGTGTGTCTATAATATTAATTTGCAATAAAAAAATATCCTATCTCTCTCAAGTTGGACAAACTGCACACATTGTGCCAAATTTAATTAAAATCGGTTCATTAGTTTGGGAGTTCATGATGAACAAACAACGTGACACGAAATTTTTATATAGAGATGTACCTATTTGTTAACAAAACTTGCATCTAAGTGTGCTTATCCGTGTTCTAGAATCCATAGTACAAACTTTGCTAATTTTTTGATTGGGTAGCGTTATGTAATTATTTTAAAAACCATGAAATCCACCTCCGTTATCAACCAAAACTGAAAAATTACAGACTTGAGTTATCCTCCGCGCCGTTTCTCAACTAACTAAACTCACATCTAAAATTTTGGGGTCGGCTTTCAGTCCAACTACGAAACGTCGGAACTTCGATATTTTACGTGAAGCGACTGCCATCAGACCTCCACAACCCAAGTACTAGGCGATATCGAAGTTCTATAGTTAGACCAGGTTGTTGGACTTTTTAGGGCACCAACTACCCGTAACGAATGCCACAGACGTTCTTATAGCAACCGGGACTGACGGCTTAACGTGCTCTCCAAGGCACGGAGGGATCTCAATGTGTTAATAAAGGCCACCCATCCTAAGACTGACCTGGGTAGTGTTACTTAACCTTATAAAGTGCTAACATACTTAGTTACCACTTAGCCACGAGCCCTTTCTAAAAATTACAGACTTGAGTATTTCGAAAATTAATTCTAAGTCTATATAATAACTTTTGATACTTTTCAACTTCAAATATAGCTAGGTAGGTAGAAATAGGACGAAAACAATATCTAGATTAGTTTGAACAGAAGTTAGGGTTGTCCCCCACTCCGCTGGGAGAATAGAACACGGCTTTCAATTTAATAATTACCAACCCTTAGTCTGTACGGAGGCGTTTTTCAAATCAATTGTTTTATTTTATACCGTTCTTAGCTTTTAGAATGGGGCTATGAAATTAGCGATTTGGAATTTATGTAAAATAATTTTTTGAATGGCAACAAGAAGTAAGCCTCGTACACCCCTATTTGCATTTATGACTATCGTTAATAACTGTAGCTGTAATTACCAGTATATAAAATGAGTCAATAAACATAGAGTAACTCAATGAACACAAATCAATACGTTTTTCTCTTTTAATGTTGTTATAACAACCGTATTTTTATTTCTCTACTAGCTGTATCCGGCATGCGTTGCAATACCTTTTTTTTGCACAGAAGACAAACATATTCACATTGATTTTTATTTATTGATAGATAGATTCTATCTAGATAGTTAACAAGTCTACCTCTTAATAAGTGATTTCAGGCGCCTATAAATTTTAGTATTTTTTGAAGTGAAAACTTCTTTAGTGGCGTTGTGCACTTTTTGGGATGGGTAAAAAATGTTAAACTCGCGTCAGGACACGTGACCCTGATCGAAAATTCGTAAGACGGAGCCGTGTTTCTTATATTTAAAAAAATATAACATTCGAAATTCAAACATTTATGAGCGGCCAGGAGCGCAGAACTTCCAGTGTACCCTATGTATACATTTAGATATGTTATTACCTACTTTTTATTTTTAATCTAATTATATATATATAGATGTGTGTGTGTGTGTATGTGTATGCAAATACATTGTGAAGTTATGTTTTCCCTTCTGACGTGCAGTCCTACGACTGACTGTTTTTTTTAGTATTATTTTTATTAGGACCTACCTCTAGCAATATCACTCGTGTCTTCTCAAACTCGAATACCATGTACAACTCTGGAGACTGGCCAGCAATGTTGTTTAACAGTCAGGGTACTTTGTTGTGCCCTACATCACTTATAATATATAGGTCCGTATGCTGTTTTGTCACCTTAATGATAAGAAACCACGCTGTTCATACCTTATACATAACAAAGACATTGTTTTATGATCGTTCATTACTTTGGAATGTCCCACATACCTACTGCACTTATACCTAATAAAAATAACTTGAGACACCTCACACACGGCCGTCTGATCCCAAACTAGACAGAGCCTCTACTATGGGAAGACTGCTATGTGTTTAGTAATATATAAGTATGTTTATTAGTAGTCCGGTTACCATAGTACAGGCTCTGCCTAGTTTGGGATCAGAGGGCCTTGTGCGAGATGGGTGGAGTTATTATTATTATTATAGATAAATTACACCCAGATACAGTACAAATGATCGTGCTCATTACACAATTATTTGTCCTGGGTGGGAATGGAACCCACGACCTCTGGCTCAGCAGTCAGGATTACTAACCACTAGACCAACAAACCCATCGAAACCGCATAAAGGTTATTAAAACAAGATGGTCTTTCTATGAGTTCGAGATGATGTCCAAGGGTACTTTTGACGTGATAACATCTTATAAATCGGTGAATACCGGCTGCACGAACGAAAAATTGTCACGTTCCGCCTGAGCCGAGCGTGCAAGTGAGATCGCGGCACAAGCGATAGAGAGGCACGATCGACCTAAGCGTTCGTTTATTGGCATTGATTTGATTTCAGTTTATTTCTATAACTAATTGTTCGTGATTATATTTAAACAAACTATTTAAATTAAATTTGCAAAAAAAATGTAGTCTGTAAAATTAAAAATTAATGTTTTTTACCAGAGTTTTAAAGATATTGTGTTTTCTTATGACGTTATCACGTTGCGAGGAGGTGATGTTGGCCAAAGAAGTGGCGGAACGGGAACGGGAACGGGAGAGGACAAGCACTTTCCCATCCCGCAGAAGACGCACCAGGCGCCGGAGAGCGCTGAATGATCTCCGTCCTCCATGAGCGCTGGCCTGGGGGGTAGCGGGTTGGGCTAACCGTTACCCCAGCAGAAGCAGGCCTGAGACGGTGGCGCAACGGGTTCCGCGCGCGCCTCTCTTATCTGGAGGGGGGGTAGGGCCCCCCCTATTGCACGGTGTGGTCGCCTGGTGATCAGGAGGCCAAAGTCTGCAGGGATTCTCGGAAGCTTCCTTCCTAGGGTATCCCGGGTCCCCTGCCATAGACTTACTTGTGACGGAACACCGTGTGGTTTTAGTCGGTTCGAGTCCGACATACCACTTCACCCTCGGTGAGGTGATGACCCGTGGGGGTTTCCACATGATAAAAAAAAAAAAAAATGACGTTATCACGTAAAATTATCGTCCGTAAACCGACTTTACAGAAAATCAATGTTTTTTTATTATCACATCGTTTATCATCTCACTGGGGTTTATGCTCACATTTTAAAGTCGAAAAGGTTATCGTACAACATTGGATATGTAACACATTGATTGATTTCGTCAAAACGCCGTGACATGTGACCGTGTTTTGTATTTCAAAATTATATTGACATTTATTTGACACTGTATTTATTTCATTATTTAAGTTTAGTGACATTTTATTTGATTTCGTAAATAAATTAATTATACAGATTACTAAATGTTGCCTTGCTTTCATTTTATGTAAGGTATCTTATATTAAGCTAAGATTGTATCAGCTCATACCGAGGTATGAGCTGATACAATCTTAGCTCATTCATCATTATATACAGTCATTTGATTCATTACTAGCTGTTGCCACGACTTCGTTCACGTGAAATTTTTTGTGAAATTTATCCCACAGGAACCGTACATCTTTCCGGGATAAAAAGTAGACTATATACTATTCCAGATTAGAATCTAACTCTGTACCAAATTTCATCCAGATCCATTTAGCCGTTTTTGCGTGAAAGAGTAACAAACATCCCTCCACGCATCCATCCATCCTCACAAACTTCCACCTTCTACTAAATCTTACTAATATTATAATGTTAGTAAGATTTAAATTTAATTGTTTTTAAAATGTTCAGTATTTGACAATTTAATAATTTAATTTCATAAATAGATTCATCGTTTTTAAACCCCGATTAAAAAAGGATATTACAATATTGACGCATCTCTGTTTATATGTGGCATTGAAGCTTTCAAATGGATGGACAGACAGAGATTGTCTAAGCTAGAGCTTTTTATTAAAAAGTTGGTTTCTTAGCTATGTGTGTTGGTTTCTAGCTCTAAATATGACGATACTTCCATACAACTTTTCATCCCCACCTTTCAACCCCTTACACTCCTTTTTTCGCATTAAAAGTAGTCTTTGTCCTTTCTCAGACTCTAGACTATCTGTGTACTAAATTTCGTTTAAATCAGTTTAGTAGTTTTGGCGTGAAAGGCCGACAGACAGACAGACAGACAGAGTTACTTTCGCATTTATAATATTAGTAAGGATAATTCATAATTTGTCTCACTATCGACTTATTTCATGTTAATCACTTCGATACTTCGCACTATTATATATACACCTGACCATCCAGTAAAAAATTAGTAGAAATGATGATTCTGTGGGTTTAATGCCACGCTTGTTTAGTGGCCACACATTGAAAGGAATCCAGTGACTTTTGAATTAATCATTAGTTCGGTAAACCATTGTTCAGAGCTACGATCCTTAAAGGGTTTTGGCGATTTCTCTGTCGAACCCGTCAAGTGGATTTATCTGTCGAAAAGTAAATTAATTTGTCAAACGATTTTATGTTAATTTTGATATTTAAAGACTAGTATTAGAAGGTTAGATTTAAGTGTCGTAATGCTTAGAAATATTTACTGTAGTTAATTAATATTTGAATAGATGGCGCAAATATTAGTTAAGTGGTGAACACGCGACCGCCACTAACATAGAATGATTCAGACATACACTTTTTCTGTACCCCCGAAAATCTGTAAACAAAATTTCATAATGATCGACTGAGTACTTGAAGCGTGACAGCGTAACAAACAAATAAACAAACAGACTCACATTATCTATTTATAATTATATTAGTTAAGACTAACAGCTCCCGCGCGGCTTCGCGTGTACATATTTATATATTTTGTGCGGAACCCTAATTCTTTTTCCAAAATAAAAGTAGTTCGAGTCACTCCTTATAGCCCGCCAGTAATAGCCAGTATATGCCAGTGAAAGCCATGTTCAAATCGGTAGACCCGTTCCGGAGATTAGCCGTAACGGACAAAAATTAAAAAAACTGAGTTTTAGGCATAGGATTTTTAGGCAAATAACTGTGTGAGCTAAAAAAAAACTAATAGTTTGACATTGTT
Source organism: Euplagia quadripunctaria (assembly GCA_963859945.1). Classification (NCBI taxonomy): domain Eukaryota; kingdom Metazoa; phylum Arthropoda; class Insecta; order Lepidoptera; family Erebidae; genus Euplagia; species Euplagia quadripunctaria. The sequence continues at coordinate 2,262,289 of OY982563.1, forward strand.
TGGTACTGATTAGAAAAATTACGCTTTTCGCTTATTAATAAAATGTTACAAGTGCGTATAGGTGTCAGTCGCGCAGTGTCTACCTTACCCGTTGGTGTAGCTGTAATGACCCTTACCACAATTAGAAAAAAACACACAGAATACATAATACATAGTACCAGTACAGAAGTTCTACTCCGCAACAGTATTTACTTATAGAAATAGTGACTCTTGCTTCGGCCTTATGTGGACCAGGCCTGCTCATATCATCGTTTCAACATCCATCCATATTTTGTTATGGTATACGTGGTAAACGCTCTCCTCGGCCGCCATATTTAGAAATAGCTCTTACTAGCGGCGCCCCACGGTTTCATCCGCGTAAGTCTCGATCCTGTGGGAATATCGGGATAAAAAGGTAGCCTTTATGTTAATCCAGGTCTCCAGCTATCTACATACCAAGTTTCATCGCAATCGGTTCAGTAGTTTTGGCGTGAAAGAGTAATAAACATCCATCCATCCAAACTTTCACATTTTTGTGGGATTCAAGTATGATATTGCAAGTTCAAGGGTAATGGTAGCCGCTTCACATGCAAATGCCACATACTACAATTGGAAAAACTCAATAGAAACTATAGAATAATATAGGTAATCTAAAAAACTTTACAGAATTAAAAAAGTATAATTACAATATACAATAGACTGAATAAATATTCTTAAATCTGTATTTCTGTTTACGTAAAATATTCAATGAAAGTACCTATTTAACAAAATAAAATATTCCACATTCAAATGCTTTGTAAATAAACCCAGTATTATAATTGGTTGGTCGCCGACACAAAATACCCAATAATATTCAAATTTTCAAAAATGGAATCACGAATTAAGCCCGAGTGTTGCCAACATTCGAGCATTTTCTACCGTTCGAGTGTGCTCCATTTTCCCCATTCCCAGCGCCGGTATTGTAGTGAAAATATATTTTGTATGGAGACGGCATTACAATGAGAAGTCCGTGTTATTTATTTAGATGTATTTCATTGTGCGGACCGGAGTTCGATTCCGGCCTGTACGGCCAGACGGGAGGCAATCGAGTCAGGTCCACTATACCCGTACTGGTAACGGATTGGCAAATAATTGAAATCTAGCCCCTGCTATTGTAAGAAAATTCTAACGAAAAATATATTTGGCCCTTCTTGTCTTGAAGTATTCGCGTAACAAGATGGAGTACTGTTGTGTTGAAGAAATGGTAAAAACAAGTGCTTGCTAGTTCGACATTTTGACCTTAATATAATACTGAAACTTACATTGGCATTTCTTAACTTTTCTTACAGTTAGATTATCTTAGTGCTGGATCGATATTAATACTTTTTGCTAAATCAAATGATTTGTCAGTTAGCAGTTTTTAAAGAAAGATAATCCAAACTTAAGGGTGAGGGCTCGGACTTACTAGCAATAGCGAGGTGAGTTGGAAGACAATCGCTTATGCAATTAAAAACAACATAACTGACACATCTGTCATCTGAACGTGACGGTCACGCGAGTTCAGTGCTTTTTCCCCATATATAAATATCAAAAATTGCCGCGACCCCGAACTTCTCGACTATTCTTGCTTACACTCCTCAATGCGTCCGTATAAGCAATATCATTTTCCTTCATTGTCTTTTCCCATCTTTAATTCCCAGTGCCCGGCTGGCGGCAATAGACTTACCCCCGTGAATGGGCACAAAATATAGTTTTCAAAATGTGGGTGTTTAATCACCCCTGCCTACCCGTGAGTGTATGTTTTACCTATACATTTCCAGTATAAGTTGAACTGTAATTGTTAGACTTTTCGTACCATGACGGGTCAACATACCTAATACTGGACGCGAGTAGCTTGATGTAGCCATTTTCACGTCATTTTTTAATTTGCAACACACATTATTTAAAATTTTTAGCTATCTGCACTTCTTCTATATAAAAACTAAGTATTTACAAATTTTACGTTCCTTCATTAGCAAAATTTTCTTAAAAATGCATTATAAGACTTTTCTTCATGTTTTAAATATATAATATCGCTATGTTACATTTAAAAGAGTGCACTTTTAAATCTATCATTATTAAATATAGAAGTCGTCTGAAACCTGGTTGACATGAAATATATTGTGTATGGTTCTTTTCTTCGTGAATATTAATAAAGATTTGATATATTTTAAACCTAAATAAGTTCATTAAAGTACACTGTTCGCCTGATGGTAGGCGGTTACCGGGACCTATAAATTCACCCAACACAACTATTGTCATTTTTTGTCTTTTCTACCCTATTCGTTACCTTACCAACCCTGTTTTATCATCGCGGACTTCTATACGGCTCAACCACAGTCAAGCGGTGCCAATACGAACAAAAAAATCTGCGCTGTACCTTCATCCTCTCACAAAATAAAGATATTTATTAAACTCGTTACTTCGAGTTATATAAATGTTTATTAAGCAAAGAAAACAAAAGCTTCATTCAAAAAACAAAAACCAATTATACTCAACCACTATCATCAATCACCAATCAGTTTTGGATCCAATACAAAAACTGAACAGCGCCATTCTAAAATAATTTGCGAGCATTTTCAGTTGTCAGAGCGACATACAAAACGTCCGTAGACAATACCTTTGATGGTCAGTGTTGCCATACTTATAAAATAAACTGCAATAATGGGTATCCTCGTTCGTTATTCAAAAATTTCTCGCGTCGATAGTCATTCAAAATGATAAATGATATTTATATCTACAATGGTGTTGTCAAGATTAATTAAAGCTTGTGTTGCTTAAATAGTTAGTTAGGCAAAGAACGGGTGCTTTTTGTACTCTATCAAAGGCGGTTGCATACCTCCGACTTCTTTGTTGAAAGTTACCTTGTGAGCTGGTATTTGTTTAAAATCGTTAACTAATGTTATGAAATCTTGTTTTTCTGAAAAGATTTGTGTCAGTCATATTATTGGTGTTTGTTAAGAAATTGTGTGGACTGATAAAGTATCTTTTTCTTTATTTCTGTTGTGGTACACGATTGGTAAAGAATAACAGTAAAAGAGTTGCGCATACAATATTATTGGTAGGTATAAACATGACAGCTTTATTTTTTTGTCTAAAATATCGCGAATGCCATAATACTCATTCGGATAGATCAAAAGTATTAAATTTGTTCATCGTGTTTATAAATTGGATAGTTATTTTTCTTGTTAATGTAGGAGGCCGTTCTAATATTAGCTTTAAGATACACTAATACGAATCTATATTTCTATTCATTTTGTGCAAATGAAAATAGTCTTGGCTTTTCTATGAGATACGGTGCTTGCAATATGTATAAAGTAAAATATGAAAACTTTAATAAGCGTCTGGAACACATGTGTATTTTGTTACCTACATAAGTTAAAATTCAAGTTCAGTAAGTTTTAACCCTCCTTCTTCTATCATAAGTCATTGCTTCTGTTCTAATCGCACTTGAAAGCTTACAATACCTTTTTCAAACTATTTTTAAACATTAATTTTTCACCGATAATACTGTATGGAAAAATAACAGATAACTTCTAATAATTTTATTATATCTTAGAGAAGTACAAAGACATTGAATCTTTGTTCAAAGAGAGGAAATAAAGACTAAAAAGTGTCAGTCCTTTTAATACGAGTAAGTTAAGTGAAATCTGCATGTACTTTTTCATGGTACACGCCGCGGCTCTTAAAGATGGACGTCACTGCAGTAGTGCATATTGTATCTGTATCGATGATGATGATGATTGTAGTGTCCAGATATTCCCAAATATCACAAAGCGGGTAAGTCTTCCTTGCCTGCATATTCTTTGCATATTTTTTTGTTTATGAGACAATAATTCATTTAGACAACGTTATTGAGATCGGTTTCTAATATTACCAACTAATGTTAGTGTATCATAAATCTTGCTAAACGTGTAAATTTTCTATGTTGTAAACAGTTAGCGCGATGTTGAACTGAATTGGTATCTAAGCGGCTGGTAAGGATGTTTGAGTGTATCAAGTGCCCAATGTCTTCTCCGTGATACGAATAACAAGACCTTGTAATTTAGTCACATATCTATAGACTTGATTAAGATTTTTCATTGGAGCAGTGGTAGCGTCTTTCATGTTTTCATGTTTGTCGCTTTATAGTTTTTCTTTAACATCTTTGATGATTTTCCTTTCAACAATACTTCTACTTACACACATTGCAAACATACATTTACAAACAATTGTTAGAATCGTACAAAGTAATCCTACAAATAAAAATACGAAGCATATTAAACATTATTTTCCAAGAAGACGAACATAGCATTCGGATTACTCCCCCTTACGTCAGTGAAAGAGAAAAATAAAATAAAATAGCTATTCAAAGTACATACAAATAAAGCACACGTTATATTGTGTATTTTGAGTATTGCCAACCCTTATTTCGAGACTGCCAGCTCTGAATTTAATGCCATCGATTTTGCAGAGACGTCTTACGGTTTGATTTTGTCGCGTACGTAATGTGAGTACGTGTAATGAAATTGAAGTGTGTTGTACTTATTTTTTCAAGGGCTTTGCCTTATAATTTTATATTTGTGATATAATAACCAATAGAAATGTGTTAAGCACCGTCTGATTTTCATTTTTGTAAAAAGATTCGCTTTAAATAAACCTTGAATTCAATAAATTTTATATAATATAAGCAACTGCTACTTTTATAGGCATTTAAAAAGGAACATGACCTAGCGTATATTAGCTTAAATTATCATCTACTTGCATCTACTATACCAGTTCTAAAGATGGATTTGGGGACGTACAAATCACAAAAAAAAGCAGTCTACATGACATGTAAGTATATGAATTTTCATTTATCGGGTAATTTACTTTTTAATTCGTCGGCTCTTTCAAAATCAACACTCTTCTGACAAAGGCTTAAAAGTACATTTCAATTTGGAATTATTTAGCCAAACTGATGAAATTGTTCTATTTATATCTAAACAATAAATACACAGAGATAATGAAAGTCCAATTAAATGCATTATTCAAACAACAGTTAAGCTAACCACAATAACATATGCATTCACAACAAAAAGCTTTTGTAATTTGGAACGATTAAACTGTCGCGAATCGCATTAGCACCGCAAATGTGTCGCAGTGAAAAATCGCAGTCGCATCATTGTCACATTTATAATAATAAAAACTGTACCAAACGTTTCCTTGTATATCGAATAAACAAAAATGACCCTAGTATCGTACCAAATAAAACTCAACTAAAGGTCTTTCACCGTACCGCAGAATGAGGACGTCATCATAGTAAATTTCAACTTTGTTCTTAAGTAGGTTAAGTTCAAATTGGTTCAAGTATTGTTTTTTCGGCTGCTGACCTTTTGTATATATGAATAAATTAATTTGTAGTGAGGCCTATTGTGCAATAGTTTCTATTATTGGACTATGTTAATTGTTAAAGTTCTCGCCTGACAGTTACGCGTCGGGTTAATGGGTATACGGTGTTTCAATGGTTATTTATCCCATTGTAATAATGTTTTAGGATGAATACTATTCACTACGGGTCTAAAATATTGCGAACTTCATTCAGAAGGGACTAAGTGATTGACCCGCACTACCTACGAGTGAGTTTCAAAGGTTGGATGTAAATAGTTTTATAGTTCTATTGTTTGAGTGATGTCGTAATCCATATTGCCTTTATCCATAGTTGGATTAACTGCAAATCTGTGTTTGTTTTCAGGTGTTTGCGTAACGTGTACTATTGAACACAATTTAAAATTGCAATTTTAGTGTGGTTGATATTATATACAATCATCCATGTATCCCATTCTAATGCAAAATAAATATAAAGCTATATTGTGAGATGGTAATTTTATGTCTTAATTTATGTGCTACGCCAAAAAACTAGTAAAAAATTAATGGATATCAGACCAAATATTCCACACTGAAATGACTGGTAAAAAAATTTGCATTAACGTCTGCATAAAAACCAACAAAAGATCAACAACTATCATGCAACCAACAAAACATTAATAATTACTGCTAATGATGGCGTCAACAAATGTATGTATCTATGTATCAATTCATACGTTTCCATGCAATGTTACACGCGTGTCCGAGATCCTCATAAACGTCACCTCCATCTCCTATATGATTTATCTTTTCAACAATAATTTTTACAACGTTCCTGTCCCCCTCTCTCCTCCATCTCACTGTGATTAATGATGGATGAATTCCTGAATAATTACCAAGACTTTTAATATTCAAGTGATTTTGTAGCATTATCATCAATGTAATTTCTACTCTATGCGGTTGTTAAAGAATCTAATTCCGATTCTCATATTTAGATGACCCTTCAGATGATATGTAAACTCGAAAAGATTTTTATGCCTGCTGTTCATGTAAGTTATTGTGAATGTTAAACACATGGACAATAAAGTTTACTTTTGCTTAAAAACTAAGTGTATAACCAACAAAAACGTAAATACCATTGAATGCAAATCTCACTCGAGTTTTAAGGGTAGTGTGCGTAATTTGTTATAATTGTCCCCCCATACTCATGTTTGTTCGTATGTGGCATTTTTATTGCGAATTAGTCGCAATCATTAATTTTGTTTTTCTATTTTAAAAGTTATAATATCGAGAGTTCTTTGTGGTGCGTATAATTAAAATGATTTTATGTTCGTATATTGTGCAATGAATACGTTATCGTTTGCAATGAGTTTCTTTGTCAATTCTTTAGTGTTATTTTCTGCTTAGTGGGGTATTGTGGTTATCGTTGCTTGTGTTATTAATATAGGTCTGAATTTGATATTGCCGGCTTTCAAGCTTTGTGAAGTGTATCAGTGTTGTAGGTAATTTTTTGATAGTTTGAAATGTACAGCCACGGGCAGTGTTTTATACTAAAATACTAATATACATACCCATGGAAAACATATAAATATATCAAAATGAGCGTGTTATCAAGATAAGCAATACATTACTAATCTAGATAAATTTACTGATGAAGGGCAGACGTAAACATTTAATGTATGATTCGCTATTAATCTAGTCTATAGTAAAATAAAACTCGTTGTTACACCATGCTAATATCAGTATACTTCATGTTATATATCAGAGTTACAGAACACACTGGTAATAGTTTCATTAAAGTAGGTATATTACTTCTACTTAAAACAGTACCTAAAGGAACAGTATTTGATGGAAACTCAAAGACCCTGCAACTAACATAGCTATGTGTGACATTGTAATAATTCCAGCTAACAAAAATAACAGACGCTTACAAACATGAAAGTACTGGCAATAATGTCAATGATAATATCAGAGAACCAGGACAAGCATTGCCACAATTAATTTAGGTCAAAGTATTTTAGTAATATAATAATTTTCTCAAGACGAAATAAATGTCCACAAAGTAAGCAAAGGAAATACTGAATAACAGTTAACGTTTAAGGCTGTGTTTCCACCAGAGATGTGCGAGGATGCGTAGCGAGGGATGTGTTTGTTAAGAACCAATAGAATCGCTTCATTTACCTAGCCTCACTCAGCGCAGCTCCTGTGGAAACGGCCTACAAGAGCGAGGTTTTTGTACATACAAGAGTTGGGTGCGAGGGATGCCGTGCTAGACGGTGTTTGTTAGAGGTCGATGTGTATTGTACACATCCTCACACCGCTCATTTGCGCACAGTTTCAAAGCATCGTTACGCATCCTCGCACCGTTCAGCGGCCTAGTACATCTCTGGTGGAAACGGTCACATCGTTTCACAGCTTCGTTCCGCATCCTCGCACCGCTCAGCTATCTCGCAAATCTCTGGTGGAAACGCAACATTAGCGTTGTTCAATATCTATTTTTGTTAAACGCGAAATAATATTTTTCTTTAAAACCTATTTCTTTATATTTTGATTTAATTAAACCATATCAAACTGTTTTTACACGTGTCTGCTTCTATTTCTTTTATCTGATTGCGCCAACCAGACCTCTTCAAAACCGGATGCCGCTGCTTTTCGCTCGGTTGAACCTCAACAGACCTCTAATATACCATGTATATCTTTTTAATAATATAATAAATACATGAACGATACCCGAGTGGGAACAATGGTATACAATAACATGTATGGTTTAAAATTCAATGGTTTCTGAGTGGTTCACTCTTATTCTGTTTTGTAAGCGATATTGTGAACGAATTTATGAATTTTTTAAGTGTCTGTTATCTGTAATGGGGTGAGGTAGTAACACTAGGTTATGAGAACAATAACACTGTGTTTTAATTGTTCTCATTATTTCTATAGTAACTAGCTGAAATTAAACTACTTAAGATTTTTTTATATGCAAGAAGAAAATCTGTTAAACTTTTTACTTAGCAGTGTATGAAACGTTTCCATTCGTCCTCGTCACGTCATATTGTGTTTTAAAAATACCAAATAACAACTTATGTTAACATATTTATTCACTAGATTACATACAAACTGATGTTTTCTTTACTCCAGAGTCGTTCAAGCTGATTAAAGGCCTTTGGTTCCTTCGAATACATCTGATGAAGACTAACCGGGCCTAGTGTAATTTCTCCAATGATTTGTATTTGGGAAAAGGTATTTATCTCTTACCCCATTATGATTTAAAGCCTGGCCACCAAGCATACAAGCCAGTTTGATAGTAAGCAGTTTTCGGTACCTAAAGATACCCTAATAAACCTCAGTAATAAAACAATATCAGACATTGACTTGAAATTAAAATTTTGGGTGTTGATGCAAATTTTGTTAAGAAAATATTCTCATCTACATATTTTGTTCTCTCCACTTAGCTTCGTACCTAAAGGTTATTACAAAAAGCGAACCAACACACACATGAACACAGTGCCTCGTTATATTTAGTGGCACTCGAATACGGGACACTTGGTGACAAGTCGCACGGAACGATTTGTGGTGGCACGGCGTGTTCCCCTGCATGGGTTGTTAGCTGATGGTATATTGGTAATGAAGCCACTTAGGTCAAGTTAAGCTTGAACGGTTTAGAATGTTCTATAAATGGTTTGAATACTACTCAAATACGTACATAAAGTAAGCCGTGATATAAAAGCTACTGTGACAAAAAACGTACTTTGAAGTGACTTCCTTTAGCTACCTATGTATAATTCTAATAGGTCTGGAATGAACTGCTTGCGTCTATTTTTCCAGACAATTATAATCTTGGAACCTTCAAGAGTAGAGTGAATAGGTTTCTTTTGAATAGGCGTGTACAATCTTCGTCTTCATCATCACTTTCCACCAGGTGAGTTAGAAGATAAATGACTATTCCATTCCAAAAAAAAAACAATCTACTGAAAGCTTCGTTGGTCCCGTGGTCCTGTGATTGTAAGATTCTGCATAATGTACAAGTGGCATCATCTTTGGTTTTCTAAGCGTTTTTGCTTGTTTTAATAGCTAAATAAGAATTAATAATCACTAGAAATTCATCATTCATCATCATTAATAATCAACTTATTCTAAAATCTTTTGATTATTAATTTTATGTTCGTTGTCGAGTACCAAAACTCGATTTATATTACGAAAAACATCTAATACGTTTAAAATATTAGAAACAATACACTTCAAAAGATTTCTACTACATGTAAAAATAAGACATGACAGAGGATAGTCAGTCGGGTAAATCATACATCGACTAGATTGGTGACCATAAGATTTAGATTGGTGCTAAGAAATGGATAGGTCTATACAAGAAGGCTAATGGCGAAAGAGGAACCTCGCGAGATTATTAAAGATGAAGAAAAAGCAATTTGATGGTCGTTGATTTACCCCGAAAAATATATCAAATAATCAATTGGTGTTGCTATCAACCATTCAAAATTACGTTAATGAAAACTTCCCAAATACACTTGCCCTAATAACAACGAGTATAGCCCTTGCAAAACTCAAGATTAAATAAAGTATAAATACAGATGCTATCGAGCGGATCAATTATATGGTGGCAAACACAATTAAGCAAATAAACACACATCTACATATGGAAGCTGACAACGTAGGGGTCCAAACGATTCTTATGCAAATGTAAAGAGACCCTTTTGTGAGAATAGCAATAAAAATTATTGCACGCTGTATTAATCTTGCAGCACTTTGTTTATCGAATTAATGTTCTGGTGATTTTATTGGTGTTTATGGAATGATGCGATGCCTATAAAAATGTCGTTGACAATTCAGGTTTAATTATTACAACGTGTGTATATAGCATATTTTATATGTTAAATTGCGATGCTGTGTAACGCTATTTGTATTTCAATAAATCGTTTGACGTGTTTATTCCTTATTATTCATGATACTGCAGATCACTTTTCGCACAGTCTGAAATGGAATCGCCCGATTGGGGAAGAGCCTCATCCTTCCAGGAGAAGAAAGGATTATATATATATTATATGCAGGTTTGTGATACTGCTAGTATTGCCTGTGTTTATAACCCAAAGAGTTATCTACTGTTCTTACTCTTTTTCAACGTTTGCAACATGTGAGCATATCAGATATAAGTCAGGATTTAATCGCGCTATAATTTACGCTACATTGTTTCAACCGTCGTTTTGTTAGAATTGCAAGCATACTCGTACTTTGTAGTTAGACTGATTTTTCAATTCGTTCGGAACTTCAGTCACACATCAGCCATACTTCAGCATACCGTCGGTCAATACACAAAAATTCTTTTATAGGTAGGTATATTTTTTAATTACCTCTTTGTATGACACTACCTGGTGCTGTTATAGTAAACCTTTTACAAAATATTGGTAACGGGTGAAGTTTTGTTTCATTTTAAATAGATCTTTTATTTTTTTTTCAATTACAAGTTATTGAATTTTCATCAAAACGAAATACTGGGAACAGATTATTTTACTGCTATAACTAATCACAAACAGTTAAGATTTGCAACGTTCACGATCAAAGAAGCTATTTAGCAGGTTTCTCCATTAGTGAAGCTTAATAGTTTCCGTGTGGGAAATGCATTCAGAGATCCAGTACAGCATACAAATGTACATGTTACGTGTAGTTAGGTTCCTTTGCTGAGCTTTAATAGGAAATTAGTAGTATTGCGATAGAGATTGATAGTCTTCAAAGTGCTTGTTTGGGGCTGTTTAAGAACTTAAGTACCAGGAAATGAACGTAACAATACGACTTGTGTTGCATTAAATGTTAGAAAATCTCTACGACCAATGAAAACCACTTTCTTGTTGTCTTGGGTGAGAATCGTTCACGATTTCTATATTGTTTTCTATACATTAAATACGCTTTTTGTTAAACGATATTTGAAACCAAAGTTCATTTTCTTTTATTTTATTTTTTTATATTATTTTTACTTTACTTATATATAATACTAGCTGTCACTCTCGTCTTTGCCCACATGAGTTGTGATTCCCGTATATTTACGTCTTAATCTAAGAATTACACTATATATATGTACTGAATTTCACAATAATTTGACGACCTAAGTGTCACGGCGGTAGTCGAGTCTGCGGGTTTGATTCTCGCTAAGTGCCAATATCTGTATGCATGAATAAGTATGTATGTGGCCAATGTAACTTCGTGGACACGTCAGGTAATTCTAGATATGTAATACTTATAATATATATATTTGTATACACTAGTAGCTCTATACAACCAGTTTTCTGTAGGGTAGAAGTGCTCAAAAAAAAGTGTTCGAAAATTTTACCGTCCGTAAGCAAAACGAATCGTTTCTTGGTTATAGGAACCGGGCATAAGTCATTTAATATTTCAAATAGACATTCTGATATATACATACATCAGACACTTAGGTACTATGCGTGAATAGCACTTGTTCACAAAACTCACACTCATCGTCCGATCGAAAACTTAGCTCATCCGAACAATTCAGGGCTATCACAATACAGATCCTAATCGAGGCTCACACCCTAACAATTTCAAACTATGCATTAAATGGTTCCGCACCCTTGAGACTGGACGAGCGTGACTTGCCCGTTCATCCCTAAAACCCGTGAGAGGTATGCAAAAAGGGTCGTTTTCAAGATTGATTGTCTAACTCTATCGAAAGCTGTGCTCGGGTTTCTTAAAAGCTTTAGCCTGGTCAGCAGTTCGATTTACATTTTAAATGTGAATGCTATATTGATTTGTAAAGTCATGTTTATTTTCGGCTTGTATTTTATGTATAGTTAAAAAACCTGTATATAAAACGCTTCCATCGCTATTATTGTATCGTAAAAGTAACTTATTAGGTAACTACTATTTTGAGCAGCTAGAGAGTATTGGAATAATAACTTCTGTGAGTGGTATTAATGGCTGTAAAAGATATACAGTTGCATTTACGTGTGCGTTTCGCGGGAGCCTAACTAGTTTCGGGCCCAATAGAGGTACGTTATCAAGGGGTGAAGCGACATGTTGCGTCAATGTCATGCGCTGCACTAGCTACAGAGTATAAGTATTTGAGCTGTTTCTTTTAATTTAGTAAAGGAATAGAATTTTCAAACTCACCTGAAGGAAAGTGACGATGAAGACGAAGATCGTACATTCCAGAATTATAATTTTCTGAAAAAATAGACGCAAGCAGCTCATTCCAGGCCTTGGCGACTCAAACGAAAAAGTTTCACCAATGAAAGGATGGAACCGTCTAGTAGTTCGATGCAGGAGTGGTGAGGGTTCAATTAATTGGAAGAAAGCTTTCGCACACTCACCAAAGTGAATCCTATAAAAAACCGATAAGCAGACCACTTTAAGACGATGCTCAAAAGTATGAAGTTTCCTATTTAAGACCACATTGTCATTTAAAGGCTAACAGGCTCTTCAGTAATGGTCATAAATTGTAGCGAAAGTAGTCAAACGCCAGTTTATTATAAATAAAACAAAAATTAACCAAAAACGACGCAGAGTTTTACATTAGAGTAGTACATTAGAAATGTCTCACTCTATACTGTTCCTGAAAGGGAAATTATTTCACTCTTCAGGTGCCAGAATTCTATGGCAAAATTTTGATAAACCTACAAAGCTTGTCAAAGTTTTGTGTTCTACGCAAAATGACAGAAGACGTGCTTTTGTTTAACAAAGTGTGTTTGAAAAATTTTATTGTCAAAGTTACGCAAAAGACGATGCAAGTTGGCCTTTAACAAAGTTAACATTTGTGTAAGATTACAACACAGTACAGTACTCAAAGGTACTATTGTCGTTGAAAATATTGCGTCCTTTGTACTAACTACAAATGAGGTATACACGACTGAAAAATCTACAAATATTATTAAGAAGCAGCATATGGAAATGAAACGCGGATGTCATAAAGCAACTGACAATGACACTCGTGTCGCCCGAGTTAGCGCACTAATTACTTAAGAAGTATGCCTTGACAACCTTAAATTTTCTGATGATAATTTCAGGAAAAGCATTAACACAACTAGATAAGGTCCATTTTATAAAAGCAATAATCTTTCTCATTTGTAATTTGTTAAAGAATTTGACGAGCGTGTTCGACAATTCGTGTCAAAAAAATACTCTTGTTATTAATGTCGTTATTAGTAAAGTTACGTAAACTTTAGCAAGACGAATTGCTATAGTCAGAGCCCGTAAGTGTAGATAATCGTCTAATGGAAAATATTAACGTTGGCAACTGATACATATATTGTTGTTGCGATTTTGAAGCAATTAGTGAAACGAGCCGATGCTCATTGTGCCAAAACTCAATTATTCAAAACATTCATAAGTGAGGATAATTTGTAAATACTTTTCATGGCTATTTAGCTCCATATACTTTGAGTTTCTTTGCAAATAAATTAAATAATTATATTGAACAATATTTTATTCCTTAACGTTATTGGATTTAGAAGATGTACAGAAACAAATTCTGCGCTGCTAAGTATAACCACCTGATCTACTTTTTTGGCAATTTAATTAAGTCTGTCCGTGACCACGTATAATTCATGTTTTTGTTTCATTTAAAAGTTAGTAAAATCTATTAATCTATGAGTAATATTAATCTATAATTCGGTAACAGTATCTTATCGTAACTTCATATTCAAATGTTTGATGGAAAACTATATTATTACCCTTCAGGTAATAATATAGTTTTATTAACATAATATGCTTCTTCTTCTACTTTGCCAGTATTGTTAATTCCATCAATTCAATATTTGTTTTATCTACATTTTAAATGATAGTTGCTGAATACTACATGTAAGTATGCTATTGCGAAGTGATAACTTCTTTAGGCCCGTTGGGAACTTTTGGTATGGGGAAAAAGTACTGAACTTGCGAGACCGTCACGCTCAGATACATATGTTCAGATGTGTGTGTGTATTTAAACTTTTGACGTGCAGTCTTATTGTAACAAGTTTCTGCCTCGAGGACATTACTTAGGTCGTTCGCGCAAAATCTCCGTGTTACGAAATACTAAGAAACTTAGTTTCATCCATAGCTAATTGTTGTGCTCTCATAAGTCTTGACAATCGTTATTACTTCTAATGAGAATATAATAATACTTTTTAAGATCAGGAATTCTTGCAAGTTATAGGAGGAATTAAAGTTGATTTTCTAAATGGTAATATTCAATTTTGCCAATCTTCAATTCATGGCCGCAAACGTTGATTGATTAAAAAAAGGTGTGAATATCAATAATGAAAATAAATTAAATTATAAGTACTCTGAACTAATAATAATTATTTGTAAATTAATCACATTTCATTTTGTAGAAAGATAATATAATATATTTAGTACCAATACGCTACAACATGTGTATTATAATATATTGTCTGTCTGTAGCCACGACGCAATGGCGACTATTATTGCATAACAATTATATATTGTGGTCAATAATACCAGAATGTGCTAACTACTTATCTGTATGTGTGAATATGATAAAAATTTTAGCGCTCTTTGTTAATCACCACGAAAAGCAAATGCGACAATTTTTATAGTTTATTTTTTTAACTATTTGGAGATACGGTCTGTGTTATGAGATTTAGCGATTTCTTAAGATAAAATTGTGGTGTATATTTCTTACTTAAAATTATTATCATGGACTTAGCCTTAAGACTTTTTACGTATATTTATTGTATTACTTCGTTGATCCTGTGGTAATTAGTTGCATCTGTCAGTGGCGAGGTGTTCTCATTTTCACAAGTAAAGCTGAAAAAATTATATATTATTATTTTTTATTTATTTGTATTTCTACTTCAACTAACATGAAGCTGAGATAACTCTCAGATATTGGTAGTTATTAACGTGGAATCGACTGGAATCGTGTTATATGGACCCTTTGCCATTGGCTCTTTTCTTTCAGTGCCTGGGTTTGAATTTCATGTTAACCAAATTACTATTATATGTTATATAATCTGCGTATGGTTTTCTCCGCCACGTCTTGTGACACAAACCATTCAAACAGTCGTGTCTATCGGAGCCTTTGCTTTTATTCGTCGATTTGCATCGCCAACCTCACAATGGGGTTGTTTGCCACAAAAGCACACAGGCAACAATGTCATTTAGCGATACGATTCTAATACGACTGTCATTCTGTGAAAGTGACGTAACACTGGACGTGATTATATACATAAAAATCGACAAATAAGTGAGTAGTGTAAATTTAAAATTTGGCTTCTAAATTATATCTGGGGTTATTATTTACTGACCATTAAAGGTAATTATTATTATTATTTTAAGTGTCTAGTGCTATCTTGGCCTTTTTTGGTCTTTTGTAGCACACTTTTGCTTTACAGTTCACTGCTCAGACTTATGGCTTCGAGAAACCTCCAGATCCTATCAGCAGTGATTGTTTGTTGCTCTCTCCTTCCACGGCAGAGTTAACTAGACGATCTGTGTAGTTTCATATGCATTTTTAGTAATGTTCCCAGTCCTAATGATCGGAGCATAAATAGCCTTTGACCATCCTCAAGAATTGGACTATCAAATGCAAAAAGGATTCTTCAAATCCAACTGGTGGCACTAGATGTTCGCGCATTGGACTTAAAAACACTTTTTACCTTTAGTATATCTATATAAATGAATCCCTATTTCCCTTGGTCACGGCATTACGCGTAAACAGCTGGACCGATTTCGCTAATTCTTTTTTTTGTGTTTGTTATTGTCAGGAGAAGTTTCTGATGTAAGAAAAATTTAAGAAAGTTGCGCGGAAACTTAGAAAATTTAAGAAAACTTAACGAACACATTAACTTTTCTAATGTAACCTTAGCGCCTTCTTCTGTCAGTAGCTTGACAGTTGGCGCGATTGAAAGAATGCGCGCTGCAAATTGTACCAATTCGGAATCAATATTCATAGATAAGACAGGACAACGTCTGTCGGGTCAGCTAGTCTATAGATAAATACATAGTCAAAACGAAACAGTTCAGTATCTTTGTTTGTTTGTTGAACGATTTTCTTTTTTTTCTCATTTTTGTATTTCATGTAATTGGGTCGAATTTCCACCTCTAGGCAACCACAAGTTTGTATAAATTGGCCCTTTAGTCGCAATATGCGTTATCCTTACTGATATAAACAATCCATTACTAACATAAGAAGTACAATATGCCGTATCTTAATAAGTATTCCGATCCATTTCAATCGATCTCTGATTGACGTCTGTACAAAGGGACACTCCTTGCTCCAAGACTCGGTGCTTTCTTATCAACATCAAGATTATACTCACTGTTTCTGTTTAATGCCCAGATTTGTTGTTCAAGAGAGGTCAAAGTTGTGGGAATATGAGTGGATTTGAGAGCTCTATCGAAGTGGTTGTGAGTGGTTTTTAGGTGTGAGAGTTTAAGTCAATTCGTACAGGGCTGTACTTATAATCCTTTTTATAATTTAGTGTCATGAAGTGTACTTAGGATTATACCTTGTTAAATATTAGATATCTATCTACTTTTTTTAATTCTATAAAAAAAATTCCTCCTAGCATAATTATTTTTTCATTGATTATTATAATGTCGTGTTCAAAATTTTTCCTTATCAATCAGTACCGCTACTGCTTTTGAATTCAAGAAGCAGAAATCTGATGCCCTTGCATGATTTAATGGTTATATGGTCCTTATATGGTTAAATACCTGAACATGGGAATTTTCATTACGAAGTCTCTTATACCGCAATTCCTTTTTTAAACCAATAAAAAATACGATAAACGTTAATTTATTATGTATGTAATTACATGACACACCTAATCCGTCCCTGTAAATATGACTAGTGACGGTCATAATTTAAGACGAGTATCAGTTTAATGGTGGTCGGATCAGATAAACTATATTTTTGTTTTATGCCCTTTACTGAACAATGGGCTCAATAATTCTGTTATTATGGGACCTGTAAAGTGATGGTGGACAAATGAGATGGACAGGTCCGGGGTTATTTATGGTGTTTTGATGGAGCTCAAAATATCTCATCGTATATTAGCGACATCTTTTTTATTTACAACGGAGCCTGATTCTTATCAATAAAAGACGTTTTCAAACAATTTTTAAAGAATATCATGAAATAAAGATGCTAGACTATGACTTTGAATAGTTAAACGAATTAAGGTTCAAATTCGGCTACCACTACTAAAAACAATTTTTAAAGAATTTCATGAAATAAAGATATTTTGACTTTAACTTTGAATAGTTTAATGTATTATGTTCGATATTCGGCTACCACTACTAAAAATAAAGATGTATGTGTTTTATTTTGATCTTTTACCGTCTAGATATGAACCATTTTTTTTCTTTTAAAGGAAGGTAACTACCGCTCTAGGACTGATTCCTGTGTCTCGTTGGACTTTACAAACATTGAAAAAAACATAAACACCCAGACTCAGGATAACTATTGGTGGATCACACAATTTTTTTTCTCGTGTGGGATTCAAATCCTCAACACTTGGCGTGGCGAAGTGGTGAGGCGACTGCAGTGCAGTATTTTATATTAAGTCGTTGTATAGTCTCGTGATGTGAATTGTAAATTGCGTGTGAATGTTAATTTTATATTTTCCATAATTTTCCTTAGAGCCCTATTACCCTAAATATATCTCACTACACTGAGCCAGTGCTGGATAACTGCGATCTTATATTTTTTTATGGGATAGGGGCAAACGAGCAGATGGGTCACCTGATGATAAGTGCCTACCGCCGCCTAAGTGGACACCTGCAACTCAAGAGTCACAAGCGTTTTGCCCGCCTTGAGTAGAGCCTCCGGCAACCGCTCTCACTCGGCGAAACAACGAAAGCTTTGCTTCACGCCGGTTTTCCGTGAAGCCGTGGTATCACTCCGGCCAAGCGGGAACATACGTGCCGAAGCATGGCTCTCCCAAGATCAAATTGATTGATATTTAATATTGACCATAATATTACTAATAGAATATGTCAGCACCTGTCTGGTCAATAAGCATATTCACAGCTCAGAACGCGACTATTGGCGGGCAATACCAATATTATGATTTATCTTGAATAACTATTAATTCATCTAACATAATCAACAACATAATTTTACGACTTTGCAATTCATACAATCCTAATATCGGCACTAATTAATCTAACCCTCAAATGCAACCCTCGGTCTCTTAGACACCACTATACAAAACACAAAAAAAAACCGTGAGGTCCTTAACTGTGACGAAATAGGGACGACATTAGTTTGCATGTACCTTCACTATGGGGTATAATGGACCATGTAGTTAATATGAAGTACAAACAAGTAGTTAAATATTTTTATGCGATATTGGTCGTAAAAGTTGATTGAAATGACATTTATGGACTCGGAACAGATACACGTTTATAGGTACACCATGTACCAGGGTGTAGGTATACAGGTGATGTTTTATCATCATTTTAATGATGATTGTTTTAATTGATATTCAATTAATACGCTAATTGTAAGAGGTATTTAATATTTTTTAGTGTTTGGTTTTAAATAACTCATCGGCGGATTGTATTGTTTAAGGCTTACTTAGCGGGTAAATTGTTTGTTTAATTGTTCTTTACTTTGGACAGAGGACAAAAATGTAGCTTATTCGGTTACTTGGTAAAAGCTTATTCAGTAATTTATAAAATACATAGAGATTTGAATTTAATTACATAGTTTGGCACCTATTATATAATTTGTGTACAACTTTATTTAATGAAAATGTCGTGTCTTTGTAAAAAAAAGATTTTTTAACAATGTATAATTTTGTACGTATCTGTGTATTTAACTTATTAATTGTCTTGTTTCCTGTAGCTCGACTAGCCATACGCATAATAGACCGTTTGTGAGTTTAAATACGAAAACAGAGCCCTCTACTAACACTAATTGTCCTGTTTATCTTTAGGTGACTTAAAAAAGTAGTTCTTCAGATATTATTCAGACTTTAATTTCAGAGTTACAACCTCACCACATAGCACCCAATCTTATATTTCACAAGATTAGCCTTAACATTGAAATCTGGCTGGTTTGGATAGATTACAACTTTTTCTGTCAAATTTGCTCCGATAATGTTGGTAACATGCGAACATAAAAATGCGAAGTAATATTCCTTTGTCTCTAAAAATGTCCAAAAAAGAAACAATGTGCTATGGCATATAAAGGTATTTTTGTTTCGTCTATTGACACTTTACTAAACAAAATAAACATATTACAACTAAAATTATATTAGCGTCGGTAATATTTTTGTTTATCCCCCAACTATTTACAAATCGAACTGTCAATTCGAATGTATTTAAATTTAAATTCACATAAATGTCACTTGCATCATAACCACCGAAAACACGTCACGTCTATTTACAATGAACGGACAGATATACTTTACCTTACAAATCGATATTATTGTTACAACCTCAAGATACAGGAGCATGGGAAACTCAATCGGACATAACAGAACAATGTCCTAACCCTTCAACTGGTTTAGAATAATACCTATTTAAAATACATGTGTCCGTGCTTACGTGCACGCATTATTGATATTATATGATAGTTTATTTTAGTTTCATTGTGACGAGACGGTCTTAGAAAACATTGAATTGTTGGGTCAGCACGCAGAGGGTTAATCGTATAACCATAATTTAGGTTTTTCTTGGGAAGTGATCTTCAGCATTGGCAACGTGGATATAGATTTGTTGCTTTGGCCAGGCCCAATAATTACTTTTGAATAATACATTTATTCCTTAAATGAAAAAATCTTTTTAGTGTAGTAAATAATCAAATTACAATTATGATTTAAATAATTAAAATTTTCGACAACCATATTGTAGGATGGGTCGGAGCCGTAATGTCTTATGATTGAACTTGCAATTCAGAGGTTGCGAGTACAAATGTCAGCAGAAAACTAGCGAAATTTGATTTAAAATGGCCAATTTATAATCTTACATTTCACTGTACCTTTTACAAATACAAACACATTTTACATGGTCACTACAATGTCCACTTCTCTTCTCTATTATTCTGTTAAAAAAATGCAGTCACCCTCTGTCTTAGGGTTGCTTCTTTTAGAAAACTAACGCGTTTTGACAGACAGAGGAAACAAAAAGGGGATTTTGGTCTACATAGTTAGTTTGGGTCATCGCGTCCCGATGCGATTTTGGACAACTTTTGACGGGAACGTCAGTTATTGTTATTCATGTTGATTGACAACCCTAGTGACGCTTTCAAAGGAGTGATAATAAGAAACTTGTTAATTGTATTTTGAAAATAGAACAACTTTGTTTTTTTTTTCAGTTTATTCTGAGCCCGACTACGCTATACCCAGAATTAGATCAAGTTGTTTAAGTAGTAACTTCGCCAATGGCAACGATGTCCAGTGCTATTAGTTCATCTATATAATATGTAGTAGTTATTGAGTCTGGGTGTTCTCTATAAAGTGTGTTTGTAAAGTCACTTGCGAACAAGGACCTACCCTTGACCGGGTTTTATTTACAAAAGTATTTCTCACCACCTTGTTGAAGTTTTTACTTTATTTCATTGTTACTGTTTTGCAGAAAATAAGGCTACAGTGGTGGATGTAATACCGAACACATTGTTTGCCTGTTAATTTTTGGGTGATGCAGAAATGAACTGGCTGGGTTAATTTTAGGTAGCGGTATCATAACCCTGCAGAAAAGAAAACATTTTCATTTCAGTTTTGTACAAAAATATTCCATAAATAAATAAATATTCGAACTTTTAATTTGCCATGCGATCATTAAAGTAACGAAACAGTGCCTATACTCAAATTTGTTTAATGAATATTCTACTTAAAGTTTAACTCAGCCACAAAGCCCCAGAATACATCCACACAATACAACAGCTCTCCAAATTACGCATTACATTACCTATCATTTAATTAATTGGAGTACACAACAATGCGTGCTTTGCGTTCTGTCGTCTTTTGTTGCGTTTCAATAAACGTTTTGTCGCGTTACATCTTGCGACAGTCGCGGCGTGTACCAATCGATCAACGTGAGTGCGGCCTTAATTATTCCTTATTTAATGCTGACTAATGGAGTAGATTAAAATATAGACTTGTTTTGCAAGAGAAGTTTAACATGTTCTATTTTTAAAATACTGTCAATTTAAATTGAGGAACAAAGAAAAAAAATCGTAAAAAAAAAAGAATTTTGCGGTTACCTTCGTGGCAAGTTGTTGGGTGTTAAAAAGTACTCCAGGAAATAAATATAGTTGTTACTGCTGTTGATTTCTGAAACGTTAAAAAATAAAGTAATGGTTTTGTGGACAGTATAGCTCGCGAACAATAGGTTTTAATTATCAGAGTTAACTTCTTAAAGGAAATTTCACTTCTTAATTTGAATAGAAATGAGATGCATTTATTTTTAATAATTTTAAGTCCTACATATATGTATGTAGGTATATGTATGTGTGCGCAACAACTGGCAGTTGACTTGCCTTTCATACATAATAAAAATAACGATACAGAAATGCTCATCTCAGTATTAAAATTGCATTGCCGTTTTTATATGATCAGTTTAATCAAACTGGCTAATACATAGATCAATGAATGTTATCGAATATCTATCAATATTATATTTCTCAATAAGTATCACAAACGATTGCCAAACAAAGCGGCGTTTGTCTAGCTTTATTGACATTTGATGACATCTGTCTGTATGGTCGTACGAAATAACCGTGAGAAAGCTTGGCCAGTTGGTTCTAATCCATTGTTGGAATGCTATTTGGATGTTTCTAACGATATATTTGGGAATATAGATAATTAGATTAGTATAAAAATAATTAAGTAAGTTAGTTTACACGAGAAACCATTTTTAAAAATTGAAATTGGACATAAGTTGTATACCTCAAAAGTGAGACTATGGTTATTAATATCCGTTAGCGCTAATAAATATTATGTTCTTTTTTAATCGGAAAAAAAATTACAGCCTGCAGTATTGGAATTCCAATACTACAGGCTGTTAACGTATGTCTATTACAATGTATAGGACTTCCTTTCCCAAAACGTATCTTTTTTTTTACAGGAGCAAACTTTGGAGAAGAAATTACTGGCTGTAATTTTTTTTTTTTACGATTAAAAAGGATTAAAATATTAACCAACGCAATTCGAACGGATTCTAAATGATTGAATATTTTGGTTTTGAATTTAGATGCTTAAATGAGTATAAGACGACTTACTCAGGTAGGCATCTACATTCATAACCAAAAAAAAAAATTTTGCTATTCAAAAATTCCTCTCGGAAATCATAGTCAAACAGACGCATTCTAACACTCAAATAACTATCCGTTAACTCCGGCAGGTCTAATTCTCTTCTTTATCTATACAATTAACAGTTTAGAAACAAGACTAACTTGCCACTCGTGTTTACCTTATAATGCCTTAACAACTTGTGTTAATGGGTACCATAAATACAAAATTGGATCGAGGTGTAATATGGAAGGCATTGTGTGTCTTTTGTTTTCTTGGAAGATTGAAATAGAAGAGTTCAAGGTGCCTTTCTCAGTGTATTTAAAAAAATGTTGTATTAGTTGCTAAAAACCAACAAAAGGTGTATTTATCGTTTGATATTATTGTCATCAACCTGTAATCAAAGAACGAGAATGAGTGAGGCTGCGTTCAGTCTGACTTAAGATTGCAATCGCAAAATTGGCCTCCATACCTGATATTTTCGAATTCATCAATATTCAGAATTCAATATCCAGATGATTTTTCCCCCACGAATACTGATGAGGTTTTCCAGAGATAATATAGGTTTTTAGAGGGTTGGCAAAGCGCATGCAACTTTTCTTGAATTCCGCTGGCTTTTAACTATTTTTGTCATCGTTCCTTGATACGTTGCAAATTTTCAAGTTAATCGGACGTCTTGAAGTTGATTAAAATTAGGTTCAATGATTTCGTTACATAGATTTACAGATACAGGTCAAGATAATATACAACGTGTAAAAAAACTTCGTTCGATCAGTAGTGACTAAAAGTTTAAAACTCTAACAAAAAGCTCATTTCAGAACTTAGAAAATAATTAATAAAAATTGTATGCCTATTAAAGGAGTCGAAGTTAAGTTGCCGAATTATCGGTTAACACGAAGCAGCCTAATTTGCTCTGTGTGTCTTCATACTTAATTTTGGATTTAGCTTGCTTCTGAATACAGGTCTGAGTCATTTCATGAGGTCCCTCATATGTATGTGCAAAGGACTTTTGTAAGGTTGAATGAACATGTATTCACATATAATTATTATGTGATATATAAAGATGATTAGTGTTGAAGTAAGAAGGACGCAAGTCGATCAAGTGAGTGTCTATCGGTACGTCGCCGCGTCGATGGCTAAACACAGAAGATCACAACTTTGGGTAATTAGTAATTACTTCATAATGAACACAGTTACATAGCTTCCTTAGGAGATTGATCCTTCCGTGATTATTAAAATAATATCCAAGGATTGCTCTATTTTTTAGCATAAAACGTATGTTAATAATTCTTAAAATACAGGAAACTATAACAAAGAGGGTGTGTGGTTAAAAGTGTTAATTTGGACAAATAATGATGATAACCCTACTTAGTGGTCGTGTGACGGTTCTGAGAAGGACACCAGTTTATGAAAATAGACGACGACTTCTGTAGTACGCGCCACCGACGTATTAGGTTAAAGAAATCTGTGGAGTCGACATTACGATACTTATTTTTATTACTTCTCGTACATATACACTCTTTTATATTTTTTTACTTAAATTGGTAAATAAGTAATGTTAAGCGGTTAACTGTAACTGTAACACAGGTGGTATCATTTGTACAAATCCATTCATATCCTCTTCACTCAAAGCCCAAGCGACAAAACTTACCACAAAAAAAAACAGTACTACCTTAGTGTTCTCTAACCACGATTTTTTTAGGCGAGGTAGGGTTTAAATCAAAAAAATAATTTACAGTCCTAGGGAAAGGCTTTAAATCAAATTTTTGATTTTATTAAACATGTAATGGTGTATGGATCGTAGGGTGGGACGGTACTCAGTAATGTGTTGTTGCTCTAAGTCCTCTTTTTGATAAATAAAAAAACTAAAAACAGACAAGTCGACCCATGAAAAACGTAACATTAACTTATTGAATTAAGAGTATTTTGTTTTAGTGTGAGCTATTATATAACACAATCATTTAACGAGAAGCGGTAATTTGGCAAAGCAAAGTGTCATAAAAATATAACTTAGATAGCGACTCCATAGCATGCCCTGTCCGTTATGCGACTGGCATAGTCCATTACTTAAACAAACCAGGGTTTGTGTGTAGTGGCCCCACTTTACACCCACGTACTCCTCTGGTTCTCTGTGCCTAAGTCAGATACTCGCTGATGAAATGACGAAGACGAAAATTGTCTTCATTATCTTTAAGGGACGCTATGAGATAGGGGTGGCTTTTGTGGAAGTTTTCTTTGACAAATCTTAGCTTGGGAATTTTTGTAGCCTTTTCTTTTGAGTATTATTCTTAGGCACCCATTACACGGTAGGTTTTGCTGTCAGTTTTGCCATAAACAATACGGTGATTGACAAATAACCTATCGACTAATGCAGTGATTGACGGTTGCATGATGAGATTTTAATGGCGATATTATTCTTTAGACTTTTGGTAATGATTGACATTTGCACGAGCGTCTAATAGACGCCTTATGTACTAAGTAGTGATGTTTGGGTATATCTATATATCTAGATACTCTGGGAAAACTTCTGAAAGTCATCTCAATACTTCAGCGTGCAGGAAAGTGGTGACTGGGCTTTTATAGATTGTGGCAATTTACTAAGACCTTCTAAGGCAATGTTCATCACAAAGTGACTTGGACAATCTAATATCTTTACTCGTATTCCTCTTCAATACGAGTAATGTTATTGTATACATGAAAAATTTTGTGTTCAAAAAGTTAATTATATTAAATGTCCTAATGTCAATTGGCCAGGTGGTGTTCCTGACCTAGTGGCCTCTCCAGTCACAGAAAATACAGGACATTCGGGTACGCGACCCCGACTTCTGCGAGCTACTGCGGTCTCAGTCCGGTTCTTCCCAGTCTTGCGGTATCCCTTACCCTAGGTGAAGAACCTATCTATTTTTCCTTATACAAATTTACCTTCTTTCTTCTTTCCTGTCTTAAAACGGCTCTAAAAGAAATTGGCCAAAACCCTTTGTACTGTCCCACATTGCGCCAACCGAACCGACTGAAAACAGCAGGAAGATGATGATGTCCTTATGTCAAATGGATGCCACTGTGCTAATCTTATCGGATATAAAGTTGGATTTACCTATTTGCGGTCTTCACTCTAGGACCGGCTTGCTCCAATGGACATCGGTCTTTTGGCAGAAGTGGCCAGCCCATTGCAACTTCAGCATGCTTATTCTGCAAGCTACGTCGGTATCTTTAGTTTTTTGTTAGAAGACCTCGTAACAAATTTAATCCTTCAAAGAAAATCTAAGCATAGATCTCTCCATAGCACGCTGTGTCATTTTTAGTTTGACGACTAGCCCCACAATCAGTGTTCACGTCGCGGTACCGTAGATCATAACACGTAGGATTCACGACGTAAAGTTTTACGCAAACCCCAAATCGACTGACATCTAGAAGAACGTAGCTGGGATGAATGGATGCAGAAGGTAGACGACCGAATGCTATGGCGTACATTAGGCAAGACTTATATCCAACAGTAGGCTGCAATAGATTGAATGACTGATTGTTAAAGTTAGCTGTGACTATAGTCACCAATTTTTTTTATTAGGAAATTGACTGACCGTCTTGAAATCAGGTTTTAGTTATTTTCTCCTTTCTCTCTCACTGTAATAGCCTGGCTGCTCTCCATCCATGAACATCACTACACTAGGTGTTAGCAGAATACCAGCGTTACTTCCCCAAGGTAGCATTACGCTGAGCTAACGACCATTTTTGACTCATGCAGAAGTAATTTCTGAAAATTAAAATTTTTAAACTTAATGTTATTAGGTACAACTCTGTTTTAAATCCGTATACCTGTATATGAGATCAAAATAAATTTCTTTCTTTCTTTCTATAAACACTGATAATTTCTTAGATACTCTAATGGTTCCTTACCTTTGGGTTTTTTGCTTATTTGTAGTGTAGACTTCGCTTTTAAAGACTTCAAGCCACGCTACTTACAAACAGTTGCACAACTTGTTTAGCTTCGGTTGTCTATAAGGGGAAATATACCTACCTAGATAGGTAACTCAAAACTTTTTTGGGAAATCCCCGAGAGGTAACTAGTCAAGACATACTATGAATAGTAATCCGATATCGTTTACTCTCTCGAAAAATGTATGTTGATTTCAATATTGCTCATCAAATACGTGAACTTTAAAAACTCATACAAAAGGTTGAAGTCTATAACCGTACGAAGTATAACCTCCTTATCTGTCAGTTTCGATACGATTATCTAATTAATTATTTATTTGGTAACAGTCTTCCTGTCATAGCAGCAATCAATTAGTAATATAAATGAATTATCGTCGCATAAAAAACTAAAATAAAAAAGAAACTGTCAATAGACACGCATTTTGAGGACTTCATTACTTTCACCGTTCACAATACGGAAAGATTTGAACTTAAATTTTATCCACCATCAATAAAGGCATTTTACACTTCAACACTATATTTATTTACCATATCTCATTCGTGGTGTCGTCAACAAATGTAAAACGGTCCAATACCATGAATATACCACAAAGAACCAATACCTTAGACGAATGCTTCAGTAGAATTTACACGTCAACCATTAAACTGCATCTTCAAAAATTCCACTTTCTAACCACAAAATCATTGTTGTCCATAGAAAACTTTCGTACAACGTATTTGAAGCGATATTTACAAGCGGTACTTATGTTATTTAATCAGTATTTTTGACAGGAAACGATGTGTTTGCATACACTGTGTGCCTGCGGCGGCTAACACCATGTTGCGCTATGAGATGGTTAGGTTTTTCATCAAACATGTATGGTGAAGCCCAGGCGTTTGGTGGTTAATGTATAGGCCGGTGTCATAGTCAAAAGCGGAGCGATACTTAACCGAATTTAATATAGACGTATGCTCTATGAACCTAGACGTACCTACGCCGTAACACCGAGGGTTCCGTAAAATATTTTTATTATATAATGTAACTAAAAAATTACGGTTTTCGGAATTTTTTCTTTATCTGTGCTATAAAACGTTGCTTTGTACCAAATTTCAAGATTCTAAGTTCACGGGAAGTGTCAAAAATTTGCGGAAATTTGCGGCATAAACGGCTGTCTTTTTTGATTGCGTTGGCTTAGAAGTTTGTTTTTTTCACAGCTCTAAGGGACAGTAGACTTGAGTATTTGATATAAATTCCAGCTTGATACCTAAACGTGTCCCTGAGAAAAAGGGTCTTGACAGACAGACAGACGTTCGAACGGACGGACAACAAAGTGATTCCATAAGGGTTCCGTTTTTTCCTTTCGAGGGACGGAACCCTAAAAAGTTGTATTCTGTATTCTTACTTCGCACCAAATGTGCGCCAAATGGTGGCAGCTAAGATCTGCTCGGATTTTAACCGCAGGGCTGGCGAAGTTACGATCGTAGAAGATTGTGGTTAATTAAAACTATTAACACACTTACTACTTACGTAGTTCTGTTGTATGAGTATGAGTAATGTCATTAGTGAGTCACTTACTATTCGACGGGCCATGTGTTTATTGAAACCATGGCTGTTTGGACACGGACAAAGTCACCTATGGCTTTTGTAATTGTTGAAGGATTCTGTAAAGGTCTTGAGATGCCCAACTTATTTTTTAAAATAAAAAATTAATATCGGCTTATATGTACAAGCTTGTGGCAAAATTCAAAACGTATGAAAACGTTTTCTCTGAATAGTCAAAAAGTTTGAAAGAACAAAAATCTCTTCAAATGCAAAAAAAAATGTTTTGTGAATGATTCAATTTAAAACGTTATCAATAAACATGTAGTGTACCATATTTATCAGTGTCTTAAACTGTTATATTATCATTAATTCTCATAGATTTTTTTCAAAAGTATGTTTCGCGTAGCTTCTACGCACCATCGCTTGCACTACCCTTCAGCCTTTACCTTCCACATTGTTGATCCATAATGAACTACATAATGTCGTATTGCTCCCCAACACTGGACACCCGAAAAAGGAAATCACGAATGTATTGCTACAACACTGTATTTGACACTTAGTGACGTGTTTATTTAAACTCAAACTCGAACATAGGTATTAGTTACTCGGAATAGGTCTTATAACGATCCTTTGACATTCGTAGTTAGCATTGATTGTGTGATTGGATACAAAATTTATTTTATGTATGTCTGAGAGCTGATTTTTGCAAAGTAGAAATCAGATAAATCGAATTGCAGACACACGCAATAACATATCGAATTGCAGTTCACAGTTGTGTAAATAGTGTCAATCAATTCAGGTTTTTTCGGGAATAGTGATTTTTTCTGAATGAAAGGTATTAAGTACGCAGAATTTTATGATGACCGGTTCAGTAGATAAGGTGTGAAAGCATAACATACAAACAAACAAAAAAACTTGCTTTCGCATTTATAACATTTTATAAATTAGTCAAGATTAGTATAATATAGTATATTTTTGATTTTCTGCATGTCCTATATATACATAGTGTCCTAACCACACGTGGCGTCATCAAGGTAAAACGACTAGTATACAAGTTGACCTATTATAGTACGGAAAGCTATACAATGACAGTTCAAGCTATACTGGATAATGAAATAAACCAAAAAACAAACTAGCAGTTCCCGCGCGGCTTCGCTCGCGTGTACATATTTTGCGCGGAACCCTAATTCTTTTTCCAAAATAAAAGTAACCTAAGTTACTCCTTATAACACCAGCTATCTGCCTGTGAAAGTCCCGTGGAAATCGGTCCACCTGTTCCGGAGATTAGCCGCAAAAAATAATTGAAAAAAATAATTTTTACTCATAGGTATCGTGCAAATAACTGTATTAGCTTAAAAAAACCTCTTATTTTGACATTACAAACAGATACTTCAATTTTATTTATTTGTATGGATTCTGTAATTGATGTACACATAGTTGAACATTAAATATATTTCGATGTATTCAGTCGCTAACATAAGACTTGACCTTTCCATTGTATGTTCATATTAAGCACTGGTAGGTCATCATTAATAGGTTCTTTGAAATAATGTTTTTATTTTTATTTTATTTTATTTTATTTGGGATGCTTACGGCTTAAACAATATTAAAATGAAATACGTAGTATCAGATGCCAATTACAAGCTTCCACATTTAAAGCAAAAATGCTTAAACTAATCGTCTTAAGATATACATAATATAAGTAGATATGCCCAGTTTAAGATCACTTCACTGTTCATAAAATCTCTAGTGAGTGCACTCTTAGTGGCTCTAATACTACCTGCAAATAAATCGAAGCGGTTGTCTAGATTTAGATTATTAAATCGATGGCAACAACGCGGTAGGAAGCAGTTTTCAGGAAGAAGTGTTGGTTTCCTTAGCCTTCGTGTGGGAGTTGTTGATGTTGCACAACTTACTGGGCTCGAGAGGAACTGTGAAGGCATTTGTAACAAAAACTTTGTCAAAAGTGGGAGAGCCATGCTTCGGCACGTATGGGCCGGCTAGACCGGAGCAGTAACTATTATCTTATCTGTGACCAGAGTGATACCACGGCCTCACGGAAAACCAGTCTCATCGTAGAGTGAGGTTACCGGAGGCCCTAACACTTCCCTTTATCCCCCTCTTTTTTTTATATTTGAGGGGGGTAAACGAGCAGACGGATCACCTGATGGTAAGTAACTACCGTCGCCCAAGTACATCTACAACTCAAGAGTCACAAGTGTGTTGCCAGCCTTTGAGATGGGAGTACGCTCTTTTCTTATAGGTTTTGAAGGTCGTATCGGTCCGTAAATACCGAAGGTGACAATTTGTTCCAGAGATTTCTCTCCCCTCCCTTCCCTTGTGACTCTTGAGTTGCAGGTGCCCATGGGCGGCGGTAGTCATTTACCATCAGGTGACCCATCTGCTCGTTTGCCACCTATCCCATAAAAAAAGAACATTTTTTCCTGGATGAAAGGTACTCTATGACCTTTTCTCAACCCATGACAATATGTGTGGTAAATTACATTATGATCAGTTTAGGAAACAAAGCATGGAAGTGCAACAACCAAAATATAAATTTACTTTTGTATTTATATTATTAATTAGGTTTAAAAATATCATATAGGATATGGGTACGTGATAATAAATGAAGAACACAAGGGTTACATTTCGAAAAGAGCGTTTAAGTGTAACAATAAAATAAACCGTTAATCTAGTTTAGATACCAATTAAATAGTTAATTTATTTAAGTACCCAGACAGTTAGATTAATTTAATCACAAAGAGTCTATCAAAATTTAACTGGAAATGTAAGGAGAGTTAGTTTGTTCATTTTTTTTTTACTTGCTTTGTGGGGAAAACTATTTACTTCTAAGTATCATTTTCGCTTGAAAGGTTAACAAAATATAATTGGTATAATAATATGTAAAAGTTATTTACTTGTTCCACTTATGTAATTGTGGGAGAGCCATGCTTCGGCACGAATGGGCCGGCTCGACCGGAGTGATACCACGGCCTCACAGAAAACCGGCAGTGAAGCAGCAATGATTGCATTGCGCCGAGTGAGTGAGGCTACCGGAGGCCCTACCCCTTCCCTCTCCCTCTCCTCCCCTCTTCTCCCCCTACCCGCACTCTCCCACTTCCCCTCTTCCCCTACTTCCTTAAAGGCTGGCAACGTACTTGTGACTCTTGAGATGCAGGTGCCCTTGGGCGGCGGTAGTCGCTTACGATCAGGTGACCCACCTGCTCGTTTGCCCCCAATACCATAAAAAAAATTTGCAAATTTACTACTTGAGAATAAAAGCGATTCAGAAATACAACCTTGTTGACCTTTTAGGGTTCCATTCCTCAAAAGCAAAAAATCTTCATTTTTACTTGAATATCTAGTCAAAAACAACGGAAACGTTGAATAAAGTTTTATAAAATATATATGAAACTGAACTAATCTAAATGAAACTATTCGCAGTAACTAAAACATAGGTGTTTTTTAGATAAGTAGTAGCAACAAAGCTACATTTGCCAAAAAAAATAGCTGACGTGGTCAATGAGTAGGTAGTCTAATACTTTAATATTCAACATTGTAACAATACTAGCCTTCTTGATGTATTTGCTAACATTTTTTCGTACACATACGCCTTTTACCCTCCAATTATAGAGAGAAAACTGCCCAGCATTTGCTTCTGTTCTTCCCTACTTCAAAGAACTGTTCAATTGTCATTAAATCTTTTAGAGGGGCTCGTCGGTTCCTCAGTACTGTTAAACTGTCTTTTTTTTTGTTTCACAGACAGATTTCAATTAGTACGTAAATATCGTTATAAAATAATCCTCGTGTGTTGTAGGAAATAATAAAAATAAACTTGAAACTAGACATAACTATGAATAGAATTGCTTTGTTGCTTTGAAATTAGCAGCGATCGACGAGAGAACCACATAAGTGTTCAATAACACCTTTCGGAATTCCACATTCTCACACATCATCAATTTCACACGTCTCTACAAGCTAAACTTTTAAAATCTCACCGAACACTAAAAACTTAATTCCTTCGAAGCCTATGTTTATAGCCTCTAAAGAGTTGTTAAGGCTTAAGTTTAAGATCGTAAAGCCTTAGTGTTTATGCGAGTCGAACAATGGAAAATAAATAATGAAACTTATCGAATGTTGGTTAACAAATACGGGAAGTGCGGTTAAAGGCGAATTCTTATTACAACGGGACGGGTCCGCGACGAGTCATAATAAGGACATATATATACTTATTTTTTTTAATACTAGGCCACTCGCTCTTTTGTTGACTCTCCAAATTTTCATAGTAACATAATATATGTTAGAAGTCGGAACTATTAGTTTCCCGTGAAAGGGTGCGACGGCTTAACACTTTCATAGGAAATTAGGCGAATGTACCTGAAGGCCACCTGATAATGGGACTGAATTTCGTCTGTCCACTCATTCTAATATGCGTGCGTGATATCGGTGCACCTATATACTATCGCATTCTACAACGCACAAGTTGTATAGTTTTCTGTACGAAAAAATGTAATTCCCAAATGCGTTCACCATTTGAGCAAAAATATACTGTACCTGGTATCTGGAACTCGTTCGGAGTCTGAAAGTCGGTTCGGACACAGTTCGTCTCCGGCTCGGTGGATCATTCTTTAAGTTGGATTAATTCACCAAAGTTGTTTGGACAAATGAGTTGACTTCGAAGTCTTGGATACGATGCGGTTTTCGAATGTTGACTGTGTGATTTAAGGTTCAGTCAGATTGAGAGCTTTTAGCTGGTTGTATTTAGAATAAGTGGTAGTAAATTTTACAACACCTTTCTGATTGGCTTACACCGGTTATCACCAGTAAGAGGGTTAATCCTCATACAATTAATGTTAATATTTTAGTGTGACCTCCTCGGCCTTCCCCTCATGGCGTTCGGCAACCCTTTAGCCAGCAGAACGACAATAATACGCTACTAGTGCGATTCGATCGCGGTCTTCTAAGTTGGATTTGGAATAAGCATTCATGTCGTCTACTGTTTCTGCTTACTTTTATCATACCTACTTTGAAATTAGGGAGGTTTAAGAACATAAGACTGATAAAGCCCTTATACACATATAGAAATCTATCCCCAAAACCTATCCATACATATAAAATGTTCGTTTTGTTTATTGAATAGGGGGCAAATGAGCAGATGGGTCACTTGATGGTAAGTGACTACATCCGCCCATGGACACCTGCAACTGAAGAGTCACAAGTGGGTTGCCAGCCTTTAAGGGAGTACGCTGTTTTCTTGAAAATTTGAAAGTCCGGTAAAATCGTCGTTTGTTCAAAATTGCACAGCTCTTTACCGATTGTTTTGAAATTTTTATACAACGTATTCATATACGCGCATGTTTTTTTTAATATTTAATTTTATTAATTATAAAATCAATCTTTGTTTGTTCGTATTTTATGCGCTGCCGTACCATTCATCTGATCATCATGAAATTTTGCATCCACGTTGCCAGAGATAGAGAGAAACACATAGGATAGTTACCTTTCAACCAGAAAAAAGCGCTGCTCTCGAGGGATGGAAAAATTACTTTTTTTTTTGCCATAGGGAGCAAACGAGCAGCCGGGTCACCTGACTGTAAGTGACTACCGCCGCCCATGGATACCTGCAACTCAAGCAGCAAAATAATTTAAAGAAAAAACAAAAATTATGTAAATGTGTGTCATCAAAATAGATGCTTGGATTGCTTTAATAAAAAATATATCTACCGTAGAAATTAGATTTAACTGCAAATTCTCTCCCACGTACATATCACTACATATTATAAAACAAAGTCCCCCGGCTCGTCTGTCTGTCTGTTCGCGATAAACTAAAAAACTACTGAACGGATTTTCATGCGGCTTACACCAACAGACAGAGTGATTCAAAAGGAAGGTTTAGGTGCATAATTTGTTAACTTTTTGTGTAAAATGGCTGAAATATGACGATGATTGTTGAAATGTCGGAAAAAATCGATACATATATTATTTGCTTTGCTACCCGTGCAAAGCCAGGGTGGGTTGCTAATATATAATAAATTGTCACCCCATTTAAAACTATTCCATTCTTATTGGTCTTCTTTAAGAGAAAATGTGTATTAATATATATGCGATTTATTCGCATCGTATTGAAACCTAACATTTCTGAAGTCGGTTTACGAGTTGAGGACAAGCTGTTTATAAGTTCAATCTTTGTAACTTTAACGAAAATGACATCATTCTAAATTTATTATTTTCAATTTAAAGTGCTATTGGTGTCAATTCTGTTGTATTTACTCTCTTGACTATAATTGACTAAATTTTCTTCATACAAAATGTACTCGTAAACCTTGTACGCTTTGAAACAAGGTCTTATTTCAAATTTAAACAAGTAGGTAACATACGTCGCTATCGAAATAAGCAATTTATTTGTCGACTAAAGTCTGATACGCTTAAATAAACTTTAATACCACGTAGCGAGAGCCGCTACCCGTTGAATGCCATCTCTTTTGCTCTGTGTTTTTAGTAAGCGTCTTCGTAGGTGTCGATTAAAATAACGTCATCTTAGTTCGTTTTGAACAAGTTTTTTTACGGCAATTATACGGCATTTGAATAAATGGGGACTCTCGCTGCGTAGAAATAAACTTGAGTATATGTTGATAGGCTTAAGTGAAATTTAGTGGTGCTGAGAAATAGATGCCAGTAACAAATAGACCTTGTTACGAAGAAGACAAGGTTGATTTTATATGAAGAAATTAAGTCAGGTTTTAGTTTAGTCGAGTGTACAATAGAATCGGGACCATTATCTAATGTTACGTCTAGCCAAGTAAGATAACTACATACATCTCTGCCTGACCTCCTCAATATGTGAGGTGTTATGTCAAATCCGTCACATTAATCAAGATTAACCGTTACCCATATCTCAACTCTCTTTCATGCAGCTAACTATCATTTCAGATACGCGAATTGAAAACCATTAACCTTACAAATTAATGGCATCCATCATTGCTTCAGCTATTTGAAGCCATTTGAGGCTATTTCAAGCCATTTAAAGCTATTTGAAGCTATTTAAAGCTGGTTAATCGGTATTTACGGCACCTGACGTGGCCTGGCTGTGTTTATAAGGCTGTTGTGTGCGGACAAGCAACAATGCTTGTATGGATTTATGTAGGCATTGAATGTTTTTCTTGGTACCTAACGGGTGGATTGCACAACTGGCTGTTGCTTTAAACAGTTGATTAAAATCGTTTATTCAAGTTCTTTGGATTCGCGTTTCATCAAAAATCTGACGCTTTCCACGCTTTTATCTACTCAAAACTCAAGAACCATTAAAATTTGAATAGTGAAAGGTCAATATCTTTTTGACGTTTGTTAATGACTTAGTATTTCTTGAATTAATTAAGTATTGTTCTGTCTCTACTCAGGAATCGTTGTTTGATTGTAGTTTGGAGATAGTTCGCTTATAGTTTTATGGTAAGTAGTTCCTGTACTTAATGACGTTTGTAACGTTTTTGGTGTCTTTTATACGGTGTCGATCGGCCGAAATGAAATACTCCTGACGACTCTTTATGAATGCTCGATGATGACGTTTATCCGTAGGAGATCACCGTGATAATTTCTGAACAAAATAAATTCGTGGTAAACCCCAGTTAGTCATATAATCGTTGCACATGGTGCAACCCACCATATAGAATTTTTGTTTTACGGCCGTGTCCTTTGTGTCAGTATAAAGACGAGTGTTGGGCGGTGGTTGTCACGGACGGATTACCGCTGATTTAGTGGCCATACACTGGACGAACCTTTGACTGCTCTAAAGCGTACCTTTTCGCGTTATAGGGAGACCAGATTGAATAAGGTTTTCGGAATTCATTTTGGTTATATTTTAGGAATTTTAAGTTTGATATGCTGACCGATCACTTTTTCAATTATAGATAGAAATATACTTTAATTGCATGACTTAAATTGAGTACAAACGAGGAAGATAATATTATGCAGTCACAAATAATACAAGGGGTGGTCTTATGGCTTATGAGATGTTTAGATGTACGATACCTTCTTTAAACGACTTTAAAACGGAGGAGGTTTTCATTTCGACAGATTTTTTTTGTGTGTTTATTCGCCATTTGTGAATTGATTTCAATAATTCTTTTTTTAGGGTTCCGTACCCAAAGGGTAAAACGGGACTCTATTACTAAGACTCCGCTGTCCGTCCGTCTATCTGTCCGTCTGTCACAAGACTGTATCTCCTGATCCGTAGGTAAACAGTTGAAATTTTCACAGAATGTGTATGTATCTGTTGCCACTAT
Source organism: Euplagia quadripunctaria (assembly GCA_963859945.1). Lineage (NCBI taxonomy): Eukaryota > Metazoa > Arthropoda > Insecta > Lepidoptera > Erebidae > Euplagia > Euplagia quadripunctaria. The sequence continues at coordinate 2,298,549 of OY982563.1, forward strand.
AACAAAAAATAATTAAAATAAATTAAAAATGAAAGGGAGTTCTCCTAACTAGAGACGTATTTTTTTTGGATTATAGTATTAAATCTTGTACGATGGTGCGAAACCCTTCATGCGCGTGTCCGACTCGCACTCGGCCGGTTTTTAATTGAATTGGTTGTACTCAAGGTTAGTTCCATTTAAATTTGGAGAAAATATTCCACCTCTAAGAGTGGAAAATTAAGGGAAGATTTATGCACATTGAAATCAGTGATACTTTTTTTTGAAGTGAATTATTATTACTCGTTTTATTGGTCACGGGTAAAGTCTTATTAGGATAGGTTTTAATGTAGTTTACGATCTCTAACAGACAGCCTTTAGATAGCCGTATACTGTATACCGTAGCAGTATACTGTATGTTTAGTAATAGGTACCTGACTTGTGGTGAACATTCGTCTTTTAATAAACATTTTATATTTATAGGCCGTTGTAGTTTAAAGCTCTATCAGTCTTGAAGTTTATTTTTATGGAATAATTTGTCCTTCGTTATTCAAAAATATTTTATGAATAGAAATATATACACCTCCTAGGAATTGCATTCATAGCATTACTGAGTAGGATCGCCAGAGTTCTATGTCTATGTATCTCACGTGTGGAAGCCTTTACGGATTCCCACCAATACTAAGTTTGAACTGTGAGTAGAATGTATCTAATAATAACTTGAGAGACCTCACACACGGCAGTCTGATCCCAAACTAGGCCGAGCCTGTACTATGGTAACCGGACTGCTGATAAACAGACATATATATAACTAAATACATACATATTTTATATAAACTACACCCAGACACAGCACAAATGATCGTGTTCGTCAATTCTAACATAAAAGTCTTACATAAAAGAGCAAAGATCTTGAATGCAAAGTTGAAAGGTGTTCCTAACACCAATCACGAGAATTTATTTGAAATAGTTAAGAAAATTGGTTTATAAATTAAAAATAGAAGTCCAACGTCCAAATCAACCTTTTAATTGGAGTAACAAGCTTTTAGAAAAACTTTAAAACCGTTAGATTTTGCAACCGATATTTGATGGATAATTCATCAAATGGATGGATCATGGCCACTGCTAGACTATTGGCTACAGGGCAGATTGGGCTGTCGGGAGTTTAATTTCAGTGTAAAATTCACTTAAATGTTTTAGTGATGAACACAAAAAAAGATCTTCAGAAGATTAAATATTAAACTTACTCGTATATATTCTAATATTTTTACTCTTTTTACGTTTGTTGTATTCTATTTTACTTATAAAAACCATATCAGTACAGTACATTCAAAACTTTTAATTGGTCAAAAGTACTTTTGATTGAAATCAAACCTAACCAGCGGTCAAAAGTAGTTTTGACTGATTTTGTTAGTTTAAAATACTTTTGACTGGTTAAGAGTTTTGAATTTTCCAGATTATAAATGCGAAAGTAAGTGTGTTTGTTTTCACGTCTTAACTACTGAACTGATCATCATGAAATGTTGCTTAAACATTGCCAGGGGTACAAATAGCGAAGCCGCGGTCGAAAGTTATATATGAGTTTTTATCCTGTATTAAAATTTTATGCCTTTTTTATGGTATAGGGGGCAAACGAGTAGATGGGTCACCTGATGGTAAGTGACTACCGCCGCCCACGGGCACCTGCAACTCAAGAGGCACAAGTGCATTGCCGGCCTTTAAGGTGGGAGTAGGGGAAAAGGGTAGAGGGGGGAGGGAGTCAGGGAGGGAGAGGAAAAGGTTAGGGCCTCCGGTAACCTCACTTACTCGGCGAAAAGCAATGTAATCATTCTTCACTGTCGGTTTTCTGTGAGGCCGTGGTATCACTCCGGTCGAGCCGGCCCATACGTGCCGAAGCGTGGCTCTCCCACTAATAACTCTAATGCTCTTAAAATATTATTAGGATAGCTACTTGAGTGTTTGCTACAGAATTTTTAATAAAATAAAAAAAAATCCATGGATTTCGCTAAACTAAAAACTTAATTATCATCCATGTTCGACCGTGGCTATAGCCAACGAGATAACCTCGTAAGTATATTGAAATATTATCTCATAAAAGTCGAAACCGCACCGTCTCGGGCTAAAACCGATATGAGATTGAAGGGGAAGACGAATGACTTCATTTGTCTGATTTCGATATTCCCTAACCAAAGATCTTTACACCCATTGAAACAAAGATGCTTCTTGCCTATTAGAAAATAAGGTTGACTTTTGCTCATCTGATTCTGGAATAGTTTACTGTCATGAGTGTGTCTGCAAAAGGCTTTTTCGACCGCAACGTTATGAGGTATCTCTCTGAGTTGAGAAACAAAGATGTTTTTAGATGGGCGTCAATGATTTAGTGATTTGCATATAAGTTTGTTGTGTTCGAATGAAACAATGAGCGTGAAAGACATTGATGGTATTTGTGGGAACTTTTCTTTTACAAATCTGGATTATTTTGGGTTTAAACTAAAGTAGTAACTGCCAATATTAATTCTAACCTTTCTGACAGAAGGAAAATTAATAATGGTTACTTTATTCACTACGAACTTTGAGCTTTTGCTAGCGTTAAGTTAGCAGCGCAGTTAAACATATGTGCCATACAAAAAAATAGATAAATAGAGATGGTTAAGGAATATATACTGGCCTGTTGGTCTAGTGGTTAGTGACCCTGACTGCTAAGCCAGAGGTCGTGGATTCGATTCCCACCCAGAACAAATAATTGTGTGGTGAGCACGATAATTTGTTCTGTGTCTGGGTGTAATTTATCTATAATATGTATGTATTTAGAAATATATAAGTATGTTTATCAGCAGTCTGGTTACCATAGTACAGGCTCTTTTTTTTTTTTTTTTGTGTGGAAACCCCCACGGGTCGTCACCTCACCGGGGCAACGGGCAACGGTGGTATGTTGGACTCGAACCGACTAAAACCACACAGTGTTCCGTCATTGGTCTTCTTGCCGGGGCCTCAGGTGTACCCTAGAAATGAAATCCCTGTGAACCCCGACAGACTTGGCCGCCTGTTGAGCAAGGCGACCCCACTATCATGTACCTGTCCAATCTAATTTAGAGAGGCGCGCGCGGAACACGTCGCCCCACCGTCTTAGGCCTGCTTCTGCTAGGGCGACAGATAGTCCTGTCGGTCGCCCTCAGGTAATCGCCGGCCGAGGCCGGAGATCGTTTTGCGCTCTCCGGCGCCTGGTGCGTCTTCTGCGGGACGGAAGAGTACTAGTTCTCTCCCGTTCCCTTTCCGCCGCTTTTTTGGCATGCATCACTACCTCACAGAACGAGGCGGCGGAACCCCACGCACTCTCGCTCTGGACCATGCACCTGATCATGGTCTCCAGCGAGAGGCTACCCACACCGATAGCCGCCGCGAGGTCAGCACGCTGCTGCACCCACGCAGTGCACTTCACCAAAGTTTGGAGTGCGGAATCCTCGCGGCAGCCCCCGCAGTGGTGGCACACAGACGTTGGCTCCCGGCCTATGCGACACAGGTACTTCCCGAAGCAGCCGTGTCCGGTGAGCACCTGCGTCATTCGATAGGAGAGAGCGCCATGTCGCCTCTCCAGCCAATCCTCCATAACGGGCCTTACCGCCACAATCGTGGCGTGCCCTATAGTACAGGCTCTGCCTAGTTTGGGATCAGACGGCCGTGTGTGAGATGTGTGAAGTTATTATTATTATATACTTTAATGCTCAAATAATTTTTAAATTGTTTGACAGTTCGTTAATCCCTTTTTTAGAGGAAGGGTTTTTAGACAGTGATTATATTGACGTCTTTAAAGCACTATGTTTACGCATTATTCAAATGTTCTGTATTGTCACTAATTTGTGTCAAATTCTATATTTATTTTTAAAAGATAATATAAACCCTTATAAAATATTTACAACCACAACATAGCTATCTTGTTTACGCTCTGTCCAAATGCCAAAGTTTATCTTTAGCGTTTGGTTAAGTTATCGAAATGTCTTAAATAATAGAGGAAAAACAGGCTTTTAGTTATTACATAAATGTAGCTAATATATTATTAGAAAAAAAGCCGTTACTACGTAAACTGTTCAAACGTTTTAGCAAAACATAATTATTGTTATTGATATCAGCTGTTTGGAGTTAGTATACATTTAAGTGATTCATTATGCATTTATTAAAAGTTTTCTCGTAAAAACTACCGTAAAACTCTATTTCACTCGAAAATACTCTCTCCTCTTTACAAAATAGGGTCAAATTTTCAATCGGCTTTGCAAGACACTTATGATGTTTCAGTCTCCTCATTTGTAAGGTAATAAAGGTCCAAGTTAGTATTTTTTACTTAGATTTATACTGACATGGCACGGAATTGCATTTTTGTTCGTCCATTGTTGAAGAACAAGTGTATTTTAGTGCGGTTTTAGCTCTTCAATTACTGAAGTTATTGTTTTGTATTGAGATGTTACGATGAACTTTACACCTTTTGGTATTACCATTGTCTGATTGTGACGAGAATTATCCTCGTGCAGTTGCTTTTCTGTATAGTTAAATGTTCCCTGCTAACCTTTAAAAAAACAAGATACAACATTTTCTCAAATGATTGTAAGATACAATCCATGGGTTATTACAACATGCCGTTTCAGTAATAATATGTACATCCGTGTTTTTTTGGTTTGGTGCAAAAATACAACTCAATGAATTTGTTATTAGCTTATTGTGCCTTGACATAAATGCCTGAACGAATTCAGTAAGTCCAATGTATTCTACTACAATGAATATTACATAGAGATATCAGGGTTCCATTCCTCAAAAGCAAAAAGGAATCCTTATGGGATCACTTTGTTGTCCGTCTGTCTGTCAAGACTGAAATTAGCATCAAATAAGATACTACCATTTAAGCCTTAGATTTCAACAAAATTAAACATATTGCAGATAAATCAAAACCTATGGGTACTTTCCATTGTCCTAGAATCTTGAATTTTGGTAAGAAGCAAGGTGTCACAGCACAAGTAAAGGAAAAAATCGGAAAGACGTTAATTTTTGAAGTGAAAACTTCTTTAAGCACGTTTGTGCACTTTTGCTATGGGGAAAAAGCACTGAACTCGTAACCGTCACGCTAATCCCACTAATATTATAAATGTGAAAGTTTGTATGGATGGATGGATGGATGGATGAATGTTTGTTACTCTTTCACGCAAAACCACTGAACCGATTGCGATGAAACTTGGTATGTAGATAGCTGGAAACCTGGATAAACGCATAGGTTACCTTTTATCCCGATATTTCCACAGGATCGGGACTTACGTGGGTGAAACCGCGGGGCGCTGCTAGTAATACCTATATAGATCCACTAGAGGGTGCTAATCTAAACATTGAGTTCTGTCAGCTCCTTATTAATTAATGTCACCAACCTGCTAATGTGACGTTTTAAGTTGGTCGTTTCGTTTAAGTTTTCACTTCCGTTGGCAGTCCCATGACTGCCTATTTTTTTATTTGTGCAGGAGTAAGTACATTATGTACTTATTTCCGTTAAATTCTTTCTCCACATTCCGCATCTAAGTTATACTTAATAAATCGGTTTTATCAACCCCAACACCGCTTCCATGTTCCGTGTTCACTTGTAAATTCTCGCCTGTGGCTATCACGGGAAGATCTCGTAAATTGTAGCAGTATTCCTTATCGCAAGAACGACAGGAACCCGCTGTGCCCTTCAGGTCAACTTGATATTCGTATTCTAGCATTATAGGGTTAAAATATACAGACGATGACAAACAGTTTGGTGGATTTATCGGTATTTTAATTGGTTTTGCGGTAAACCGACTTAAATGATATTTATTCAGCTTCAAGGGAATACTCGTATATCTATTATAGGTGTAGCAAGGACTGGTTTTGTTAACACTTTTAAATTAGTGTAACCTACACAAAATCGGTGATCAGTGGTTATTTTGATGGCATCTTGTAAATTTGTCAGTGTACAGAATATACTAACTTTTAAACTTCCGTGTTCTATGATATACAGAGTGACACAGGAAGGTGTGGTCATATTTTAGGATCATACTGTAGATCCCATGTATAAAGTAAAGCGCTAACAATTTTATAAAGGAAAATTCGTGATTTTTAATACAGAAATCTTATTTTGAAACTAAAAAAATTAACTTGAAATATTACCGATATATCTAATATTTCGTATCAGAGAGGACCGATTGAAACTATAGATAATATTAATACCAAAGATGTGTTCAGATTTTAGATTAGCGCCCTCTAGTGGATGTATATATATATTATTAGGGTGACGGTCACGAGTTCAGCAATCAGCAAAAGTGCACAAACGTGGCTAAAGAAGTTTACACTTCAAAAAAAAGTGTGTGTCAGCTCTGACGCACGACTGGAGTTTACAAAATATATGACACTCGGACACATTTTCGATCAGGGTCACGTGTCCTAACGCGAAGTTAACATTTTTTACCCATCCTAAAAATTACACAAAGCCGCTAAAGAAGTTTTCACTTCAAAAATCAACGCCATATATTTTTTTTTTGCAAATAGGGGGCTTTATATTTTAATTCATAGAGTCTAACATTCAGACCAAAATGATTAGGCCTACTCACCCTTTAGTATACTTATAAACAGGGGTCTTATTTCGCTCTGAGATTAGTGTCCCTAATATATGATTTAGTAATAATAATACAATGGACACAATCGTTTTGTAGGCGCCTGCGCACTTATTTGGTACATTTAATTATATAGAGTAGTTTATTTATACAGAGTCTTGTTTTTATTTGTTTTTGTTGTGTACTGGAATAGGTTTGTCTTCAAACTCACCTGATGGAAAGTAATGATGTAGACGAAGATGGTATATGCTTATCCAAGAGAAACCTATTCACTCTACTCTTGAACTTTCCAAGATTATAATTGTCTGGAAAAATAGACGCAGGCAGTTAATTCCAGATTGGTCACTCGAACCAAAAAGGGTCTGTCAAAACATACATTCGTTTCGTTCGAGTGAACGGGTAGAACGAATGAATGATGATGAAAGGGTAGAACCTCTGTCAGTCTGCGTCTAGTCGTTCGATGAAGGAATGGATTAATTCACATAGTCTCTGTACTTAAATATGGTATCTGTATTTCAAACTATACTACGTCCCACTAATTTTTGTGTAAATTGGTTGAAATATGATGATGATTGTTGAAGATGTCTCTGCTACCCGTGCAAAGCCGGGGCGGGTTGCTAGTTGTACATACAATAAATGAGTTTGTATGCCTCTGTTACGACCCTACTCTGTGCACTAATACCTCCGCAACGATTGTCGCTGTCGGTTCGCGTTATGTCGCTCGCGGTATTAATTTTACATTCATACGATGACGTCACGCCTCATGCCGCTAGATATTGTAATCCTCTTCCCATGGCCAGTCGTGCGTAGCGTCAGCAAAAAAATTAGGAGCCCAATAAAAATGTCGAAGCTGATACAATTTTCTACTAATTAAGTATGAAGAAGAATTTCGATATAATTTGTATAACATTGACTATACTTCGTATATAAATATATTTTTTTTGGAGAACCAGAAGAGGTGTCCAGCTGAGATTAGGAAATTATAGTTCTAGAACCTACTAGAATGGTGCGAGTAGGTATAGGCAAAGATAATAATATTAGCAATTCGTATAACAACCAACAAATAAATAAGGCATTCTTAAAAAAAAAAGTGTGTGTACTTATGTACGCACGTAAGAAGTTATACTTTTATCTAGTTAAATAAAGTTTATTTAAATATCATAATAAATATTACATACCGTCAACTAACCTCAAATTCTACAAACGTACTCAAAGTAATAGGTAAAAACCATTTTTATCACTTATAATCACAGTAAATTATCATAAATAATACATACCGTCGACTAACCTCAAATTCTACAAACGTACTCAAAGTAATATGTAAAAACCATTTTTATCACTATCGTGAAAAGTTTCAAAAAAGTTACCAACAACTTTTTTTGAAAAACTAAAATGTTGACTAGCTAACTTCAGGGTGTCGGTCTTTCGTGATGGTGTGCGCGCGCATCCTAGAATTTACTCTCATCATTTTTCCATAACGCGCCAAAAGAAGTATAACTTCAAAATTATATTATAATGTTTTATTGTAATAAATATTTTTGAAATAATCGAAATAATGGTAAAAACTTGTATTGTTAAAAGTTCAGTCAAAGTGTCAACTATTGTGGCGTCACCTATTTAAAGTCATTTTTCAGAGTTCTTATATGGATGTATGTATGTGAGTTTTTAATTCTACCATAACTCCTAAATGTATGAACAGATTTGAGTGTCTAGGGTATCGTTAGAATTCTTATCATCATCCCGAGTGACAATAGCTATAATTGTTTTGAAAAAAATCAGTATCTCATTTGCAAATGGAAAAAATAATTGTTCAATTCGTTTTCTGACAGGGCAGTCTTTATTAGGTTTAGGTCGTACCCAAATGGTAAAAACAGGACTCTATTACTAAGACTCCACTGTCCGTCTGTCTGTCTGTCAACAGGCTGTATATTATGAACCGTGATAGCTAGACGCATTTTCACAGATGATGTATTTTTGCTGCCGCTATAACAATCAATAATAAAAATAAATTAAAAATTAAAGGGGGCTCCCCTACTAGAAACGTATTTTTTTGGCCGGTTTTTTTTTTTAATTTAGTAAGTTGTTTCATAAACAAAGGCAGTACTTCTTACGTGTATCCTCCATAGTTTTGACACCACTATAACTTTAACAAGTAAGGTTGTACAGTGAGAGACCCTACACCTTAATCTGATGATGACTGGAATGACCTATGTGAGTACAGCGAGCCGAGGTTTCTTTGACTGAAACAACGTTTACTCTTCTATGGTTTAAGCGGTACTGAAATATAATAAGGTAACAAATGTATAATATTAAAGACATGCATATCTCAATAATAATGGCGATATGCATAAAATAGTTGGGAGAACTATTTTAACACATGAAGGGTAATATACACTAATGTACGGCGTAGCTCGTACAAAGGTTTATCGAGCGATTAGGTTTAAACTCGAATTGAAATAGTCTATACTAATCAATACAGTATAATGAGTACTAGTAATAAAATGTAGGTAATAATTACTTGGCCTTTAGTGCTGCCAGTTAAAATAATTGGCTGCCTTTATTGCAAGTAATAATTAAAATTGATACCTCATTAGAATTTATGTATGTTAACAGCCTCTACCTAATGACGGGCCTGTTCGTCTGGTGGTTAGTGATCCTGAGTGCTGAACCAGAGGTCGTGAGTTCGATTTCCACCCAGGACAAATAATCGTGATATAAGCACGATCATTTGGTCTGTTTGTAACTTATGTATATTACGTTTGTGTTATTAGAAATATATAAGTATGTTTATAAGCAATTTGGCTCTGCATATTTTGGGAGGTGGTCGGCCGTGTGTGAGGAGTCAAAAAAAAAAGAGTAAGACCAGCAAGAGATTCTCTCACAAAAATCTAAATTTATTTAGATTTCTGTGGATTCTCTAGTAGCTGTAAGTTTGATTAAATACAAAAAAGCTGTGTTTTATGATAATATTTTAATTTACAGCGATGTTTTGTAGTCATAAGTGACAGGGCAGTTGAACACTTAATCGCAACGTCACGGGTTTGACTCTCACTTTTTATGTACAACATAATTATATTGTAGTAAGTAAGTAGGTAAGTTGTATATGTAATAGAATAAGTAACACAAATATATAAATAAAACGAAGTAATTACCCAGCAAATATTATCAAAACTATTAATATACCCAAAATATATAAATAATATATACTTACAGATTAAACAAATAATACAAAATAATATATCATATCAATACAACCAAAAATAACTCCCCTCTCTCTCTCTCTTCTGTGCAGTGCCCGACAGGGTCCATAATTGATACTTAGCTTAAGTTTTACCAACTGTATAATTTACATTATGGCAGCAATAAAGTATTGAGTATCCTTGACTAACAAAAACAACTCACATTATTATTATTTCATTTTTTACACTACTAGGATAGCACAAAATCTCACGGTACACCTGATAATTACTCCTACTTAAAACACTCGGATATTAACTCATTTTAAAAACTACTTTGCTGACGGTACTCTAGACAGTTGCAATCACCCTTATCTGTACACCTTTACATAAACAACACTATTCGCGTATTGTTGCAGAACAGATACTTTAAACGCATCCCTATTGTGTACCGTTTGAGTGACAGCTAAACACAGGGCCGTTGTGTAGTGATCCGTACGTCACGAGAGAAATTAAATGAGAGAATTTCATATGCGGACTTATGGGAATCGGTTCGGTTATTGTCTTTGAACAGTTGATGAAGGGAGACAATGTATACTGACAAGGACAAAGGACATAGTACATATTGACGGAGGCAGAGCATTTTAGATTTCTGTTCAAATTGAAACCAGTGTAGAACCTCCACTCATCATCCTCTAACTAAGGTACGGCCGAACTTCGATATTTTACTTGAAGCGACTGCCATCAGATCTCCACAGCCCAAGTACTAGGCGATATCAAAGTTCTGTAGTTAGACCAGGTTGTCAGACTTTTTAGGGTTTCAACTACCCGTAACGAATACCACAGATGTTCGTATGGCAACCGGGACCGAAGGCTGAACGTGCTCTCTGAGGCACGGCCCGTCTCGATGTGTTAAGATTAGTCACCCATTCTAATACTAACCTGGCTAGTATTACTTAACCTTGTAATGTGCTAACCTTTTTTTGTGTTTGTTATTGTCAGGAGAAGGTTCTTATGAAAGAAAAAATTAAGAAAGTTTGCGCTGAAAATCAGAAAATTTAAAAAAAACTTAATGGTTTTCTATGAGGCCGTGTTATAACTCTGGTCAAGCCGACCCATACGTGCCGAAAAAAATCTCTACTGTGTACTGTAATTGTTTACATAACAGTTATATTATTAACACAGAAATATGCACTTATTGTTTAAGAAGCTATTCTTTCAGATTTTATCAGATAATACAAAAAATATTTTCTCGTATAGACATCACAAAACAACTAAATAAAACAAAATTAAAATCAAACAAACATCTCAAGAAACAGACAAACTCGAATACTAAGTTTTAGAACCGCTAGCTCTTCTAACAATACTGTATGTATTCATTATAAACAATGGTTAGAATTGAGACGTCTGGACAAAGTCGCTCATTAATTTTCAAAGTCTGTAACGAAGACGGCGCGAAGCCGAGTAGCTGGCTGAACAATGACGGTGATACCAAAAGACGTTTGTCAATCTTAATTACGTGGTACTATTGTATATCATCAGGTGACAATGTGGAAATAAAAAAAAATCTGAACCAGGTGTCGTGGAAGGTTGTTTTAACGATTTCCAAAAATCAGAAAGAGCTTTGTGTGTTTATTGACTTCCAATAATTAACTTTAAAAGAACTATCACCGACTTCAATAACCAATTCAAAAGGAGACGTAAGAAGGCATCGTGGTATCAGCCACATACGTGGGTCACACCAGTTTAGCTAAACCCTGGGTACCACAGTCTACGATGCCAACCACGCCGCTCAAGACAGGACGATAGCACACGAAAGAGTATTGCAATGAAGTCACGACCCTCAGCATTGAGGATACACGACGCAAAGAGGAGGAAGAGTAATGCCAGTAATAAATTATATTTGGCAAAATGTGGGTGTAATACGCCTCTGTCGACCCCTTGGGGGATACAATCATGATTGTATATACATATTCCACAGAACCTACTTGACTTACTGTATCGCCTCAATAGTGTCAGCTGATTGTAATGACAAAAGACAGCAGAGCTGAGCGCGTTATACGCTCACACACACAATGTCATTCAGATGTTATCGACGCACCACAAATGCTAATGTCACACACAAACGGACGGCGTGGAAGCGTTTTCTTGGTGCGATTAACCACTGTTGTTGTTTGAGGATTCAACCAAAATGTGTGACTTATGGATTGTGACAGGTCAAGTTATAATGGACATTGAAATGAAACTAGACATTCAAAATGGTCGAAATTCGATCGTCAGGCGATCTCTATTATGTACTACATAATAGGCAAAGACAAACCAGTTCAGTACCTTTTAACTCTATTTGTCCATCTTCTTCTTCTTCCTGCCCTTTTGAGAACTTACTTGGGGTCGGGCTCTTTGTGCGTCTGCGCCATCCTGGGTTTTCGGTGGTATATTCTGCTCTTTCAGGTCTCTCTCGAAAGTGTTTCACCAAGAAGCTGGTTGTTAGTTGCTTGGTGTTGATCCTTTGTTTGTCTACTGAGGTTTCTGGTTATAAAAAAAACCTATCTTGAACAGAAGATGGCTTACCCTTAGATGATAATAAAGTTAAAAGAAGAAATGCTCCAAAAACATTAAGACTGTTTCTCACTAGTTAGGTATTCTCCTGCTGAAAAGATACACAAAAATAACAAATCAGCTGTTAAAGTAGCAAGTAGTTTTAGTTCTTGTGTTAAAAATATTTATCGCTAAGCACGTTGAGAGGTTTTTCAAACCAGCAAAACGTTAAAATTATGTGCGACATTAAAATCAATTGTCTAGCATTGTACTTAAACTGAGGATGTAAAAAATAAATAGCATTAAAACTGTGATAGAACTTTAGTAATAATGTCAGCAACAACAGAATCCTCCAGTTTCAGCAGAACCCTCTTAAACGGGGTATTCAGAAGAGTGCTGAAAAATTCTTTCCGAACTAGAACTCTGTCATGCTTTTGACAATTGATTTTTTTCGCGAAAGAAACGAAATAAATCTAAATAACATGACTTGACGGCCCTGTTGGTCTTAATGATTAGTGAATAAATAATTGTGTGACGAGCACGATAATTTGTTTTGTATCTGGGTGTAATATATCTATAATATGTATGTATTTAATAGTATTTAAGTATGTTTATCAGCAGTTAACAGCCTTCAGAAGACCTTAGTTAACAGAACTAGCATGTCTATTTGGGTAGGCCACATGGATAGGTACATAGCAAAATATACCACAGACAATAACAAAAAATGTTTCAGCGTCCAAATCCGAATTACGCAACACGCGGCCAAATTTTCCAAAGACTACTTTTTAAACTAATCTGTCTTAAAACGATTACCTTAATACCTCCCAAAGAAACTGAAGCCAAAGCTATTACTACCAAATAGTCCCATTATGTGGCAGTTACGTTAAATCACTAACCGTACGACGAAGGGTCATAAAGAGCTCTCGAACAAAAGGCTGAAACAATATGTGTCAAACTTCTGTTTCGGTAGTAATCTGTACTACGTGATGGCAGAGTGCCTACAATAGTCGACATTGCGTGGAGTTGAAAGAGAGTTATTTATCATTTCAATTGTTTCTTGTAAGAACATGACAGGCAAGCAAGACGTTTTTAAAGTAAACAGTTTGTTGTGTAATTTTGTCGTTCGTTCTATGAGAATTATTAATTATGATTAGTGGTGATGGCCAATTTGTATGTTACTAAGTCAGGGAATAAACATATAAACCTGGTACAGTGACTGCAGCCTACAGAGTATTGTAATACCAATGGTAACAAAGAAAGTAACCACTTATCATCAACTTGACTGCATGCTTGCTTTTTTGACACCTTAGTGCAGTAATATAACTCTGCAAGATTTGCAGTTAATGAGAACAAATTCACAAGCACATTGTAATTATTATTACCTTAGAAGTACAGTGTACAATTACCTTTGCAGTACCTTTAGCAACGCAACGGTTCCATCGTTCGCTTAGGCAATAATCATAAATTAAAAACACCCATCTCGAAAATCCCTTCAACGATTACAAAATGCCTTACATCATTTTGGAAAAGAGCTGATACTCTTACACTGCTGCTGCTGATATTAACTAAACATAGCTAAGAACAACCGCAAGGAAACTGGCTTTCAAATGAAAAAAAACCGCATCTAAATCGGTCCATTTGTTTGAGAGCTACGATGCCACAGACAGACACACACACAGACATCGACGTCAAACTTATAACACCCCTCTTTTTGCGTCGGGGGTTAAAAACAGTTTTGATCTTCCTGGCTTCAGTTGGCTAAAGTGTTTTAATTTCTCATTCTATTAGATGAGACCTAACATATTAAGCCGGTGAAATTTGTGTGTCATACACATACATGTCATGTCATATCCGGGGAATGGTGGCGTAATGATTTTCCTTATGACAGTTGTGTTATACTATTCTAGTTCAATTAAAACATTTTTTTTTAACTTGACCTTAAGTAGGTATACACAGTCTGTTGACGACAGCGAACCCGAAATGCACACAGATTAAACCACTCATACGTCACAAAAATCGATACCTCCTCCTCTCGATGCCACTCGATAGTGATTCTAATCGATTATATTATCAAACACAAGAGGGTATTACACAAAAATCGTTGGAGGGCCATCGAAATCAGTTCCAATTGAATCTTCACCCCTTAAAACGGATTACTGGCGCTCCCTTGATATGGGGGTGTCGTGTTCCTAAGTTTATTGTCAAAGTAGGTATCTTTCGGGTAGTGTTACTGTTACAATGCTGGTTGTTATGCAAATCCATGAAAATTGTACACACAGAAGTGGTTTAATAAATATAGTATGACATTTTGTTAGCTACTTATTTCACGATAGACTGACAGAAATGCTTCCTTTTGGCTCTCACTTTTTTTGTTGTATATTATGTACATAAAACTGCATATAATAATCTATATTAGGAATATTACATTTCATTATAAATTTAAATGCAATACGTGTACCCACTGTCTCCTGGAATTATTTATTTTAGTGCATACTAAAGTTGCCTGGAAGAGATGATATTTAGCAATTCGGTGGTATTTTGTACATTTGCTTTCCTACACTGAATTATAGCAATGGCAATCCATCTCGCTAATGTCAATAACCAACTTTTTGAATCGCACAAACAAAATACTGGCTGATATAAATGTCGCTTCAACACCGTCAAGTAATTTATTTTTAAAGTTAGATGAAACCATTAATACATCTTTTTTTTTCGAAATCTGTAAGTATAATACTTAATTTCTAAATAATTTATTCTAACCATAAGACCCTGTTGCCTTAAAACCTGATACATCAATGTATTAAAAACAAGCCGATAAAACATTTAGTAGTTATTTATAACTGGCTACAGAAGGGGTGGCAGAAACGAACGTGGTGTAAACTATGGTAGCAAACAATATGTTTTAGGTTCGGTAGATATGTGAGTGGCTTCGGGGGACGGCACGGGATTAACGCAATAGGCTTGTAAATTGAATCGTTTTTAAACTGTGCCGTTGTTAATTGTTAAGGAGTGGCATTAATCGTAATATAATAAAAAAGAAATATGAGGATTCACAAGAAAGAAATTACGGGTAAATTGTATTTGTTTACGTTTGTGAATAATATATTTTTTAAGAGTTTAAATTTCATAAAGATTTCGGACGTAGATAAGTGGTATTTAACAAAGTTTTGAATGTAGTTCATTACTTTGTTAAATACCACTTATCTATATTTAACTAGGTATATATATAAAGGCTATATCTTTTTTTATTGATTTAAAAAATCTATACTTAATTTATTTTATTGTTATAAAAAACCTTATTAAGTACTGAAATGTCGTAGAGAACAAAGAGCATGTGAAATATTGGTAACAGTGAAACTTCACTCAGATTATGAATTTACGCAATAGTGGGAAGTAATAGACCGAAATCTGGCGAATTATCTTTTTAAATAAATATTGTCATTTACGTTTTTAAGTTTTCTTTAAATACAATATTAACACATAAATAAAATTGACATATAATCATGGAAATTTCAACGAAACAGAACTGAAATCTAAGTAGCTCAAAGGATAAACATTTCAGCACTGCGGTTGAAACTGATGCCGGTTTGAGACAAGTTTTGATTTTTAATTATCTTATTCAAAATTACAAACATGAAAGGCATAATTTTTTTTAAGTTAAATTAATCGAATTGATATATAACAGTACCAGTACACTTATTTAGACATAATAAATTGTGTAGTCATAAATATTTACCTAGAAAATAGTTCTAGGCTTTCATACAAATACAGTTAATAAAAACCAGGTTTGAGACAGCTGGTACATGCTCCCTGTCATTAAAGCGATCTAAAACTGTGTGAAAAATCCCCACTTCAATATAATAATACCAGCACCCACACTTATTTGCAGAACTGCAATGAAAAATCACCCTCTATAATACCCGTTAATCCCTCGCAGTGTTTAATTTTATTTGCAAATTAATTGTCCGCCAGTGTACAGTACAGTGCGTGCCAAATAAACTGGCTCGTTGAGTTGAGAGCTCGGCCTCGAGTGTTTGTTGTTCCTAATGAGATTAGATTCTGGGTATTTTTTTTTTCAATAAGTGTAAATGTGTAGTGCAAATAAAATTTGGTTTAAATAAAAGTATCGCATTGTAAATAGGAGTGACTAGATGGATTTTGGAGTGATAAATTGTGAACGTACAAAATGAATAAACAATGAATCCTAACTACTACAAGGTGTAATAATAATAGTTTAGTAAAACAAAAAAAAAACACCCTTTAATGTCTATCCGAATTAAAAAGTAAAAAAAGTTACCTACCTCCTGGCTCCATCATCAGAACATCGTTACCAAGCCCAATCTGTTGGATACTTCATTCGGGCCCGAAAACTCGAGGGGTTTACTAGTAGCCACTGAAGAGTGTCACTATCCACTATCCTTCGTAATTAGATCAGCTCCAAGATGCCAAATTATATAATCGTATTGTCATCCAAACTACATAACCTTTAACTGTGTTACTACAAAACCGTGTTTAACACATGTTTAGTTAGACGCTGCCTAAGTTACTCCTTATAAAGTAGCCTAAGTTACTCATTATAAAGTAGCCTAGATGACTCCTTATAACACCAGCTATCTGTCACTGAAAGTCCCGTGGAAATCGGTCCATCCGTTCCGGAGATTAGCCGGAACAAACGGACAGACAGACACACAAAAATTTAAAAAACTGATTTTTTGGCATACGTATCCTGCAAATAACTGTATGAGCTTAAAAAACTATTATTTTGACATTACAAACTGACACTTCAATTTTATTTATTTGTATTGATTACTTAGGATAGTGTAGTTTACTAAAAACACGTTTTTTAAGTATCTTTTCTCACAAAATAATTCCGTTAAACAAAACGCTCCTAGATCAAGCGAGACTAATTACATGAAAAGTGAATCCTTTTAACAAACCCTTAACAGCTACTACAATTGCGTTTAAAAAAGAAAAATGCTAGTCATCATTCAGCCTAGATTACGTGCAAATCACAAGACATTAAAAAAAATTGAAAAAAGTAAAAGTACAATCAAGTCCAACAATACTTCGTTAGTTGACCCTTTCGAAAATAGAATGCGTCCTTCCACTTATGTCTCACGTCAATGTTTACATATATAAATCTTAGAGACACACAATGAATGTGTCGCTCCGGTAATAATATGTTAATTTATATGTAATGTAATAAGTTCTTGTGTGAGTACAGAGGGTGAATTGAATCGCGCTAATCCATTTTATTGCGTGTCACGAGCAGTTGGTTTTTTAAGTTAAAGTACAGTCGTCTAAAATGCTGTTTCGGCTCTCGTAAAACTATAGTCCAGAAAAATTATTTGGTACGAAAGGTTTTGTGGGGCTTAAACTAAAAGTAGATTGCTAGCTCATGATTGTGGAGACATGTTTCATTATGATACTGGGCAAGTATTTGTGTAATTTTCAAAATAGTTTACAAATTTTGACAAGATTAAAAAAAAAATTGATCCGAGATTACCTAAATTCATGTTAAATTACTATTAATATTACCTAAATTGGAAATACATCCCTAGACTACGCTTAGACGTAAGGCGTAAGGTGAAGTGAAATTTGTTTGTTATTACATCAAGATTAGATTATTAATTAATTAATTATCGTCGACTATCACCAGTATATTCAATTTATGAACATTTATTGAAAGACTTTAACATCATCTCAAAATTTTATCCTTTCCCTCAACACTTTCTCTCCCGACAGTACATACTAGACAATTTCTTCCTCGTGGTCCACGGCGTCACATGGAATTCCGGCCACCCTAAATCACTTTCAATTGTCCACAGAAAACTATGCAAATGCCACAAAGGCCTAGTTGAGATTAGTGCACTATGAATCGTAGTAATTAGGAGATTTATATGCAAACGCCTTTCTGTGGTCCACATTATTAGTTCATAAAGGGCCATGGTAACACGGCTTAATGTAATTTTGAGTAGAACATATTGTGGAATGAGTGGGTCACTCCTGTTGTACCAGATTTATGAGCCGCAATGATTTAATAACTGAATGATAACGGATAATATTTATGGCGCTCACTGTTCCCTGGTGACCGTTGCATCGCATATAATTATTTACTGAATTTTAAACATTAAGAATTTTTCTTTGAAAAATAACGACGAATTGCGTTCAAGTAAGTTTCACAATTTCAACTTTATATAAATGACAAACCAAATTGAGGATTTTATTCATATTGACAACTATAGTACCACTTCTTATACAAGTCTCATAAAATGACATAACGAACTAAGAATCAGTCTTCAACAAAACAATTTGAAATGTAACAAAAACAATCTACGTGAACCCACTCCTAACACAAGCCTTTAGCTTAGCTGAAGGGGTTAACAAGAATACTAGTAACGTGCCCCAGGCTACTAGTATTCTTTCAATAAAAAAATAAAATAAAAAATCTCCAGAATTTTATTGGATTTTTATTCCGAAGCTCGCATCAAGCCGCTTTGCTTCATCTTGTCAAGCCTGCGAAGTTATTTAGACTTCTTGTCTTGACTTGTCGGTTTTTGTTACGGTAAGGAAGTTCTCCGCAGCTCCTTAAGGAACTGCACTGTCAGTAAGGACCATTCGTAAATCGCTATTATTGCTAAAATTTTCATTAGGTTATTAATATTTACGAGTATAATGTGAGTGATGAAAGTGAAAAAGTAAAAGTGTGGCGATGGAACACTGAATGTCATCTGGACACTTGCAACACCCATTGTATATTAATTATGTATTTACGGGAATTAATGCGATCACGAAAAGGTATTACATACTTCTGAATTGCCTGACGTTTCGACCAGGTTGCACTGGCCGTGATCACAAGCTGACTGGCTCAGCGGTGCACTCCCGACCGTCGTCGAGGTCGTGAGGTAGAAGGTTCTTCATCCACCCCCACTTTTTCGATATTTTTGATATTTTCGTTTCGCCATGCACCGTCACGTAATTCCCCTTAATACATAATTATATCATGGAACGCGAAAGTTTAAAAACCCGTTGTATTATGCGCGTGTTTCCAAAGAAGGCGGACTCAGTAAAAAAAAGAAGACATTTAGTTTGATTATACGTCCTTGTTTCCGACCAAAAATATCCCAAGCACAGTGTCAATGTCCAAAGTACATCACAATTCATACATTATTAAAGGTATTACATTTTTTTATTTGCAACACTCGTATTATTCGCCGTGTTGTCAAAGAAAGTGGACTAAGTAAAAAAGACAATACAATTTGTTTGATTATCCTGTCCTTGTTTCTGACCAAAAATATCCTAAGTACAGTGTCAATGTCCAAAGTACATCACAATTCATACATTATTAAAGGTACTACATTTTTTTATTTGCAACACTCGTATTATTCGCCGTGTTGTCAAAGAAAGTGGACTAAGTAAAAAAGACAATACAATTTGTTTGATTATCCCGTCCTTGTTTCCAACCAAAAATATCCCAAGCACAGTGTCAATGTCCAAAGTACATCACAATTCATACATTATTAAAGGTATTACATTTTTTTATTTGCAACACTCGTATTATTCGCCGTGTTGTCAAAGAAAGTGGACTAAGTAAAAAAGACAATACAATTTGTTTGATTATCCCGTCCTTGTTTCCGACCAAAAATATCCCAAGCACAGTGTCAATGTCCAAAGTATATCACAATTCATACATTATTAAAGGTATTACATTTTTTTTATTTGCAACACTCGTATTATTCGCCGTGTTGTCAAAGAAAGTGGACTAAGTAAAAAAGACAATACAATTTGTTTGATTATCCCGTCCTTGTTTCTGACCAAAAATATCCCAAGCACAGTGTCAATGTCCAAAGTACATCACAATTCATACATTATTATACATGTATTATTTTTTTATAAAAGTTTGTCTAACAAACATTTAAAGGCGTCGCTTTTATTTCGTAAGCTTTGTTTCCTTGCGACACTTTTATTGTAAAAGCGATCTTTGGACTTTAACAAAACGACCTATGAACTCAGCTATTGTCTGGTCTTCAAATATTTCTAAAGGCATGTCTACGTCAATCAAGGCCCCTGTCAATTTTTTTGCTAACGCGAGTTTAATATAAGATGCAAAACCCGTGGGTGATTGTGAGAAGCTCGTCATGAAGGGGAAAACATCGTATACATATATGACTGTAGCGAAAATAGACATGTCGGGATCTCTAAGATGTTTGATGAGAGAGCTTTTATTATTATTGTTACAGGTTGTTCTAGAAATGTTTCACGACATAACCGCCAGCAGTATCTTTAGGTTTTTATGCTGCATACTTTCTTTCTTTTACATTCTATATTCTTTAATATCATCACATGTCTATAACTTGACAAATGCATGCTTCTTAAATTGTAAGTTTCTAGAGCGCTTTTAACATTGAATGTTTTTAAGAACTAAATACATATTATGAGTATTGTTATATTGTGCAAAATATATACATAATTAATAGTAATCAACCTGTATCATTTAGTAAGTAATAGTCATTCTGTTAAAACACTAAATCTTCAAAAACCGAAACTTGAGAAACTTATTTTATAGGAGATTTGATTAAAATACAACATGTTTGAACATGATTCCATGATAATACTTAAAATCACCTGTTTAAAATCAATTTACAAACTCAGAAAGTTAAGCTTATTTCAAAGAAAACACAGTTGTTTGGAGCTAATTTTCATTTTCTTACTAGAAACCAACTCACCACTCCTAATTATTGAGCCAGTAGAAATGTATCAACGTATTGCGTAGTTACAAAAACATGTACAAACAAATATAGCATCCTCAGCAGTACTTATTTCCCGACGAACGACGGTCCAATCGAGGAATGAAACGCAAGCCACATAAAGTCTAAACTAAAAGACTCGATCGAAGTTTATGTTTGAAGAACTCTCGACTGTTTCAACGGCGAATGTTTATACTTTAATTACTGTAGAAAAAACAAGAAACAAGTATTTGTAGCAAGTTGTGGACTTTTGCAAGGCTTCCCAATTGTTGCCAAGCCAAATATCGGACTTGAGTTTTAAAATACTTCGTCTCAAGTTCAAACCATAGGTCCTACTTTAAAATTAAAGGTATTGTTTTGCGGCTGCATTGTGTGGGGCTCATCGTTAGCCAGGTAACTAGATTTATCTGCAGTATTCAAGTTTGTATTTGTTTTTAGAAAATTATTTTTGAAACGATTAGAAAGATCAGTTTTTGGACCCAGATAGACCGTCTATTTGGTTTCGTGAATGGACATACATACATAAATTACATTAATTTTTCAGGTTTTGTTAGTTACCTATTTATACATATATATCTTTGGGATAATTTGATATATGACATTTCACAAAAAACTCCTTTTTGCGATGCAGATAATGATAAATAAATGTAGGTTTATAGAATTTGGCCAAACCTCTTATATTTTAATACATTAATTTTTCGATTGAATTGCATCGATCGTGGTCACGGGTAGACTGAAACGTCGGGTATCCAAAAAAGGTATTGTACCTTCTAATTATTACCGCGATTAAGTCTCGATTTACACATCAAATATTTATAGTTGCGAAAGTTTAAAAACATTTATTACATCCAATATCAACAATAGTATTAGTAGTGTCCATTTATAATTTTTTTTTATGCTATAGGGGCAGACAATTACTTTTACAAGGCAAGAAAACTAAAGAAACACGGAAAGATATCGCAGAATTAAGTAAAAATATCAACATAAATTTAAGGAAAGACAGAGAGAAAAAAAGGGCAAATACTTTTCAATATCATATTAAGAAAACAGGCGTAGTAAAGAAAGCGTTCAAAGAATTAGAATCGAAAAAGAATTGGATGCCAAATATCAAGGACAAACAAGGAAGAAGTACTTCAAAAAGACCAGATATATTAAATATCGCTACGGAATACTATAAAGAGCTGTACAAAAGTAAAAGTAACGAACTTGCGATGATTATGACAGACGACACGCAAGATACTGAGCCTATACCACCAATTCTAAAAGAAGAAACAGAAAGAGCTATTTCTACGCAGAAGTTAGGAAAAACACCTGGACCAGATCAAATCACCAATGAACTCCTTAAAATATCCATGACGGTAATTTTCCCTAAACTAACCAATTTGTTCAATGAAATAATAACAACAGAAGTTATCCCAGAAGATTGGACGAAGTCAGTGATAGTTTTGCTACACAAAAAAGGGGACAAAGGAGATATTAACATCTATAGGCCAATAAGCTTAATGTCTAATATATATAAGGTATTTTCTAAAATAATTTTGTTTAGATTAACTAACACCCTTGATGAAAACCAACCGATGGAGCAAGCTGGATTTAAGAGCAACTTCTCGACCCAATGGTCGACAGTCAACGGTAGGACGTGTATGTGGTCAATACCACATACACGTCCTACGCCAGATACTTCAGAAATACAGAGAATACAACAAAATATATTATTTGGGTTTCGTAGACTTCAACAAGGCATTTGATTCCCTGGAACACCACTATATATGGGAATCATTAGAACAACAAGGGGTCCATAAAAAGTACATACGCATACTAAAAATGATTCATGGGAAAAGCACAGCACAAATAAAACTGGAAACGTCAGGTGAAGAGTTCCCGATAGAAAGAGGCGTCCGTCAAGGAGACCCTATCTCGCCGAAGAAAGACTAAGTTTGGGAAAGTCCAATCAGTATGCAGAAAATTGAAATGGCGTTGGACAGGACATATGTTGAGAGAAAAGAAAGAGAAATAGACCAGAATAATTACGGAATAGTACTCTAGAGAAAGCAGAAGAAGTAGAGGAAGACAACCAAAGAGATGGGAAGACGATTTGAAGCAAGTACCGGGGCCAGAATTACGTACAGCAAAGGACAGAAACAAAAGGAAATCCTTAGAGGAGGCCTTTGTCGAAATACAAGCTGTTAAGAGGAGAGATAAGCCGAATGCCGAGAATAAGTTTTAGTTTAGTTAATTTTTAGTTTTCTTACCTCTATTGTTATTACATATTTTATTCTTAAAAATTAATGTTTAGTCAAATAAGTCAAAATCTAACAGCAATTAAGGCGTATTTTATTTTAATAAAACTAAAAAACACTCTTCCACCCTTCCCTCCACCTATCCCCCTTCCACCCATCCCCTATTCCCACCTTAAAGGCCGGCAACGCATTTGTGACTTTTGAGTTGCAGGTGGTGGTCAGACCCGTCTGCTCGTTTGCCTCATACCATAAAAAAAAAGGAAAAATAAACCTACGAAGTCGGCTAGTCCTGTGAAAGGGTCTGGTGACGGTCGAGGAAGCGCGTAGTATGTTAACCTAAATAAGGGGAGTTTGCCTCAACCAAAAGGACCTTATGTATATGGACAGAAAATTTTAACAACGGCTTTCAATTACCTGGGGTGAAGTCTGGTCTTTAAATCGTTCACAGCTATCAAAACACCGTCTTGTACAAACTATTCAGAGCATACCAACTTGCTACCTCTACCTACACTGGCTAGACGAATCGAGACACATCAAACACTCAGTTTTCATACCTCCTTTACTCCTACAATACCCTAGAACTGTTTGGCCAAACTAACCAATTTACCCTGACCCACGTATTTCTATGACAGTTCCCCTTCGTTTATCGTGAGTTGTTTAAACGAGGGACGGCTAACGGGTCGTCTGACGCTGGTGCTGTCCGTGTATTTGTCTTTAGGCTTAGACCGGCGTGCACGCTGTATCTGAGACAGGAAATTAGGTTTCGATGTTTGAATGTGGATGGTATCAGGATACCATTATGTGGTAGAGGGCCAGTTTGGATTACGTAATGTACAAGTTACATGCAAGATATTACTGTGATCTACTAAACAGTTATATACAGAGTGTTCCAGACAGGTGTTGTCAAATTTTAGGAGGATTTAGCTCGAAAAAAATGGATTTTGATTTTTTTTTTCCGAAAATATTTTTCCTAGTGTAGGTGCACATTTCTAACAACACATTATGAATCATGTCAATCTAAATGAGTTTGTTTTTTATGTTTTTGACATTCCATCAACATCCTTGGTATTAATACCTATAGTTTGATTAATGTCAGTCAATTTACCGACAATAGCTTTATTTCGTATGAGAGAGGGCGAAATATTAGCTTTGGCTAATTTTATAGTTTAATTTTTCAGTTTCAAAATAAGATTTCTATATTAAAAATCACGAAATTTCATTGCTATTAATAATAAAAATGCACTTTACGTTATTCACGGGGTTTACTACTATACGACCCTAAAATATGACCACACCTTTCTGTAACACTCTGTAGAACTAATCTAAATTTAAACATTCGATTGTTGCTTATGATGCTTGGACAATAATGTAGATTTTTTTTCTGGTATCGGGGGCAAACGAGCAGACGAGTCATCTGATGGTAAATGACCACTGCCGCCCATGGGCACCTGCAACTCAATAGTCACGCGTTGCGGGCCTTTAAGGTGGGAGTAGGGGAAGAGAGGGGAGAGGGGAGTGAAGGATTAGGGCCTCCGGTAACCTTACTCACGCGGCGAAAAGCAATGCAAGCATTGCTTCACTGCCGGTTTTCTGTGAGGCCGTGGTATCACTGCGGTCGAGCCGGCCCATACATGTCGAAGCATGACCACAAGCATGTTCTCAACTAATATACTGGGTAATATAATGGTGTTATATACATCTGAAGAATTTACAGTAACAAATGAAACAAAAGTTAGGACCTTTTTTATGGGATAGGTGGCAATCGAGCAGACTGGTCACCTGATGGTAAGTGACTACCGTCGCCCATGAGCACCTGCACCTCAAGAGTCACAAGTGCGTTTCGGACCTTTATGGTGGGAGTAGGAGAAGGGATTCAAGAGGGAGGGAGAGGGGGGAGAAGAGGGAGGAGGGGGAGAGCAGGGAAGGGGGGGAGAAGGGGGAGAGGGAAGGGTTAGGGCCTCCGCTACCCTTACTCACTCGGTGAAACACAACACAAGCGTTGGTATGAGGCCGTAGTCCTATCACTCCGGTCGAGCCGGCCCATACGTGCCGAAGCATGGCTCTCCTACTTATAGAAATCCTTAAGAAAAAGACTAATGAAAAAATAGCATCAGTGGCTGTCTCCTTCCTACATGAATCATCAGCGAACCATTCCACATTCGGCCGTCGTCTTTCGGCACAACAATGTTTTCGGAGATAATCCGTCCGTCGGTCCACAGATATACATATTTTACGTGTCTATCTGTGAACCGATGGACGAATATGTTTGTGCCTGACTATACATTTTACTATGACAAGGAATAACTTCATTCATTCAACACATCCACTCTTCGTATGGGAACCCGCAATAATATTAATCAGAAACACATTACATTAAAGGAGTTCAAATCAAATCATTCCCCACTAAATCATTTCAAAACGTAGATTTTCAACGGTCTCAATCCTTCTGGTCTCTAGCACCGTCACAAAAGACCTAATGATGTAATTAGTGACTTTTTCTTCCTACAAATACAACTTAACATCAGGTAGATCTTACGCTTCTTTTCTACATAATTTTTATAAAAAAACTGAAGATATTAACGCCACATAATATTAATTCAAAACCATTTTAATTAGGAGAAAAACTAAAAAAATGGCGCTACATTTCTAAGGTGGTAATAATGTTATAATTCGCGTGAAATTGTATATCGCCTGCTAATTATTGTCGAAATAATATGTCAGAACAATAACCCTCAGATGTCGCTGCGTCATGGAGCGGCATGCGGCAGTAGGCGGCAAGCGGCGGGGCCAAGACACCTTTGCCTAATGATTTTGATTTTTGTTGTTACGAGTTAATTATGATGTGTTTTAAAGAAAAAAAACGAATAGTTTTTGCTTTTCAAAACAAAATTTTGGAAGGAAGCCTGAAAACATTATGCTTCTGGATCTTATTTCGATATATAAATATGGAGGCGATGACATTAAGTGTATTAGGACAACGAATGAAAGAAATCCTATCCCACCAATATTGTATAGAATTTATTTCATTCGTTGGAGAAATCGCCGACCATCCGATTATTGAATTGGAGACTTCTACTATAGACTTCTAGGCTTTAGAGGACGATTAAATAGCAGTACAACTATTGTATCGTACTTGTTTTCTATGGAGGAGAGGGTCGTGAGGATGCGCTTACCATTTAACGGACCTTGCTTGCTACTTGCAAGGGCTACTTACTTGTCATTTACCACAATCCTGATAAATAACTTGCGCCTCTTCTACAGTATATTTTCCTTTGGGGCCCTCGGAAAGGTCCGGCTGACTCACACCGAAAAAATATTGTATATTACGCCTAATAAATTAGACATGCGCTCTTCACTCATCTTTTTAACATTCCCAGTAACTAATACATTAATATTCCTAGATTTAATAAATAAATTATACTTTGAATTTGTTATGTATTTCGTATTTTAGTTTTTTGTTTATGAGTAATTATTGTAAACATGCTAACTCACGACACACGTGAATTAGTAGATTCTCGAGTTAATTTAACGGTGGCGCGTAGGGTGGGGGCGCAAATTGGTTCGTCTCGCATTATTATACCTTGTAAACAAAAGCATCGATTATTTAACATTATTAGGCGAAAATTGTATCATGCGATGTGTTTTAATACACCGTAGTAGATGGTGAATGGTTTTAGGGTAAAAAAATATCGCAAAATTTTATTTCTGACTAGCTGTGCCAAGCGGTTTCACCCGCGTAAGTCTCGATCCCGTGGGAATATCGGGATAAAAAGTAACATATGTGTTAATTCAGATCTCCAGCTATCTACATACCAAGTTTCATCGCAATCTGTTCAGTAGTTTTTGCGTGAAAGAGTAACAAACATCCATCCATCCATACTCACAAACTTTCACCTTTATAATATTAGTAAGATTTTAGATACTAAAAATCGATTTCATATTTGAAGCATTTGTTTTTTTTAAGCTGGCATTGAAATGTATCTTTTTTACTTTTTTTTTCATAGCCCCATATGAGAAATTCGCTGCAAAGGCTACACAGCTGATAGTCCCGCCAGCCGAAAAAAAATTGCTTCACAATTGCTTATGCTTTGGTTTGCATCCTTGTCTCTTAGGGAAGAAACCAATATCATCAGTCCTTGAACACTGAGCGTCAGCGCTGATAATTTCCTCCTGTAGCAACCCTCACATGCATGTTGACAGCTCTGTAGGATAGGCAGTCCCTTCCCATAATAGAAGGAACGTGTTGCGCTTTCACCTGTCTCTAAAGGATAAAATTTGCTTCACTTGGCCAACGAGTGTACCTTGGTCGCTTGACGGTACCTTGCCGTGACGCAAATTTGCGAGTTCTATCAAAATTCAAATTTATTCTACGGGAACCGTACATTTTTTCGAGATAAATAGTTGTCTATGTCCTTCCTCAGGATATAAATGCCTAACAAAAATTCATAAAGATCCGCTCAGCCATTTAGGTTTAGAGTTTTCGAACAGAGTTACATTCGCTTTTAAAATATTATTAGTATGGACGAGTCCAGTTTTAATTTACCTAGACGGTCCATTTTCTACTCTTTAAGCAACTCTACGAAAGGTGAGTTACAAACAAAAGTTAATTAAAAAAGTATATAAAAAACTGTGTGAAATATATTAAAACCATAATCCAAAAAGTATTATACACTTTCTTTTTTCATATATACTTTGATACTAATTTAGACACGAATTTAGTTAAAGCAAAAATATTTTTATGACTACTCCTAATTAAATAGATATTTATAAGGCTAATAAATTTACCTACCTTGATAAATTTACATTATTTAAAATGTTAAGCTTATCTAGACAATCTTACAGATATTTAGGTATATTTTAACCTCAAACTATATTTACATAAAAAGGTCTGTCAAAATGATTAAAATATCATTCTAGGCACTAGTTGTCAGTTATCGAACTAATAACATCTCTAATTTCAAATTTAGCACTAGTGTTGTCCATATCGGCGTAAAACGACACTCGTCGGCAATCAGTGTCCCTACGGGGAGTCCCACGTGGCCGCCTATAGTGACACGACTACCGGAGATATACGCACTCACGCGGTACAAACCGGCAATTGTCAAGACTTGAAATATACATATCGAAAGCCGACCTTATTTCCAAGTACATAGAGACGATTATATTTTGAACTAAATGATAATCGCCACGAAGATGGATGCACATCGCATAGAGTTTTCCGCTAATTATCATGCTAATACTCGGCTCGAGGACCCCTGCTGAGCTGAATTTTAATTTAATGAAGATTACTTACACTGGTGTAACATATTTGTATAAATTAGAATATCTTACCGACAAGTTTTATGGGTCCAAATAGTGATAAACTTTGTTATAATAATAAGTATCTTAATAGCTTTTTATCGAAATAGGTGTCTGTTTCTTTTATGGACAAGTATAAAAGGAGTTTTTGAACATTTCTGCAAGTAACGCGCCTAATAAACTAACTGATTACTATTTTCCTCTTCATAAAAGAGAACACAATATAAAATAATCTTTTACTATAAAGGGGAGTGAAGAATGCTATTCACGGTATAATAAAAGCGTCTATCAGTCTCAAGCCTGCTGTTACAACAGAAGCAATCCAGATAATTCTCATTACACACATTTCACTATTCGATGTTTCTAATACACCATTATGTTTAGCGGCGGGAGGTCCCGATTGTGGCAATCGGCGTCTTTGTTGCACATCACTACCGAGTGAACGGATCCCGCCAAAATTTTAATGTCATCGTTCCAATTCGAAATTCAATTAGGTGTAATTAATGCGGAGTGTTCCAGTGGCGGAACTGAATCTTTTACAGATTTGAAAACAATGGAACGAACGTCGTCGGCGATTCAAACGATATGGAACGCAACTCACGATTTTTTTTCTTTTAGTTACAGATAATAGCTGCCTATGATAAATATGTTAGTGATTTTTTTGTTGCTTTATCTTAATTTATTCAACTGTTTTATACATGTATTAGCTCCGTTGATGGTGTCGACACTTTTGAATTAAATTTTGTTATTCATGTTATTATTAATATACCTAGTTTGAATAAAATAAACATGTATTATAATTTGTATTCGTCTGTAAAACATTTTTATACAATATGTTAATATAAATAAAAAAACAAGAGAAATCTAGTATCGATGACAGGCAGTTTCAAAGATAATATTATGTAGATTGATAAAATATAAGTCTAAAGAAAAAAATACAGTAAAAATTACGTCCGACAACAGAGTTATGATTTTACAAACTTCTCAGAATTTTGAGTTACCGTTACATAGTATACCTAGCCGGTACATACCATTAACATATGTGGGATATTTCCTTACAGGGTAACCACTCTTTACTCCATACCAAGGAGGTTGCAATCATGGCCAATATTTGCAAATATATTCAAAATTTTAAATGGGATCGTCGCGCGTCGATCGATGATGCGAAAAGTGTAATGTTTGTAGTGGCCTTCAGATAGCAACAATATTTTAGACTAAATTGATTACATTAAGTCCAGCGTAATTAATAAATTTAGGTAAATTAAAAATGACTACAGATCGCAAAAGGCAGCTTGACAATGACACTTATGTCTAAAATTTGAACATGAAAAAATATATAGGAATTCATAAATGTTATCCGCACCGTTAACAATCGCAACACCTTAAAAAAAAGAATGTAAAGATATGAAATTAAATATAAAAGTTTTTTTGAAGTATTTCGTAACAATTAAGTAACCCAAATCAAAATTATTTATTTCAATTAAACCAATTACTGGTACCAATATAATTATGTATATATACGGAAATTAACGCGATCACGAAATAGGTATTAATAAAGTTAGTACAGGTTAGTAAAGTTAGTACATGTACCAAGTACTGAATTAGTCGGTCGTAGATAGTTGCCTGTTCTAATACGTAGAACCTATGGAGAAGAACACGCAAGTATTGCCAACAAATCCATCACTATGCGACAACTAAATCTTAATCTCATTTTGGGCATTATAATCAAGGCTTTCGGTAAATGTCCCTCTCATATATCACCAATAACATTAAATGGAGTTGAGTTGAAAAAAGTAAATCAGTTTAAATATCTGGGACACTATGTTACCGACAGTCTTAATGACCAGGTTGATATAGAGAGAGTACGCAGGGCACTAACTATCAGGGGTAACATGTTGGCCCGTAGGATTGCTCGCTGCAGTAGGGAAGTGAAAATAACTCTGTTTAGAGCATACTGTCAAACTTTCTACACGAGCAGCCTATGGGTTAATTGCTCCCAGAGGTCACGTGAAGTGCTGCGTGTTCAATAAAATAATGCCTTTAGAATGCTATTAGGGTTGCCTCGTTTTTGTAGTGCTTCTGGCATGTTTACGGAAGCAAGAGTTGATGGTTTCCATGCTATCATCCGAAAAAATTATAATATAATAATTATATAATTTATTTTCTCACTACAATATATAGTTTATAACAAAAAAAATTAAGTAAGTATACATATACTGTAGGAGACTGGTGCCTAAGGTAGGCTTTAGGCCTGTATTTCAGGACACCAGGTTCCCACCCCTTAATATTTTCATTTCTAGATTATTATATGTACTAAAGCGTTGACAGCGTAGTAAGATATCCTACTTTATATAAAGACAGTAGTATATAAGATAGTGTTAGTATAGTATTTTAGAATGTTTGTGGAAGTGTGTTTGTATATGAGTTGCTTCTCTGCTAAGAAGAGTGCGAGACAGCACAAATAGCATTCTAAAGATCATTGCAGACAAATATGACTTCAATATTATGAAGGCGTTCATACGAGTCTCGTTAAATTACAATTGTTTACTACTATTTCATATAAAACTTAATGTAATAAATAATGTGAAGCAGCGGTAGCGTAATGGCTAAGGCGTCGGACTTGCGATCAAGTGCTTGAGGGTTCGAACCCCACCCAGTGCACTACCGACGTGAACCCACTCCGAACACAAGCATTTAGCTTAGCTGGAGGGGTTAACAAGAATACTAGTAATGTGTGACCCATGTTACTAGTATTCTTTATAAAAAAAAAAAGTATGCAAAAGTATGGACTTAGTCTGAAAAGATATTATTATTATATAAAACTAGTAAACAGACATAAATACATATCTCTTTTAACTTGAGACGTTTTACTTCTTACTGTAAAGATGCTGACACGTGAGCATAATTTTGTTAACTTACTCTAAGGCTATAATTAATCACAGTGTATATTACAATTAAATAAAAATTACATACACAATCATAGGTCGGCATAGCAACGGTAGCCGGAAAGTAATTATTCAGTAGACAAGGCCCGGAATAGAACTATTGAACAGAAGTTTAGTGTACAAGACAATGTTCATTGTGTAGAACAGGTATTAGGTACGCGTCGCTGTTTGAGGTCGCCATGAACTCTCTTTTACACGAGATAGTAATGTTTCATTCATTTGTTCAAATCCATATTTTACAATACTAGCTGTTGGCCGCATCTTTGATCACGTGGATTTTTTTGTGAAATTTATCTGACGGAACCCGTACATTTTCCTGAATAAATATAGCCTATGTGCTTTTCCATACTATAATCTAATTCTGTGCCAATTTTATCTAGATCTGTTTAGGTGCAACCGACGCGGTAGGACGCCTCACGTCTTGAAAAAGGGCCGTCGTCGGGACCGAAACTAGTCAGGTATCCCCGAAATATACACGTGAGTAAAACCGTATATCCTTAATTAAGAAGAGTAGCAAACACCTACCTATCCTCACAATTATTTTTTATTGTGAAATGGAATTGGCGTTGTCTTCCAACTCACCTGATGGAAAGTGACGATGAAGAACTTTCGCCTTTATGTACATGTAAATGTACAGTGTATTTAATTAAATTGTTTTTCAAAAGTTTTGCCGTGGATAGCTACATTTTTAATAGGCTCGAATTCAGTTTTTTTTTTTTTTTTTTATAAAGATTACTAGTAACGTGGGTCACACATTACTAGTAATCTCGTTAACCCCTCCAGCTAAGCTTAACGCTTGTGTTAGGTGTGGGTTCACGACGGTAGTGCACTGGGTGGGGTTCGAACCCGCAACCACTTGATCGCAAGTCCGACGCCTTAGCCCATACGCTACCGCCGCTTTGCAAATTGGTTGAGTTTTGTTTGTGTGTGTATGATTCACGTACAAGAAAAACTTCATTAAAAAATTAATTACGCTATTGATTGACTTAAAAATATTTATTTTTTGTTGAAAATGTTTCTGCTGTACTACAATCTGACTAAAACAAGTTATCTAAACTTATAATAAATCTGTAACGGGATAATCAGTAACGGGATAAATTATGTACATTGAATATATTTAAAAAAATCGCGAGGGGTATTAAGATACCGATACTGATGCCAAATATGCGATTCTAAAAATTGTTGTCTGTCTGTCTTTCTGTCTGTCTGTTTGTATGTTCACGATAAACTCAAAAGTTACTGAAGGGATATGCTTGAAACTTAATATGATAAGCAATCAAAAGAAACAGCAATTTAAGCTGCATATTTTCAAACTCGCATCTACTCGGCCCAAATCATGGTGCGTTGGCGTGTGAACATCACCATCTCTTTTGGCAGTGACAACCCCAACACTATGTTCCACTGAAAGTTATAAAGATTTTCTCAGTCGAGAGACATGCCGAAAAATTGTCCATCTAAATAATGAAATCATGGTAACCCTATCCACCAAGAACTACATATTATAATAACCACTGTAGGCGGACTGCGGTGTTTAGGACTGAACAGGTTATTTATAAAACTAAACAATTTGGGGGTGTGACTGACGCATCCGTTGTACAATGGCGAGGTGTTAAAACCATTGTCCTGATGCCTTTGGGTACTCCGACACATTAATTATAATAAGTGCCAAGAAAAA
Source organism: Euplagia quadripunctaria (assembly GCA_963859945.1). NCBI lineage: Eukaryota > Metazoa > Arthropoda > Insecta > Lepidoptera > Erebidae > Euplagia > Euplagia quadripunctaria. The sequence continues at coordinate 2,331,749 of OY982563.1, forward strand.
ATGCGGTGAAGTAGCCTCATTTAATATTAATGAGGTCTTTCTTCGTGGACTTACCAGTCCACCGACTAGAGCTAAGTTATATCATAGGTGCAATCCTACCTAATACTATAAATGTGCAAGTGAGTTCGTTTGTTACTGCTTTTACATCTTGACCAATCATTGCATATAACTTGTCAGAGGTACAAAAAGGACATAGGGAAAGTACTGTTGGATTGAAGTACGGTTGTACTGATGGAAGCTAAAATAAATATAAATTTAATAAACTCCTATTACCTTGAATAATATCAGTCATGTATAGAAAATGTAATATTTTTATACACGACCGCACCATATTTATATCATTTATATGGAATAGGTAGGTACTAGGGTCATAATACCGTATAATTAATCAGATAAATTCCAGGATTCCGGTATTTTCGATATTTGAAGAAGTTACAAGAATGTATTCATTTAGGTTAGTAATACTAATTAAGTATGTACTTTTTATGGCAGTTTAGTGGCTAGGTTAGGTTAAAAGAGGTCATTTTTCTCCAGCCACTTGGTCGAGGCTTGGTTCAACAGAGCGGGCGTGACATCCGATAACTCTCTTGGCTCTTAACTCTTTGGAGCTATGAGAAAGAAAACGTCGGTATAAAAAATAACAAAGATGGGACGCTTAACAGGGTTGCATGGCTGATGGGTAGGTCAGTCGCAAGGGCACTCCCAGCCGGGGCACCTGCGGACCATTCGGTTAGGCATACATTTTCGCTTGCCCGGGCATTGGGGGATCTCTGCCAGGTTGACCTATATTTCTCCCCGAATTGTGGGTACAAAAATGTAATCGTCAAACTTAAAAATAATAATAAACACGTCGAACAAAAGGATGAGATAAATCTAAAAGAAAAGAATCAGAGAAGTAGGAAGGCAGCGTCTGAAGCTTCATCGATCGACGATGAAGTTTCTTATGAGACGTCTCGTTCGGTGGAGCTGGTGGAGCAGAAGTTGATCTGACTTCTGGAAGCAATCGCAAGTTGGAACGATTACGATCCAAAGCGGAGCTTGAGCTCCGTGACCTTGAGAGTAGAAAGTGAGGTAACTCGAAGGACGGTGTTGCTGAAACGGCCACAGACATGATCCCTCCCAAAGTGGCTAGTAGCCACAGAGGGAGGATTGCGTACAAAGACCCCAGCTCTAGCGGGTTCCGCCATCTCTAAGGTGGAAGTGTATGCGCGAGCTCGTGCAGAGGGCGAAATCGTCGCAGAGGAGATCACGAATTTCCTTACTAGGATCCGTGCACCGGTGGAAGAGAGTTCTGACCCTCAATCACCGGTGACGTTGAAGGAGAGGACGTGCACAGCGGTAGCCATCATAAACAAAGTGGTGTCACCAAGTCCACCAACCTAAAGGGTTCTTTCGTCAGGGCCCTGAAGGACTCCTCTTCCGCCGTCTTCGTCGTGAAGGTAAGCAAATTCAATTTCTTGAAAAGAGACGTAGAGGAGTCAAGTGGAGTAGCGCCACATATTGCCCTAACACACTTCTTCTGGGTAAAGAAAGCCATTCGAATGTTAGTTTTTCTTAGTTTCGAAAATACCGAAAATCCCGGTTTTTCTGAAATGAATACCGGTATTATTAAGTGCTTGATTTGGTCCTGATCCCGGTATGCGTACTAGTAGTTACTTCTGAAGCAATTAAAGTCTGAGTTATACAAGTGTTAGAAAAATGGAAATGAAAATATATCCGAAAATTATAATATTTTTTATTAGGTAATTATTTACTTTACACGTGAAGCCAACAACTCAAGGGAAACCCGTACAAAATCCACCTGAACTTTATATATTTTTAAACTTTGCAAATTACAAGGTAAGGTAAACTTCTTTTGTTGTTTCATCGCATGGCTGATCAAAATTCACCATTGCTAATTAATGAAATAAATTAGCACTAACCGAAACTCCGGGGTTAACTGAGTAAAAAATTAAACGAGTGAAAAGCTTAATTACCGCGGTGAGCTTTTAATATCAATAATTTTTAGTTTAAGACACCCTCTTGCTGTTGTGGGTACATGAAAGAAGGCGTGCATAGTTGATATGCACTGGATGCGGTAATATGCTTTGACCATTATTAAATCTGTTGCTTAACTTTATGCGAAAATAAGTCCACCAATAAGATGTCCACCGTGGAACATAGATCTCTTCTAAATACTTCTGAATTAGCGGTCATACCCGCCGTTACAACAACAACAACTTCCTGCCTCTTTCATAATGTAGTCAGCTTTTCAGTCACACGCCACACAAGAAATAAACTCTCTTGCGCATTGAAACGGAAAACATAGTTATTTCTATTGCTCGTTACACAACTTTGTGCTTTTGTATTACGTCTATAGTCAGTGGCCATGTCTTTACACCATAATTCATCATTGGCTGTTACCATATTATACACCTTTTGAAGACTTTAGTTTTTAACCTCTAAGGCAAAAAGTAATTAATGACGTTTCTGTTTCTATGACAGATTCTTTCAAGCAGTTTCCAACGCGTTGGTTTCTTTATTTAAGTAAAATAAAAGATAAAATCCTCACTAACTTTGTATCTAAAAAAAACTTTGGTTGCGAATTTTTCTTGGCCAGGACAAAGACCGACAATCTTGCTGACTAAATAAAGGCCATCACACACTATACCGTCACGGTAACGGCACGGCTCCAACCCAGCAATTAAGTTGTCATTCAAATGTGAGCATTAAAACGTGGTCGTATAATCTATTTCATAATATCAATATGAAAAAGCCAACGGCGGTCAGTAAGCGCGCTTGCTGCAACCATACAACTCGACTCGCAGTCGGCGCGCTGTAAGCTCGTGGTCAGCTCACTTACAGCGCGCGGTCCGCGTGCTTACACCGCACCGATTGCGAGCCGTCAGCAAAAAAACTTTGCGTCGTGTCGCACATCAAGACGATGAAATTGCTGATGATGCGAGCTTGCACCTCGCGGGCGGAGCGCGGACTGCGAGCTTGCACCTTGCGGGCGACACATGGTAAAGAACGCTGGTGACAAGCGGTAGCCTCAATTTCGCTGCAGTTTGTGTTCGCAGTACGTTGCAGTGCCGTTATAGTTTGTGATGACCTTAACTGTGTAATAAGTTCATCTTCATGATCATCATCATTATCTCTGTGAGTAGGAATCACCTACCTCCTTCTCTGATGAAAGCTAAATTGAAATACCGCCTTAATTTTTTCCACATCTGTGGCAATGAAACTACTTCATGCTATAATTGCACAAGGCGCGAGAGCAAGCGTTGGCAAAACCGCTAACTAATTGCCATTGAAAAAAGGCGAAACCGCGACTGAAAACATTTCCACCATGCTTTGATGTTTTTTTCTAAGGCCTTTTTACCCTCAAAGGTTGATAAGCTGTACTGCGAAAAGCTGGTAATAAGGCACTTTGACGCAGGTGTGACGTACTCGCGCCGTGAAAGACGAGTGTTGACAGCCTTTATGGAGACATCTTGTAAAATTAGGTTTTTCTTTTGAGGTGTTACAAGGGTGTGGGCTAATTAAAGTATTTTATTGACGATTTGTTTTGTTAGTGTAATGTTATATGAAGTTGAATTAAATTCGAAACTATTCACCCAAAAAGGTTAATGAATTTATTACATTTTAGGGGCGGTAAACAGCGTGTTTCATCCCGAAATCGATATACAAGGTAAAGATTTTAAATTGTACCCTAAGAAGGAAGCCTCCGGGAATCCCTGCAGGTATTGGCCGCCTGACAGCAGGTGAACACCGTAGAGTACGGGGGCCTTACCACCGTCGCCCTACCATCACGGGCCTGCTTCTGCAAGGGCAACGGTCAGCCTAACCCGCTACTCCCAGCGCTCATGGAGGTCAGAGATCATTGTGCGCTCTCAGGTATTAAAAAGTAAACTTTCAAGTTGAGTCTACTCGGTTACCACTTCGCCACGAGCTCCTCTATATGTTACACGATATCTTAGGTATATCTTCAGTGTTTAAAAAAAGCCAAAGAAAGTTTCAAATGACAAGTTTAGACATTATTGTAGGTTGTACTTTTTTAAAAGATATTGTTTATACACTAGGTTGTGCCCGCGGCTTAACTTGCGTAAAATATTTTCTTCTTTATGCTCGGTATTTTTTTTCTAGATAGAAAGTATCTTATGTCCTTTTCTGTACTCCTGACATTTTATGGTAAACGGTTGAGTAGTTAAGACGAAAGTGGAAGTGTAATAAACAAACAAGCAAACTGACTTTCGTATTTATAATATCAGTAAGGATTTCTGTTTATATTCACAATGTTTATATGCTTAAATGCATAAAAACATACACACACACAACTCTCACAAACAGGTTTTATATCTATTAAAGCGATATCTTGTACTTGTAATAGAGTTTTTTTAATCTGAGCGTAGACTCAAAACGTATTGTGCTAACTATGAGAAATTTATTTAAAAAGAAATTGATTTTTATCACAGTCATTAATAAAACTTTTATTCTAACTTTTAAACTGAAACAATATTATGTTACATTGTCCTTACATTAAATTGCACTGCACACACACAAAAGAGTGTCCTTGGAGTTTCTTGTCTGTTCTTTTCCATAGGATCTATGTATTGGAACAGGCAACTAGCTTCACGACCGACTTATACTGACTGACTCCTCCTAACAATTCAAAAATACCTACAAAGGGTTTACTTGAAATAAATAATTTTGATTTGATTTGAACTGTCGCGTTCCATGATATAATTATGTATTCACACTTTTATGTCCTTACAGCGACTTTCTAAAAGAAGTGAAACAACACTAGAGTGTTGTTTCACTTCTCTTTCTCACACAATCTGTACCACGATGCTCCATAACACCCGGTGCTCAACCTTTGGAGTCCAACTCCACTGCTTCAAATGTACGAGTATTTATAGTAAAAACATAATCATGAAATACAGTATACAACGTACAAATGTCAGTTAGACATTATTGTCTCCTTTCTTCATTTGAACACCAACATAATATCAATTCAATCGAATAAACACCTTTATATTCTCAGAAATAATCAAAATCCTTTGAAATCATGTTATAATTGGTACAATGAAACAGTCCCTACTCCTTCACATAATACATTGTCATTATTGAGGTTCTTGTCCTCATCACTTACAATGCAATATTGAATATAGGTAGAATATATACACATAATCAATAATCTTAGGACTTACAAGGACTTTTGAACACATGTTTACGCAATTATTAATTGTATAGGTATCTATTTAAAATTACTATAGAACTTACATCATCACAAACTTACCTCTATCAATAACAAACGGTCCAATGACATTTCTCTGTGACTAGGGAAAATTAACCTTATTAACTTTTATAATAAGTCTTGGAACTGTGTCCTCAAGCTTGATCGACCGGCCAAGGACAGGTCCTTAACTCCTCGGACGTTGACGTGTTATGTCAGGTCATACAACCTTACTAATACCTATAGAATTAAGAAGACTTCGGAGTTTGATATTATTGCATAGTATACTTATAACGGGACAATGACATTGTATAAGTTCATATTCTCTTAATATTAGTACGCTGATTGAAACTTAATAGTTTGAGAAACCTCGACCTGACTAGCAGACAGTCGCTTCTAGGTTCAAATTTGTTTTTAGAGTAAAGTAACTTTTGTTTGTTATACTTGATAGATTTAACTGAAGTTTCTATTAAGTATATAAGGTTGGATAACTTGTTGCGTTACCGTCGGACAATTAAAACCTAACAATTAGTTTGAAAAGCTCATTATCGTTTGAACAACAACGTGCTTTAATAATTAAACAGTGTCTACAGCACATCTATCCTCATTAAAACACCTTTTTAACATCAGATAAAGAAAAATACTGACAATTAAACCCTGCCTGACACCTCCGAAACACTTCATATTAAGTTGTTGTCCAAAATAAAGGTCCCTACATTTTTTCTATAGATAAAATCTCATTAAAATCGTACAATCTAACCATTAACTAATTGGTACGGCCTTGTATTATCCACACTGTTAGAGACAGACATTTTTCCGAAGCAACTTCTAATTAAACGCGACACTTCTCAATTTGTTCCCTTATCTTCGACATCAAAGTTGACAATCTCAAGTTTGTAGAGAAATTTTAGCTTTGCTGGCCCAAAGATAAGATATCTTTTTTAATGATTTGAAGCTAGTTACACTTAAAGAGATTCGTCGAAGTAACACTGCATCGTCGGTTTTGAACAAAAGTGACTTGAAAAGGTAAATGAGCGTCTTCACAAAGTTGAAGCGATTAGCGTTTAAGCCGAGGGAGTTTGGCGGAGTGTGAAAAGTCCTACAAGTATGTAGGGAAGTAATTAAATGCCAAGTACAAAGTACGTTTGGGAGAATGAGTCTTGTGCAATAATATGTGTTTAAATAATAAAAATATAAAGTACTTATGAGTCATCTTTGTATCGCGAGATAAATAATAGGGTTACTTAAGCAATTTGTTTGGTAATGTCATTGTTAAACTTTCTTGTTCTTCGTACACAAATTCAACGGCAACAACTTGAAACAATAAAAAACACCCGTTACGAAACGACAGAGTAATATAGTAGGTATATAAGTCAGTGAAAACTTTTCAACAAATTGTGAAGTAATATAAAACAAAATCCACCGCCATTATTTCCAGTGCTATCGCACATAAAAGGCTAAGATTGAGTGAATACTCAGAGACTCTGTAGTTGAACCAACTTATGTAATTTCGCAAGTCCAAACAATTTTTTAAGAATTATGAAATTTCACATAACTTTGTAATTTGTTTAATAGAAATTGAGAGTTACGTTGACTACGTAATTTGTTGAGAAGTGCGGTTGATTCAGATGCTTTTGTCTGTACAAAACAACTTGCTAATGTTTCAGTACAAGTTACACAATTAAGTCACAGTGTCGATTTGTTTTTTAACAATAAGTAAAGTAATGGTCTGGTGTTTTCTTTTCTTATTTCTTTTCTTTGTATTGACAAACAAAGAACACAAATGAAGTCATTAATTGTATACGAATGATAATAATTTAATTTGTCTAGAAACTTTTTTAGTGTTATCTAACACAATATATTCATTAATTGTTTTTCTAGCACTTTCTAAACCACTTAAAGTGTTGTAGGAAACTGAGAAGGTATTACCAAGGTGATATTGAGGTGAACGGCGCTATGAGGGTAAGAGGTAGAAGAGGCTAATTAATGCTAACAATCAAATCGTTGTTGTCGTAGAAAAACGATTTTAAAGTTTTCAAATGATGGTTCGCGTAATATTTTGAAAACGGCTGTTTCTGTGTGTATGAGTTTTGAAAAATGTTTTGTTTTATGATAAATGTATAATGTTTTAAGTAGGCTTATGATAAAAACAAAAATCATCAGAAAATCAAATCGGCCGTTTTTCTACGACTGCGATGAAATATAAATTACAAAGTAAGCATTTGAAAAAAAAATAGATGCAAAGAAAAATAAGAATAAAGACAAATGTTGTATGTTGTCCAAAATACCTACAAACTGAAATTGGATTGAGTTAGACATATGCAATAAAGCCAGAGAAGCTGTGACTCTCAAAATGCCCGACGTTGCTAAGAAAGACGTAGGTGGAGATGATGAGGCAAGTTTAGAGGAAGTACTGGATATGTAAGTTCTAGACTGAGAAGCGTGGATAAACGGTAGAAAGCCGGAGGAGAATTCAGGCGGCTTATTTCAAACAAAGCATACGATTTGGTGGAAACCATAATAAAACATTAATAATTCAGTGATGTTATTTAAAACGATTCCCGTTTATAATGTAAAAACATACATTTTATGTTAAAAATATTAACATACGAGTTAAAAATAGAAAGTTAAATAAAGAAAAAAGAAGACGAAAGAAAAACTGAGTCATTAGTATTTTTATTTGTAAATCCAAACACATTCACATCACATTCTTTCCCTTCTATATAATATACTGTTCAATCCTTCGCTACCTTCCTATCTCAAGGAACGATTCGAGTTCCTACATTGAACACATCCGCGATCTCTAAGGTCATCAAAAAATTTGCAACTGAAAATGCCTGCACACTCCACGGCATTTTCTGATAAATCCTTTACGGTAACTGCAATCCGTTTATGGAATGCATTACCTGTAAAAATTAGACGAGCTCAAACCCTAACCTCTTTTAAAGCACTTTTAAAGGAACACTATTTAACACTATAAATGGTGTACAATATAAAATGTACCTAAAATGTCTTACTATATATTATACTTATTTCACTATATATGTGTAAGTGTGTGTGTATGTATATATATGTGTATATATGTAAGTGTATGTATGTGTAGATACTTCATGTATTCCTCTATCCTATTCACTCCACTTTTACCTCTCAGATAAGTCGTAATATCATTCGCTTTACCTAGATACTATATTTATTGTTACATTGTTCTAAATATTTTTTGGTACGTAACCAGCTACCGATTATTTTCCTCTTTGTTTCCATACAAAGGTTGTCTGGAAGACATCGCTATTAGCGATAAGACCGCCCATTGTACTTGCCGCCTAGTACCTATAAACTGCTACTATGTTTAATTCCTGTTCAACTGTGGTGTACAATAAAGAATGTTCTATCTATCTATCTATCTATCCAAATATAAGAATCAATTAAATTAAATTAATATGCGTTTTGAGCTTAAGCTAAGTATTGTATCTAGTAACTTACAAGTAAAAGTAAATACAGATGTATATTATATCGTTATCCAGTACCTACCTACTATTTCTGACCATCTAAACATAAAGAAGCGGCCTCGTGGACACAAAAAAAACATAACATCTCAAGTAGAAACTACTAAAGACGTTTACAAGTTAACGGTACCTTATAACAACGATATGAATAACGATAATTACACGGGTATGATGATTATGATACACTGTTCCCGGATACTTACTTATACCATCAGTCAACAATCTATGAATAGGTAATTTACTCCTGGGCTATGTCTGTGCATCTCTTCTAATAAAATAACTAGCAGCTTTGAATGAATCTGGTCTTTACACATTTTATTTTACCGTTTCAAAATCAAAATTCTGAAGCAGTTATCGAGAGAGATCGTTTCTGAAACTGCATTGGTATCTTTGTAATTTATGTAACAGCATCGATTCACAATGGAGACGGACAATTGAAAATTTATCGTTGATAAAAACATCAGACATCGCACATAGCATCAATAGTAAAGAGGATCATTTGGAAGCGCACGCGCAAACTTACTTCCTAACTTTTTTCTCCTTTCTTTAAACTTAAAAACATCTTTATTGTTTCGGAGTTAGAGTTTAAATTTATTACAAATTCAGTTCTTTAGTATGCAAATAATATAACATTCGCCCGTAACGGCTGATTTATGATGTGGTTCGGACACCCAGGGAACAAAAACTTGGTATCAATAGAACAAGAAACACAAATGAATGCCTGTTACAATACACACTGTAATTGTTTAGACAAAGGCGTCAGGTTCAAATATACTATACTTGAACAACTACCTATTGTTGATCGAATTTAAACTTTAGTTAGAAGCTGCAGACTCTAATTTTGAAAAAAAGACTTGTTGACTTCTAACCTTACAAAATTGTCTGGTACTAAGTAATATCTTGAACCATCAAAGCTTTTGCCGATGGTTCTAAAGTTAATTTTTATGACATCTATACACAATGGAGGTACATTATAAAAGAAAAGGCATTCCGTAGCCATGTCAACTATTTCTTAACTGTTGTTTTAAGGGCCTTTCATTCCCACTGTGTGCTTTTAAACTTTTCGGTGACTACATTACTCCTTCATTATTTAAAATAATAATGTTTGTGGATATATACTCGTAATTATCCTTTTATTTTTTTTCGAGGTCGTCGTTAACTACAGCTTCAAAATTCTGGCATTCAAAGAATTATCTACTCTATTCTTATTGTTTTCAGACTATATTGCAATAAGTTTTGGCAACGTCATGCTGTTTCGGAACCACAGTAATGAGTTTTGTATAATTTTGCTCGCAATACAAAAGAGTTGCCCAGATTCTTAGAAATTATATAATTGCAGTTCATTCTGGAAAATTTTACGGTTAGTCAAATTTTAACTGTTTCATTCTACGGAAGAAAAGACGTTGCATCGGGTCCGTTATTCACGCACTTTTGTTAAAATATTTGGCCCTATTTTTTCAAAAGATTTAATATTAATTCACATTTTGTAATAACGGTTTCTTATCAAATATTAAATACATGTATTTTCTAAATCATTGGTATTTTCACAACATCGTAATATAGAAATTTCTTTAATACAAACTTTATTTCAGTTATCGTTGTAGGCACATAAAAACACAATCGATTTGCATATTTCCAATCTCGATTTAAATAGTTGAATTCCCAATCATAACTTTGAGAACGGACTCTTCGATTTTTAAATTTCCCGCCAAGACGGAGGGAGGGATAAAACGAAATAGAAAAAAAAACAATCAATTAGGTGAACTGTCATCGCCAGTGGTAAGGGAGAATGATAAAAGTCCAAGTTTCAACGACAATATTCGTTATGGCGGGTCCAAGATCATTGATTTTATTGATTCGTTTGTTCAGTTTTTAGGTTGTATGTGGTTTTTAGATTTATCTTTTAAAATCTAGTTTTTAAAGTTCAGATAATGTTGTGTTCACAATCACCTCAGTTTGAGTGTGTTAGGAATACTTTCTTCTCTAACAAATTACTCAAGTTTTGAGATATTAATTCAACTGTTACGAATTTTTATTCTACCAGTTGTTTCTGAACCAAAAGTGTTCTAATAAAATACTATAAAAGACTACGCAAATTTGTAGACTTTAAAATTTGAAATTGTGGTAGAAAAACTGCGACTGATAATTTTTTACCCAATAGGTTTTTTCCATCAATAGTATTATCCTTAACGTTACATATTCATACCAAACTACCCGCTAATTGCACAAAAACTTACCCTCAACACAAACAAACACAGACGCACACAAAAGACAGATTAGGGAGCATCCAGATCGTATTTAAGATAAATGAGTATTTTTGCTAAGCACGGATTTAGATCGAAGAAGATAAAGAACAGATGTGTGGTGACGTCAGGAGGAATGTTTTTTGGATTTATATGATAGGGCAATATTACAATAACTGGGCTTTTTTTTGCAATTTTCTTGACGATTAACAACAAAAACTGATATATCTTTAAGCAGCGATAATTTTATTTGTTCCAAATATTTTATTCTAACGATGATGTACCAACATATATAACTAATTTAATTAATTAAATCTTAGTGGAAATATGCACTAATGGACTTGACCATTGATTTAAATAGCCAAAGTCTAGTAGTAAACATAGACGGCCCATTTTTTAATAACACACATACACAATAGACGTATATATTATACTTAGAAACACATTCATTTAAACATAAATAAGTGCTTTGTTTTTTATACATAATCATATTCCTCGCGCAGTCGTATTCGTTGTCATTTTATTTCTAATACTTTTTTTTTTCACCGTACATTGATACTTTTTTACAGATAAATATGTGCTTTGAAGTAAACTTTTATTATGTTTATTTCTTCCACCATCCGGACAGTAATTTGTGTACTCTATTTCAAAGTTATCGCAAGTACCATAGCATTTTATTGATCTTTTACACAACTGACAGCTGCTACACACCTACGTACTTAACTGACCCAATTTTATTCAGTATTTTAACACAAAGGTTACGTTTATGTCGGGACAATAAAGCACAAACGCATTTTAATTGTACTACAGTAGGACGAATAGGATTATGTCTTTGCACTCCACCTAATTGGTAACAATAGACCGCCAAAATGAAATGGATTTTATATTTGAAATTTTGAATTCGATTTTGGAACGTTTTATAACGGTGGGTGAAGAAGATGAACCTGGCTGATTTTTTTATTCAGTTTACTTTTTTAAAAGTATTTTCTTGATGTGATTTGCAGTGTTTCAAGTTGGCTTTTAAACAAATTTGATATCAGTATTAGGTTTGTTTAAAATCCAACTTAAATCAGATGTGACTTATTATTGTTAAAATACAGGCAGGTGGATTTTCCTTTTGGTGGAATTTTAGGTGGAATACTACACATAGTAGTATAGTATTCCACCAATTCAGAAAATAGGTACCTAAAGTGAGTTGATTTTTCAGAAAATGTGCTGGAAAATGAAAAATTTGGTACCATAAAACGTCTACTTAATAAAATAATACACATACTTTGGTCAACTTATATTTAAAAAATACCTCCAATGTATAATATTTATATTTGTATTTAGTGATATTCATAATGATTATAGATAATATATTCATTTTGTACCATTGCCTTTTGTAGACCTAGTCTATGTTATATTGAATAAATTGAAACCTAGTAAAATATTAAAACGGCAACTCAAGGAACCCCACAATCCATCTCAGTCTGACTAAAAGTACCTACCAAGTTTTGTGTCACAAATATATGGCAACTACCGTTTACTTCTAATACTAAATTCCAAATTCAATTTTTTTTTTTTATATTTACTGTGGTCTTCTGTGATTAAGAGGTACTTCCCTCTAAATTTATAGGGCCTTGCCTGCTGCAAGAGTCATTTGTAATAACCAATATTCATACAAATTATATTTCATAAAATAAATTTCATTTAACCACGTTATCGTCAATATAAAGCCATAAAGTATGTAAAAAGAGTGAATGTAATCATTAGTGAATGATATTAATTTATAGCAAGACAATTACCGAGGACCTAGCTCTTACTCCTCCATTACCATATTATTTAAATATCATTTAGGTACCTTTAACAGTACTTTTCTATCGCGTATCATGAAAAGCCGTGACCGAACAAATTATTGAGTCAAAAGTTGAATGCAATTGTTTTTTATCTCTATCCATCTCACACACATCGCGTCGTCTCTTTCGCGTACACTGTCGGACACATTAAGGGTACACGTATAAGCTGCTTATTGTATTTTTATAGTTATTTTGATCGTCGCACACAAGGTTTATTGTATGGATTATCCTATATGAATACGGAATGGGGTATAACATTTATTGTGTTGGATGTACACAGCTGATGTTGAACGAAACAATGGTGGTGTGTTTGCGAATCGCCAGTACGAACCTTTGTCAGTGTTGTATTTTTTAAATAACTTGTAAATATGTTCCATTTTAATTGAAAACATGTTGTTGATTTAATATCGATTGTGTTATTGAAAAATTAGTTCCATATTTTATCTTTATTGTTATCGTAATGTCTATAATTTAAACACAGACTGTGGTTGAACTGTTATCATAGTTATTTCACTCAAGGTTATACAGGCGTTTGCTTGAAAAATGGTTTTATATGTACTCTTAATACACTTAAATTTAGTAATTTAATAACATTATCCTCATCTATGATACAATAATAGATTTGAAAGTGTTTGTGAGCTTGGGGTGTTGTTTGGCTTATAGGTAGATAGTTTATAGGCTAATATGTAATATAAGCCACAACACTCTTAGAAAAAACATAACTCTTATGGGATAGTGCAAAGTAGAAGCTAAGTTATGTATGTACACACAAGTACAGGACACTACCCTACTTAAAATCAGTACTCTATCGTATGGAATTCTTTTAAACAACCTACAACTAAGTTCGTAAAAAAACAAACGACCTTTCTGACGGTAAACACAACACACTAAAAAATAACTATATCTTAGTGAACTTTAGTGCATCTCAAACATTTGGAGATAGGCGATAAAATGATTAAATCACAATGATTCTGGACATCTTTTAAGTTGTTTAAATCTTTATCGTAAAAAAAAATACAAAACAGTCAAGCTAAAATTCTGATGAGACTTAACGAAATTATAATATCCTCGTCATATTTCATTGCAAGATGTATGTAGTTAATAATTTTAAAGGCCAACATAAAAGAAACAATTTTATCAAAAGCGAAGGTGATTTTTTACAACAGATCACACTTATGGCCAATAAAAATATCTAAAAGCACATCACACATCTAACTTTTTTTACAAAAACCCTTTAGGAACCATAAATCGAACGTAATAAATGCCACTGCCGACAATACCAAATTAAATGAAAACCCGCACGTACAAACACAAAAAGTAATGGATAACGATACAAATAGAAATATTCTCTTTACACGCATTCAACTATAGACAATTGGATCCCATAAATCATAGACTTGACAAGAAAACACAGACGTACAAACAATAATACACCACTAAAACGAAGTATGCCTACAATTCTCAACTTTATTTTAACAGGTATAAGGGTTACAAAATCGGAGGATGACGGTAAAATCACTGTAAATACGCAACATGCATTCGCCGCCCCGTCGCTTAAAACCGACTTCAATCGGGTTTCGCGTAAAATATGGGACAACCCTAAACAATGTGAAGAAAAAAGGTCTATTCGCTAATGAATTTTGTTCTCAAAAATTAATTTGGGGTACTTGACAAAACTGTATGCACCCAATCAGATGTAACCCTAAGTTAGGGTTGTCGGGCTATTGTTATTTTTGTGGGAGAGTAAGATGGGGCTTGAGTATCTTAGATTTATATTATATATTTTTTCTACAAGCATTTTTTGATGTACTTCATCAGCTTATTAGTCGTCAGGGGATGTGAAACGTGAAATGAGAGCCAATAATTGATACTATCTTACTGGACAGACTATGTACGGTTTAGACTCAAATATTACACAAAAAGCATAACATGCTCCTATATTTTTTTTTTAATGGATAAAGACGAATAATGATATTCATTTCCTTATAATGTTACATAAAATAGCAATGTTATTCTCTCTTGAACGAAAAGTTGTAAAATTATTTTACAAAACTTCTAACTCTAAAAACTTTCCAAAGATTTATTCGATTCTTAGCAACCCTACCCACCCCTATTACCTAAGGGCGACAAAACTTAGATTTCCGGGTTACAGGGTGAAGTGGCATTGTTTCACAACCCTAGCTAACTTTTTAATTTATTAACGAAAGGGTTGCCACTCGTAAAAATTACTTTTATTGTTTGTAACGACATCTCGGCCTCCGTGATAACAATGTACATTATAATTCAGTTTTGAAACGTTCTTTACCAGTATTATTTGATCTATTTTATGGAAGATATCGTTCTGGATCAGGGGTTAATAGAAATGGTTAATATTTTTAAAGGCCTCCGCGTGTTGAAGTTGAAGATACAAAGTCAAGTGTTTTGTTATTAAGTTTATGTCCCGCTAAAGGTTGAGACAACCGTTTGTACAATGTATGGAACCTGTTTTTTAAATTGTAAGAGTGATTTAGTGCACTGGGAATGGTTTTTTAGTGACGTTTAAATGTGTTGCTTAAACAATGATCTGGTTATAAATTTAATTTAGGACTATTCATAGTCGTAACTAAAAACTCGTTTAGCAATGGGTTTTCGACTATATAAGTATAATCTAATTATGTTTGTGATATACTGTTTTTTATTACGACTTCTCTTTCTTTCGGATAATTTTCTCAATGTTCATGATTACAACATTTCTGTATTTGTTTGTGTACATCATGCATATGACCACTTAAAAACACTAGTGTATAAAAATCTGAAATATGTCCATAGATTGCTACTAATCCATTATCATTTAGGTACTTAAATATATCTGGAATTAACATTGTTGAACTTTAATTTCGCCACCTTTATTTTTCTGATGTCCCTACAATACAGAACTTATATATAAGAATGTTACCAGGCCACAAAGTTACAACATTTCTAACAAATATGGCCAGAGGAAACAATGTTATCATTTATTTAAAGTAGGCTAGGTTTAAATGAACAATGGACAATGGCAATGAACTGGAATTCAAAATACAAACAGTTTGTGTTTTAATTTACAAATAAATTGCCCAATAAACGATTACGGTTTTAACAATATTGGTATCACAGTTATGGTGGTGTGGCAAACCTAGAATAGGTTACAAAAACGCAGCAGATATACAAATTAAGTATGATGCCAACCTTGTAGTGCCGGAAAATTTTTAATTAATTAATTTAATTTTGTAAATTTAAATTTATAAAATTAATTTCTATAGGTTACATTACCTAATGGGAAACCAGGCATAGGAATTGTCAAATCAAATCAAATCATTTTATTTATTTACTTTTTTTTTTTTTTCATTTTATTTTCTCTCTCACACAGAAAGTGGTTACAGAATTTGTATCTGTAGCATCATAACTTCTAAACGAAGGACCGATTTCAATTTAGTTTTTTTTTGTTTAAAAGGTGCTCTATCGAGAACATTCTCCGTTTCATAATTCAAGAAAATATGTTCATCCATTAGCTCTTTTCTCATCGTTAAAGGGATTTTCGAGGCGAATGTATTTTAATTCCTTTATTTATACTTGTTATATGGTCAATGTCTCAATACAAAACAATGTAATATATAGCATTGTACTTAAAAAACTAAATAAAATTCCTTAACCCACGAACCCTTCACGAAATAACAATCTATAACTTTTCCGGCGTTGAATTGAAATCGGGAACTTTGGTAAACCAAATTTTACTTCTTATTCAAACGGGTCTATAAGGGGAGACATTATCGACACCGCTACACCACTCCATAGGGCCCTGTGTTGATTCTATCAAAAATCTCCTTGAAATCTTCCGGTCTGGGTAATGTATGTTGATTTGACTGTAGATTATACATAGAAATAGAAATATACATTAATCTTTCTTCTTAGTTTAAAATATTTGTTGGTTATCGTCGATCAAAACAGATATTTTTTTGTTCTTCACGCCTGCATATTTCAAAAAGAGACGATGGAAATATACAACCAGTTTTAGCTACATAATAATACCTAATAAAGCTTTTTGTTTATTGCGTTCAGAAATAATTTGAGTAGCAACTTCATGAGAATTTCTATAAATACATAAATTTATAATATTAATAAATATAATAATGTGTGACATGACATTAATCAAGCTTCTAATAATCACCCTGCTGTGTTTTATCTCTGCGTTACTCTTGGTCGACTTTCAAAGAAAATCTTTACAAAGAATCCTATTAAATAATTATTAAATAATATTAAACATCGAACGACTAGACGCAGACAGAGGTGCAGATTTCATAGTCGAATCACCGAAAAAAAAAGGCTAACAAAACGTTTTGACAGCTCTTTTTTATTAGAGTGGCCAAGGGCTGGAATGAACTGGTTGCGTCTATTTTTTGAGACAATTATAATCTTGGAATGTTCAAGAGTAGAGTGAATAGGTTACTCTTGGATAGGCGTGTACCATCTTCGTCTTCATCATCACTTTCCGTCAGGTAAATTGGAAGACAAACGCCTATTCCATTACACAATAATAAAAAATATGTATACATATATATATAATTTTGTTAACGGGAATCTACGCGCTACTACTGAACCAGTCAACCTGTGATCACAGCCAGTGCAACTTGGTCGAAACATTAGGCAAATCAATGGTATGTAATACCTTTTCAATATGTGATCGCGTTAATTCCCGGTAACATAATTATATTATGTTAGTATGTTAGGATTCTAAGTATTTTTTAGTTATATGACTACTAATAATATACCTTCATCGGACATCTAGACGCTGACAGAAGTGCTATACTTGCATTATCGTCATACCAAAAAGACAAACTAAACGCTTTGATAGCATCTTTTTGGTTCGAGTCACCAAAGTCTGGAATGAACTGCCTGCGTCTAATTTTCTAGACAAATATAGTTCTGGAATGTTCAAGAGTAGAGTGGATAGTTTTCTCTTAGCTAGCGTGTCCACTCTTCATCTTTATCGCTACTTTCCATCAGGTGAGATGGAAGACAAAAGTCGATTCCAATTTAAGAATAACAAAATAATAATTTATTACATCATTAGTGTTCGTCTTAACCAATTTGGTAAGGCTACATGCTTGTGCTAGGAATCGGCTTACGTCAGTAGCTTACGGTTGTCAAAACCCGCAACCACTTGATCGCAAGTCCAATGCCTTATTTATTACCCTACTGTGTCTTAATTACGAAATAAAGCATGCGTTTTATATTTCTTTAGCAACCCGCCCCGGCTTCGCACGGGTAGCAGAGACATCTTCAACAATCATCATCATATTTCAATCAATTTACACAAAATCTTAACAAATCATACACTTAAACCTTCCTCATGAATCACTTTGTTTATTAGGGAAAACCGCATGACAATCCATTCAGCAGTTTTTCTGTTTATCGCGAACAGACAGACGGACGCGATGGGGGACTTTGTTTTATAATATGTAGTGATGATTATTTTTAATTCGGCTTAATTTTTTATATTTGGGTATTACTGTACCGACATATTTTTCTTATATTTTTCACTTTTCAACTAATATAATATCAAAATTGGTGACATTAACGGGGTTGGGTCGCAAATCTAAAGGTCTATTCGGAAAAGGTCAGAGCGATGTGAAATATATTTTTATGTAAATGTTGCAAAGATGGCGGCACAATGCCTCTGTGGATATCTGTTTAGTGACGTCACACTACTCACATCAAAACGTACAGCTGAAAAAAAAATTAAAAAAATTGGGTAAATGGAATAGGATATTAATTATATTTGCCACTGATTGAGATAAAATAAGTCATTAAATATTATTTTATTATTGCTGCTGAGTCTCTGTCATGCTTCGATGTGGGTGTTTTACAAGGATCTTATCTTGGCCCTAACAATAAAGTCCTTTCTTTAACCGGAGATAAACGGGACTTCTATTTGCTATTGACTCACGACTGCGTATCCCTGAAGAGTAGATGGAGGATACCTACATTACTAAATATATAGTAGCATGTACAAGGAGCTAGACTGTTGGCGTTTATCGCGTTCATTTCTAGACTGCATGCTGCTATTTTTTATGGTATCGGGGGCAAACGAGCAGATGGGTCACCTGGTGGTAAAAGACTACAGCCGCCCATGGGCACCTGTAACTCTAGAGTCACAAATGCGTTGCCGCCCTTTAAGGTGGGAGTAGAAGAAGAGGGGGTGGGGGGGGGAAGAGTGGGAAGAGGGGAGAGGGGAAGGACGGGAATAGGGGAGAGGGGAGGGTTAGGGCCTCCGATAACTTCACTCAAGCGGCGAAATGCAATGCAAGCATTGCTTCACTGTCGGTTTTCTGTGAGGCCGTGGTATCGAGCGGAGCTGAGCCGGCCCATACGTGCCGAAGCATGGCTCTTCCACGCAAAAGAGCTGCTGCTAAGCATTTTTCAACAAAAGTCTTGTCAACCGGGATCGATCTTAGGTACTACGTCAAGTAAACATTACAGATTCACTTTCCAGCAGATTTCACTGTTAATTTCTTGCGTCGAATGCTTATGACATTATTGTATAGTGCCTACTTTGGGAACTTAATAGATATCTCTTCTACTGAAAATTCAAACAACAACAAAACTATACAAAAAATTAAAACAGTAACCAAATGCAAAAAAAATCCATAATCGGAAAAATCCTATTATCCCTTACCAGTTTTCTCAAGAGACGTCCCATATTTCGCAACACGAATCGGCCGTTTTCAATTGTAAGTGAACTTTGATAAATGTAAATAACAGCCTACACCTGACCAACATACATAGAGCCACAAGCTGAAACCAGCCGAGCATTTTTCAATTGAATAGGAAACTACTCTATCCTAAAGCAGGGATAAAAATATACTGGTCGCAATTGCTATAGTCCAGTTTATTGAGACCTGTGCTTTGGTAGAGTTTAACCGTTAGCAAGGACCGGGCTATACTGGGTAACAGTTGTTCGAGGTCGACATTTTATTCGTGCTTGTTAAATTTCATTGTGGCTGCGAGTTTTTTACGTGTTATCCCTTTGGTTTAGTTATTTTATTTATTTAGAAAACTGACTGCAGGTGGAGTTTTATTTTTGCGTGCGTCACCTGGATTCGAGGTAGTGATTAAATCCGTAGACAAATTTACACGTAAATCTTTTATCCGTTTTTCTATTTTTACCTAAAAATAAAAATAAATTTCAGGCTTCGACTGAGGAAGTATGTACCTTTTAAAGCATTGGATGGTGAAAGGTGGTGTATAGGTTTACCAAATCTCCTCTTGGAGGTATACATGCTTCGATAGGATACCGATCTAAACTGGAGACTGGATGTACTGTGTCCATTAAGTCCAGGCGATACAGAGAAACTTCCGTACGATTGAACTCAAGAAAAAAAAATATAGGTAGCAGAAAGCTTCTCTTTTTCCAGTAGTCCAATTCATTGTTTGAAATTCTTGTCACGTGTAGTCGTACGAAATTCAAAATTATTCACGAATTAAAAGGTAAGACAATTTCTTAAAAAAAAACTATGAAATTGAAACCTTCTTGGCCAGTAAGCGCAAGCTTGACAAACAATAATACCTTTCGATTTCATCTGTATTCTAGAGTGACCATTAATCAAACAGATTGAACCGGAAATACAACAGAACTAAAGTAAGCATAAATCAAGGTATCAACAAAGGTGAAACTGTCACATGTTGCGCATAGAACTGCGCGCGCGCCTATTGTAAGCAACTAATTGTTGCGAAGTATTGTTGATCCTAATGTCACACCTGCTTAATGTCACACTGGAAAATATAGCTCTTGTGGTATTCATTACATTTTACAAAGCCTTATTATTGTAATTGGGAAGAATTCAATTGGTTTTTTAATCGTTTAATTAGTGAATGAATCTCGGTGATTTTTTTGGCACAAATCAATTGAGGTGTTTTAAAAATACGGGTTCAAATAAAACAAGTGGGCTGTAGTGAATGTTATCTATCTATAATATGAGGTATTCCGCCACGTTTACTCTTAATTTCTTAAAATCATGGGTTGATAGTTTGATACAGTACCTACTCGTTACTATTTATTCGTAATATACAAATGACTACGAAACCGAACAATCAATTTGATCGTAAACTCAGGAAGACCTTTAGGCTTTCAAATCGATAAGATAGTTTTCTTTAAACCACTAAAATTCACACCCGTTTAGTTAGGACCTGTGGACAACCGTTGGTGTCAAAGCAATAAAACCTTTTTAATGCTATTGTCGAATAATTCTGTAGTCGAGACAGAGTATATTCAAGTATTTCTGCGATTCTCTGAAAACTTATTGGTCCTAACCAGTAAGTTTTGCACTAGGCTTGCAACGAATATTCGGCAAATATTAGGTATTCGCCTATTCGGCCACACCTTTCATACTATTCGGCAAAATACCGAATATCTAGGTACTATTCGGCCAATACCGAATAATACGGTTTTTTGTTAGTGTCTCCTGTGAGTGGGTGAGTCGGTGCGGGTGGGTCTCGAATGACGTATACGGTCGAGATCGGCAGTATACTGAAGGCTATGAAAGGTCTGATGACAGCTCGAAACTATTTGTAATGTGTAAATTATAGATTTATTTTGCAGTTTTGTATCGGTACATAGCTTTTAACAGTCTACCAGTTTACATCTTTATTAACACTACTGTAATTAAGTGCATTGTCATCGAGTCAAATATGTTTGCAGCACTTTAAGAGAGATTCTACAGATAGATAACTACAACACTGACTGAAGAACAAGAGTTAACAGTGAGGCCTTTTTCTATCACAAATACTTCCCGCAGTTAATTGTCGTAAAATATGGTGACAATAAGGTAAGAAACACATAAAGAACATAACAATCTGTTACTGAACAGTACCCGCTGTGACGCCCGCATCTGATGGGTCTATGGCCACAAAACTAAATACAGTAGTACAAAACCACCCTTTGTATAACACAATACATTATTTTTGTACTTTACACATACAAAACGCAAATCAGCGTATCCCGAAAATTTCGCAAAACAATCGCAGCACCCCGCGGATCAATTTCTAATGAATAGGAAAGGTGTGGAAAAATTAGAAGCATTTGCAGCCGTCAGTAATAAACATAGAAAAGCTTCAACCTTATGTCTCTTATAATAAGAGCTTTTAAACTTTCATTGAATGTGTTTTAAGGATGTGTCAAAATTCAAAAATGTGAATGCAGTTTGAACTTAGTTCGCTTAGCTTCGTTCAAAAATATGTTTAAACAGTTGTAGAATAGAGTTGAAAGTTAAAAAGTTTTCGCAAGACATATCAGAAATAATGTTTTGTATTTATTTTTATTTCTTCACTTGTAAAGGATCATTACAGAGTATTGTTGGATAATTTCACGCATTTGGGCGACACTGCGGGCGTTTGGTGCGATTTAGCGGGAATTTCATTATAAAGGTTTGTATGAAGGCTTGTATTGTCAACCATTTTTGTAAGCAGTGGCTTTTGACTGTGAAATATATGGATGGAGTCATCATGGCAACTAGTATGGCTTTTAGGACTTTCTTTATTGTTTTATGGCTTGTTTTTGTTGACAACATTGAAAACGTTTTGTACCTCAAATATAATGTATTTGTGGCTTTCTCAGACGTCTGAAGGAGTATTTAAAACAATCAGTGACTATCCTGTACAATTAGGAGAATTGTTTTATGACAGTAGTTGTGTCGGGTTCGTGATGAAAGTGCTCGTTATGCAGTGGTGATTGAGTGGATCGTACACATTACCAGTACGTTAAAATAATATAAATATAATAGAGGTTACAGTAACACCAGTTTACTCCAACTCGAATTGAGCAGAACCCCAACCCTATGGAAGATCCGTTTTATTACTGTTTACAATTAAAATAGTATTATGTTTACGCAGTTCAGAAAGAAAAAGTGGGATAGGGTGGGTCAAAGACTTAGAACACTTTAAAGGACAGTAGCAGTAAGGTACAGTACAGACAGGTACAGTATACAAGATCGTGGGAGAGCCATACTTCGACACGTATGGGCCAGCTCGACCGGAGTGATACCACGGCCTCACAGAAAACCTTTTCGCCGCGTTAGTGAGGTTACCAGAGGTCCTAACCCTTCCCTCTCCCCTACCCCTCTTCCACCCTTCCCTACTCCCACCTTAAATGCCGGCAACGCACTTGTGACTCTTGCAGGTGCCCATGGACAGCGGTAGTCATTTACCATCAGGTGACCCGTCTGCTCGTTTGCCTCGTATACCATAAAATAAAATCCTGCAGGAACAGAAACATAACATCTTACCATTTTTATCTGTCATGTTCTCTATGGTGGAGATACGTCCTCAATTTGACAGCTGCAGGTACATT
Source organism: Euplagia quadripunctaria (assembly GCA_963859945.1). Lineage (NCBI taxonomy): Eukaryota > Metazoa > Arthropoda > Insecta > Lepidoptera > Erebidae > Euplagia > Euplagia quadripunctaria. The sequence goes on from OY982563.1 coordinate 2,354,908, forward strand.
TAGCATTGATTCCATTGTGTTTTACCTCACGGCCTAAATCTTTTAAAAAACAAACATGTATTACTTGGAGTATCCAAGAATCCCGAGTAAATAGTTTCACCCGGCAAAAGAACCCATTAAAAACAGAACTTCCAATTTAGGAACAACTGCCTTCTGTTTTTTTTTAGCGTGCAGAAACCCCCACGGGTCATCGCCTCACCGGAGCTAACGGTAAAGTGGTATGTCGGAATCGAACCGACTAAAACCACACGGTGTTCCGTCACAAGTGGGTCTATTGCAGGGGGACCCGGGTATACCCTAGGAAGGAGTCTTCCGGGAACAGGAACAACTGCATAAAGCTAATCCACTATACTAAAATTTCCTAAGAAACCTGAAAAGAAAAAAGATATTTATTTTATAGTTATGTTCATTATAATTTCCCAGAGGATTACAACGAATTGAGTGCAGAACCACGTACATAATATTCCAGAGATCAGATTCCAAACTTCACAATACATTAATGCATATTCCATACTTAATGGTGACAAGTCTGGCTGAGATTTGTGTGAACGCATATTTATGCGCAACGTGTGGATGACTGTTGATAGTGCAGAGCAAGTGTAAAATGTGCGGGGATTAAAGAAATAATAATTTGTTGGCATATTGTGTTATAGAGTTGTGCTTCGTTTGAAATGGAAATCTTTGACAATTTTGTCAATCCTTACTAATATGATAAAATAATGTGAGTGTATCACTCGTTTACGACTTAACAAACCTATGTATGGATTAATTTGGCCAAAAGCAGAGAGATGAGCAAAATGTGATGAAGATTGTTTTATGTATGGAAATTGACGGATAAAATGGTAGAGGAGGAAGAAAAGGTGGGTGGACTGCGTGAAAGAGGATATGGCTGGAAGAGAGAAGAATAAAAGAAGAAAATACATCGTGTCGACTCCGAGTAAATTTGGGAGAAGGTCAAAAAATTTTTTTTTATGGTAAATGGGCCAAACGAGCAGACGGGTCACCTGATAGTAAGTGACTACCGCCGCCCATGGGCACCTGCAACTCAAGAGACACAAGTGCGTTGCCGGCCTTTAAGGTAGGAGTAGGGGTATGGTGGAAGAGGGGGGGGGGGGTTGGGTCTCCAGTAACCTGACGGCGAAAAGCAATGAAAGCATCGCTTTACTGCCGGTTTCTGTGAGGCCGTGGCATTACTCCGTTCGAGCCGGCCCGTACGTGCCGAAGTATGGCTCTCCCATGATCAAAAAGTATGTGGTGACGATGTGTAATTCGCAAGAAACATTTGTGAAAAATTAATTCATGAAACTGCAATGAAACGTCCAAAAGAAGAAGCAAAAGAGTGTTTCATGTGAGGTTTATTTAGTTTTTTTTTTACACATCTGACACACGGCCGTCTGATCCCAAACTAGGCAGAGCCTGTACTATGGGAACCAGACCGCTGATAAAGATACTTAAATATTTCTAAATACATACATATTATACATATTGTTCTGGGTGGGAATCGAACCCACGACCTCTGGCTTAGCAGTCAGGATCATTAACCACTAGACCAATAGGCCAGTCAAAAAAAGTTAAATCTAATTAACTTTCTATACATATGTCCTGTGCGTACGTCGTCTTCATCTCGGTCCAAGTAGGTGCTAGAGTACGTTTATAACTCTATTTGAAGGAGCAATCATTTCAGTGTAATAATTGCAGTGTTTCTGTAGATATCATACATATTATAAAACAAAGTCCGCCACCGCGTCTGTCTGTCTGTCTGTTCGCGATAAACTGAAAAACATGAACAACGGATTTTCATGCGGTTTTCACTAATACATAGAGTGATTCATAAGGAAGGTTTAGGTGTATAATTTGTACCCGGGAGAAGCCAGGGCGGGTTGCTAGTTAGAAATAAAATTTTTGTTGTTATTTGTGCATACTTCGAGAAACTTAAAAGAAGTATATTCAAATTACATGATTGAAATAATTACTAAAATAGTTTTTATTGACACATGCTCCAACAATTAATCTTTGGAATGACTATAAGGATAGATCCAACAACTTCATTCTTCCTTATAGCTTCACAAAACACAACACAATTTTTTTTTAGAGGGCAACTCCCGCATTAGGAATATTCCTGTCGCGGGGGGCTTCACAAACATTCCAACTACGGGCACAAAGAACACCCAGACTTCTGACAACTATTTGTGGATCACACAAATTTTTGTCCCGTGTGGGATTTGAACCAACAATACTCGGCGCGGCGTAGTGGCGAGGTGACCACTTAAACCATTGCGCTATCCGTGCAGTCAAGTAACTGTGAGATGACGAGTTGTGTTTTGAAAATTTGATTGAAATTAAGATACTTTAACAAGTGACATTCTTATCAATTTAGCAACATTGGATCTTTGTAGGTCATCAAACATTTTCTTTTTATTTTCAATAGTTCGTATCTTTTCCCTTCCCTATTAATTACAAAACGGTACTTAACAGGCAATTAATTTATTTTTCATTTATTTAATAATGTTTGGAAATACTCATTTTCACGTCAACGTCAATAGCCATCTTAACTGTACACTTTCTTAAATCATTCCTAACTAATAAACTTACGAAACAAAATACCTTTTGTTTGGTCTGTGTTGTCTGTCAATCACGTCAGTCAGTCAGTTTTATACGTAGATTTGATTTATGACAGAAGCTATACAGGTAGGTCCAGAAGTGAGTCAACTGAACATTATGTATTTAAATAATTACCTGACTGAATGACTCGACGAGGCATAAAATAACTCGCTGCTGTTTTGTTAAATTTTCGGTTTTTGAATAAAATTACATTGTAATTTATTGCCACAACCAAACTAATGAAATTAAATTATAGTTTCTAAGTTAAAAAACGTAAACCTTTTGATGTTTTATTAAAAATATCTTCTTTTTAACTAAATTCCTTATTAAAAGTTCTTGAAAAAAGGATTTACAAAACTGTTATCTTTATTAATAAGATTCTAAACAAAGCACCAATCCAGTCGCTTACCTAATCCCATATAAAATACCTTCCCTCCTATAACCTTATATGTGTGTGTGTATCTATATAAGCTTTGTGTGTGAGGCCATATGGTTAGGAGTGGGTAATTGCGTTTGTATACGTGAGTATGTGTGCGCGCGTATGTGTGTGCATCGGCGACGCTGCGTCTGCGCACGGCTGCATTGGAATGCGGCCACGGAAGGGATCGAGTCCTGAGTGAATGTGATTCTTTTAAAATGGATTTTTTGTTTCCATTTTGATGTTTTGATTTTAAGTTCGATATCTTTATCTAACTAGATCGATGGTATTTTAATGATTCATCATAAAGAGAATTAAAAAATGAGGTATGTTAAAGACATCGTAATGAAAACTTTGGAAGTTTTCGGTTTTAAAAATATACGAAATTAGGCTAATTATGCAACAAAACTCAGCAGCGGTACTTAATAAACCTACTATAGCATTAAGTTTCTTTTATGCTATCAGTTTTCAATGTCCATTTATAAATATGTAGTTATAACTTAGATTAAAAACATAAATGTGAATGTAAGAGCAAGTTTTTTGTTACTAAAAAAGAAAGCAATTTAGAATTTAGTGCGAAGTTCAACCATGTTACAATGTATATCTTGTGAATGGTTTAATGTAAGTATTCTGTTCCATAACTATTTTCATACCTACTTATACAAAAAACTCGTCAAGTTACAGTTATATTAGAATAACTGAATTAGAGGGAGTTTGAAAATGGCTTGAAATGATTAATGTAAATGCACTGGGGAGCTTGGTACTCCCGTGCGCCTAGATTTAATTAGAACTAAAGATGTCTCAATTAATAAATCTGTATAGTTGCAGACCCAGAGTTAGATATTATCTTCGATTCATTCGTCAAATTTGTGGAACGAAGGACGAGCGAAGGTCATAACGCTTTGGGAGAAAGAAAGTTAGATATCATATTTCTGAAAACATTATTTTAAAAGTTTTTGATGCTAATAAAGCTCCCTGTTAAGCATATTTAGTAAAATAAAAGAAGTATGCACAGTTACCTAATAAAACTTCAAAGAAATACAAGTTACTTGAAAAATAATTTGACAGATTCTGTTACCTTGATCGTCGGTTTTCTAACTGCCATGGGAAAATACTGACAGACTTGGACACACATTCCTTAATACCCCATAATAGTCAAATTTGTACCACTTATCAACCATATGTCCATTTATAAACATATAACGAAGCATATAACTATCAAAGTTTTCTAAATTAAATCATAATTTAGACGGAGCTCGCTCAGATATGGTCGTTCTCTTACCTCCGTATGGATAATTTATAAACAGTGTTTGGTCGACAAGCGTACCAATATCCTATGTTACAGCTTTAATCTCGGCTTGGACCACAAAATGTTTATATAGCTCACCGAATAAAGTTTAGAGATCCCTGAGAATTATAGTAGTTTTGAAAGTCATGATAAAATGAAAGAAAGGTTTTTATGTTTAAACGTTTTACATAAAAGCAATGAAAAAAATAACTTATGAATTTATTTTCCCAAACAACACACATATTAGATGTACCGCACCTGGTTAGTGGTAGGCTGATCTTTAACTGAGTTTCGAGCCGAAACTATTAAATCAACGTATCCTCACTTCTGCAATTTGATCCAAAGACAGCAAGCTTAATTTGAAAATTAGACTGTCTTAAAAATTAAGCAACAAATAGCCTTCTGAACAAAACACATGCATTTAGACTTATCTAGTTCTTCTGATGATTACAAAATTATTGTAGCAGCGATATGGCAAATACTAAACCATTATACTACAAAAAAAATATATCTTGAACTGTATAGAACGAAAAGGAAAGAAAGATTTGAAAGATTTATTTGGCACACAGACACTTAACTTTTCACACGAAAATAATAAAATAATAAATAAAGAAATAAAAACAAGAAATATTTTGGACTAAAAAGATACAAAACAAAAAAATTAAATAAAATAAAAATTAAAATTGGGAGTACATCACTTCTGCTCACTGGCAACACCACATCTTCCGCCTCACCAAGCAAAAACCGCCTACATGAAGGCCAGTATTGTCACTGAGAAGCGATACAACCTTGAAACTATTAAATATCTTTATAAATTAGATTTATAAAGTTATATGAAAATGTGTGTCTTATCAGTGCCAAAATTATATACCTACTGAATAATGAATTAGAACTCGTTTAGCAGTAACATTAATAATCCCGAACCACTATAACCTAAATTCAGTAGGGTAGGGTAATTAGGAAATATCAATTCAATTTTGATTAGTTTTTGCTACTTAATTACCTCAATTTAAAAAAATCTAAATAAATTTATTAATAATTAACAAACGACCTTATTTTTTGTATCCAGAACCCTTTCAATCAAAATTTTCACACCTGACCGCATTTATACAATAAGAGCTGTATGCTTGCTTCTTTACCAACAGAATAGGCTATGATCACCAACCCACTCGTTTCGAAGCCTCGAATAATAACATTATTATGAGAACCACAACCTATGGGCCCACCACTAAATTTCAAAAACCAAATATCAAGCTAAAATCAACCTTACCCCTTTTTAATAAAATCTAAACGCTTTGGGATTGATAGCGATGGTAACTTTGTGTATTAGAGTACATTTTTAAGCGTCTTTGTCGTTTGATCACCGCCTCACTGCGACAATGCTTACTATAGACGCATTCAGACCTTTTTGGTAACAGTTCACCTTATAAAACCAGTGAAAAGAAATAAAAGACAATTCTAAATCTGAATTTCAAACCTATTTAGCTACAATGTTCGTGTTTATGGTTCAAAGATAATGTTTTTTTTTGTTTTTTTGTAATTTGTTATGCTTTTAGTTACCTATAAAAGAGGAACTTCATTATCTATGCATTTATATTCGTTGTTTTTTTCCCGCTGACATTTCAATACCCTATTGAGAACCGAATCGACTCGAAATATCGAATTAACTACAATTAACGACGAAGACTTAACGACAATCTGACAAACCTAGGAATCAAACCCAGAATTGAAGGATCGCAAACAAACGTATAACAGTAAATAACAGTAGTGCAGGTACGTACTAACTTCGCCAGACTTCTTTGTAATTTTGTTTTAAGTTAAATAATGTTAAACATTCTTAGTTAAAAAGTTGCATGAACAATGTGATATTTTCCAAGAAAAAGAAACTAAAAATTATGTTTGTATTGTATCTCACTTGGTGTACAATAAAGATATAAATAAATAAATACAAACTGGGGTAATACTAATAATAATAATACACACATTTCAAAGATGAAGAACAAGAAAGCCGATTAGAAATCAAACCTTATGATCCACAGATGCGTATAAAGGGCATCGATAAAACACATTTTTGTCCGAAACAATATGACACTAAAGCAAGTCAAACTATCGATTCTCGATTGTTTTGGAAATAAAATCGATTGTCATTCGATGGTATCGTTACGTCTCACGACTGAAGTTATCTTGGTGTTGCGATCGACGCAAAATATTTACGAAAATAATATAAAGGTTCGGTTGGATCGGTGCGATGCGGTACGGTTTGATCTTGTTAAGATGGTGTTCCTCTAATGCGATTAGAAATCAGACATGACATCTTGTTCTGAGGATTCTATTTTTTAATTTAGTCATAGCACTTTAATATTTTAGACAATTCTGTGGAGTGTTGTGACTCTAAACCGCTACAGTGGAGGGTTATCTATGGTATTTAATTTAATAAAATTAAATAAATAATAAAAGCGTTCTTAAATTTTCTTTCCCAAAAATCCATTTACTGCTGCTACCTAACAGTATGTAAGTATAGTTATTTTTCCTGTCCAGAATACGAATAGATAATATGGTAGTTTATTTTACGATTAAGTTAGCAAACAAGTACCAACACAAAACGCCTAACGGTAATGTGTTACTGGCGCTTATCAGGCGGAAATCTACTGTGTCCTATCTTTTTCAATAATCACATAAAACATTACAAGCATTTTTTTTGTTTTTCATGTACATTTCCAAACAACTAATTTGGACATACTATTAATATCTTTAATACCTATACATATATATAGTTTCAATTATGTCAACACTCTTTTATACGAAATATTAGTTTTATCAATCAATTTTCAACTTTAATTTGTTTTTTTTTATGTAATACGAGCAAACGAGCAGGCGGGTCACTCGATAGTTAGTGACTACCGCCGCCCATAGGCACCTGCAACTTAAGAGTCGCAAGTGCGTTGCCGGCCTATAAGGTGGGAGTAGAAGAAAGGAGGGAAGAGGGGGAGAGGGAGGTAGGAAGAGGGGAAGGGGTAAGGGTAAGAGTCTCTGATAGCCTCACTCACTCGGCGAAAAACAATGCAATTATTGCTTTACTGCCGGTCTTCTGTGAGGCCGTGGTATCACTCCGGTCGAACCGGCCCGAATGTGCTGAAGCATGGCTCTCCCACTTAGTGTAGTAATAAGATTTCTGTATTAAAATCACGAATTTCCCGAAATTGTAAGCGTTTTACGTTCATTCATGGGGTGTACTATACCACCCTAAAATACAACTACAAATTTCTGTCATACCTTGTAAGTATAACAATTAACTTTAAAAAAAGTATCACCGACTTCAATGTGCCTATATTTTTCATCCCGTAATTTTCCACACTTCAGCTAAAACATTTACTTCAAATTTAAATGGAACCAACCTTTAGTACAACAAATTCAATTAAAAAACAGTTATAGAAACCGGTTCACTCGTAAAAAACAACATTCAGTCGAATTGAGAACCACTTTTAATTCGGTTAAAAAAAGTGTTTAAAAGTTATCCAACAGCTTCTAAATTTAAATTTTAAAAACATCTCGCATTTAGTCATAATCGCCGCTCGAGAATCATACCTCTAGGCATCCGTGATAGCGGTGATAAGAAGACCGCTTAAGATTCACTTATTGTTCGATCAGCTTTTAAGATGCGACTGATAACACGAACGTTGACAAAAGACCGGCCGACCGATGCTTTGTCATAATTTAGGGGTCTTTGAGACTTTTTATGGAGTATAATATTTATTTATAATTTTAAAGTTTCGAATAACAATACAATTATGCTTTGATTTGTGGTAAATGGTCACCTTACGTCGTACACTCTTGTAATTGTGTAGTATTCTATGACCCACATAAATTATTTCGCCTATGTCAGGAAAGGTACCTACCATTTTAAAATATACTTAATTATGTATTTATACGGGAATTAACGCGATCACGAAATATGTATTACATAACTCTGCATTGCCTGACGTTTCGACCAGGTTGCACTGGCCGTGGTCACAGGCTGACAGGTTCAGTGATGTAAACTACTTTAAAAATTGTCCCCCTTTAAAATTAAATGTCTTCAATTTATTTTAATATTGAACGAGTTAACATTTAAAGTAAATGTCTTGACAACGCTGACCTATCGATTTGACGTGTAGTGAAAGACTAGTCACCTACCAATTATTGAGCTGCCAAAAAACACGCTTTAAAATCGAATAAAATAAAAAGTAAAAAGAGTTCTACTATCTACCTTCTCGCTCTATCATCAGACCATCGTTATTAAGCTCAATCTGTTGGACTCATCAAAACGAATTAAATGAGTCCAAACTCGAGGGATTTACTAGTAGCCACTGAAGAGTTCCACTATCCACCTCCTGGCTCCATAATCAGATCAGATCCAAGGTGGTAAATTATAGAATTATCGTCCGAACTACCTATATAACAACACAATCATTGCTTCACGGCAGTTTTCTGTGAGGCCGTGGTATCACTCCGGTCGATCCGCGCCGGCCCATACGTGCCGAAGTATGGCTAGCCCGAGATCAAATATTATTCGTTAATAAATATGAATACAACTCACGGAAGCTATTATTCAAAAGAACGCAAGCATGTTCAATACACACACAATAAGTGATATGTACTTGTATACCTACATATTATACCTATTCGGATACATATTTTTAATGTTCAATAAGAGCCGTCAAATGTGACCGGGCAATTTAAATAATTGGATTTCCAAGAAAAACTAATAAGAATTTAATACAATTACTTTTTCTAACTTTGAGTGTCGTCCAAAAATTAATGGAATTGATATTTTCAAAATGTCAAATGTCATCATACTTTCAATAGATATAATTCGAACAATTAAGTACCTGTCTGACATATTCCGCTTTGAAAATTGTAAGCGTAGATTAATAATGCAGAAAGCTTAAAACAAGTAGGCAGGTATCACGTTTATACATAGGCAACACGTTGAGAGGAGGTAAACAATACAGTCGTTCCTCCTCATATTTTAGGCACAATATGTCACACCGTGTGGTTTTTTTTAAATGAAACCCTAACCTAACCTAACCTGAGCTCTACCTTAGTAAAAATACATAGTCATTGGATCTTTATTATACAGAAATGAAACGAAATGTTAAAAAGAATAAAAACATAAGTGAGGCGCAGGCTATTTCTAACATTATCTTGTTATTAGTCTCGATATCAAGGAATATTACAGCAGTCGTCACGTTTGAGGGTCAGGTATTTAGCCATTTTCTAAACTACCTTTTATATAGATCAACATCACACCACTACCATTAAGTAAGTAGTGAACATAAAAGTAGATGAAACACGAGGTAAAATACGGGAAACGTATCTGACCACAACATTCCTATTATAATTCAATCGCAACCATATCTAATGAGCAATTTATGGACAACCCCGGTGTAACCGAGTGTCATAAATCGTTTATTAGCTAACATATGACAACCATTTTCGTGGTCTTTTAGTTTTATTTAACAACCAAAATCAACCGCGTTATGAGACAATAACCGCATATCATTAAAATATATTGTGCTATAAATGTTTGGAAGATATCACCGCAATAACTATTTGCAAGTTAGAAGGTCAAGAGGAAGGTCAGTTAGGAAGGTGGAGATCGTGATTTCTAAAGTGAAATCTGAAGACTCCATAACTGTACGATGCAGTTAGTAGACAAGGACGAGAAGTAGACACTGAATCTCAACTTCTTTTTCTGCTTAACTAAGAGTATCTACTCGAAACGTGGATTACTCTGAGACAATTTTAATGTTTTCAAGACTAATTTGCTTGTAAGTGAATTCAGAGTAAAACCTTTGTTAAATTTATTACAATAAAGAACGAATATAGTGTCTCATAAAATTTATGAGTACCTCGTATTCATTTTATGTCCAGAGATTTTTGAACGTCCTTATTAAGGTCTTTAATTTACGCGAGTCGCGTAGTATAAGATAATGTATTATTGGCTTCTTAACACTCTTTGATACTCTCAGTAAACTTCAGCTTAAGCTAACATTAAGATTGATTAAGAATTTAGCAGTTTTTAAACAAAAGTATTTTTAAGGTTTTTGACGACAAACACTGCAAGCATTGATGCTTTATTTCATGTTATGATTTTCACCGCGCTATGTCTTCTCAGTTTTGTCATCCACATGATATCAACAGAAAAAACAGTACTATGCAAGTATTTCTACCTAACTTCTGTTCGACAGAAGTACTTGCGTACTTACAGTGATGGTTCTATTTGTATCTTATAGTCGTTGGACTGTTGGACATCATTAGTGGAGACTCTTCCCACATCGGAAGCTGCCGTTAATAATCAAAAATGTACAGAACAAATACTTAATACTGATAAAAGTCTGACATTATGCTAATTCGTGTTACCTCAAGAAAAATTAGGTTCATAAGAGTTTTGAGCTAAAAATCGAGATATAGGCTTCACTTCAAAACTTTAAATCAAAATGATAAAGTCTTTAAATATTCAACACGGCACCCGCTTCTAGTTTTAACAATATAACCGCGACTGTCTAATAATACGTGATCTTACAAGGTGACATGTAAAGTTAGCATGGCCTGTATTTTACACCAACTTCACCAAACCTCCACGTCTTAATAGTCCGAAAATATTACTTCATCAAACACCTTCACATCGTACAAGTATCATGTACGTTTCTTTAATCCATTCGCTACAGTCGTCAACGGGCATAGTTAATGCCTCGAATACGGCCACAATTGACAGGACCATTGACGACGAACAAAAGATGTTATGCCAGGAATGTCGGCTGTGTTCTCCTAACTGACAATTAATTTGTAAGCTTATAATTTATGCAGGACTGGAATATAAGTTTTGTGGTAGAAAAGGTGTAAAGTTATTATGTTTTATTAGTTAGGCTTTGTTTCTATATATACATATACATATGTACATATAATGACATGTGTATATGTGGTATTGAAATAGTTGAAAGTAGATTTGTAGTCTATTAATACTAGTATAATAGAACAACGATGGGCCTGTTGGTCTAGTGGGTACTGATCCTGACTGCTGAGCCAGAGGTCGTAGGTTTGATTCCCACCGACGACAAATGAATGTGTGATGAGCCCGATCATTTGTTCTATGTCTGGGTGTAATTTATCCCACTAATATTATAAATGTGAAAGTTTGGATGGATGGATGTTTGTTACTCTTTTATACTTACTACTTTTCTCTTTATAATCTACTTTTTATCCCGATATTCCTACGGGATCGGGACTTACACGGGTGAAACCGCAGTGTGCTGCTAGTTTACAATATGTATGTATTTAGTAAAAAATAAGTATGTTTATCAACAGTCTGGTTACCATAGGCTCTGCCTAGTTTGGGATCAGACGGCCGTGTGTGAGGTGTCTCAGGTTGTTATTATTATTAAAGAACACAGCTCTAAAATGATAAACATTATTCTTAGAATATTTTTGATAATATTTGCCCTGTGACAGACATAAAATTAATTGTAATTGAAAAAAATTAAACAATTTTGACACACGGTTGCCAATGATGGACATAAATATGTCTAATATGACAAATGTCAGCGACCCATATTTAAGGGTGGATTGCATCCGATACGATAATCATGATTATGTTTTGTATAAAAATATTTGTTTTACACGTAATCAAACACAATATAATCAAAACATGATATTTGTAACGCGGAGACCACCAAACTTCTTAATACCTACTTTGACTATGAACTTATCTTTTTACGTTTTGTACGTACAGAATATAGCCATCTCTGTAAATTATATTAATTGAAAACTGGCTCACATTGGAAGCCGGCATATTAAACGATGTCCAGTAGCTAATTTAGAAAACAATTTAAACACATCTATCAATTTACTTTCCCATACATAAAACGAAAGGATATGAGGAACTCGGAGACCACCAACATTCTTGACTCCTACTTTGACCATAAACTAAATTTATCTTTTTACGTTTTGTACGTACAAAATATAGCCATCCCTGTAAATTATATTCATTAAAAACTGGATTATATGGAATCATTGGAAGCCAGCTCTAATCTGTCCAGAAACAATGAAACTGATGAGGAAATCATAATAAACTATGCCCAGTAGCTAATTTTGAAAACAATGAAAACACGTCTATCAAGTTACTTTCCCATGCATAAAACGCATTCTTCTTAAATATCAATCTCAATTTCTCTCATTCGGCTACTGTAAAGAAACACCATTAAAATTCTCAAAACGAAATTAAAAACGATTCATTTTTCTACTACATTTTCGTTATTACAAACGCAACACGCTTTTCTAAGATATTTTACGATGATGCACACTAATTGGTGGTCGATATAGATCGTAAACAGGTAAGCGATCATCGTATTGAAAGCCTTAATTAAAAGCGGTATACAACCTCCATAAATAAGTCCAAATGTAAGCTGGTAACACTCGGTGTTAGAATAGCCACTAAAATAATTATGATGGCAATGTGTGGTACAAAAAAAAAATAATATTGAATGTGTTTGTGAGGGTGTTTTTTATGTGGTAATAGGTAGTTGTTGCTAACAAAGATTAGACCAGCCACTGATATTTAAATTTTTGACCGACTTTAAAAAAGTAGAAAGGTTTCATGTGGGTAGACATTTTCTCTATTTACGTGTTTCTCGAAAGTAAGGGAGATATTTGTTATGTAGATACTTCAATAGCTTCCTTTACCGGCATGAGACAGTTTCAGCTGGTGTACATTTTCCAGGTTAGTTTGTCCAGTTTATAGGATTAGATAAATTATACCTCCACGAAAGTCCCATAAAATACCACTCTAAAAATGAAAAAAAAAATGGTACTCAGTGAATATTTGTAAAGAAATGTACATATTTAATAAAAGAGATAATAAGTTATGGCATAACCTACTTCACGGTAAAAATCTTTAGCTATATGTATAAAGAAATATATATAAACCACACTATTAAAGCTACTTGTAAAGTGTTCAAGTCCTGAAGAAAAATAGGGCCACCACAGCATCCTGTTGAAGATTTAACAAACGTGAATGACATTTCAAGTATTTCCAATAGGCACCTAAACCTCTTTTATGAGCAGGCCGAGAGCATGTTTCTCGTGCGAAAAATAATAAGAAAAAAACTCGATTTAAAAAAAGAATAAGTCAGGTCTGTACATTTATAATCCTTCCGGGGACGGTAGCCGTCATTAGAGTGGCTGCAAACTTACGACACCAAGTTAATTGGTGCCTATATATCACCCTGTCCGTCCGTCCGTTCGTTCGTTTTATTGTTGGCACAGTAGCTCTATAAACATGTGAAACGATTGTTATTCTTGTACCTCGTAAACGGATTGATGTAACCGATAGAGAAATAGGTTAGTTGTTAGGCCTCATGTTTTATATTAAGTTTTTATCTTTATATCTTTCTTGTAACACAGAAAAGAAAATAACAACACGCAGCGCTACGACATTGTACAGCGTTTTCTAATCCCAAAAATACTCTTACTTAGATCTAATTCCAAAAGTTTTTTTAAAGTGAAAACTTCTTTAGGCACGTTGGGCACTTTTGGTATGGGGAAAAAGCACTGAACTCGCGTGACCTTCACGCTCAGATACATAGGTATTTACAGATGTGTATGTGTTTTCACTTCTGACGTGCAGTCCTACGACTGACAGTATGTTTGCTAATGCAAATGTATCAAAAATAGACCGAGCTTTAGCAACCGAGCAGTACCTAATATACCGTACCGTACCGTAATATGTAGAACACAATATACCTATCTTTCAGAACATGTAGTTACTGAGTGAGTTTGTTTATTCGATTTCTTCTCACAAACGCCCGTTTCCAAGGAGGGTAACGGGCGTTTATAAAGTGACACTGGCAGATAGCGATCTTACCTATTTGCAACACGGTATTATGTAAGGGTGAAAGAGGTGGAAAGGGGGGGGGGGAAGGGTTAGGACCGCCTGTAACCTCACTGACTCAGGGAAAAGTAATGCGACCATTGCTTCACTGCCGGTTTTCTGTCAGGCCGTGGTATCACTCCGGTTGAGCCGGTTGACTTTGACTTTACTCACATCCATCGATTCGTTAATTAATCGATCTCGAATCTCGTGAATTAATCGAAGTCGAGTTAATTAATTTCGACCGAAGCCCAAGAGATACCACATTCGCTCTCAGCGAAAAGAAATCCATATTTATATTATAACTTATTATAAATAACTAGCTTTCGCTCGCGGCTTCACTTGCTTCAATGTAGATTTTGTGTATCAATATATCCCTCGGAAACAATTCTTTTTTTCTTGATACATCGTACCCTATATTATTTTCTGTGCCTCTGACGACGCAAAATTTCATGACGATAATAATACATAATCAATCAGCCTATCATAGCCCATTGCTGGTCATAGGCCTCTCCCAATGCGCGCCACAGCACCCGGTCCTCCGCCCTCCGCATCCAGTCCGTCCGTGCTTCTTTAGGTCATCGGTCCATCTGGTTGGAGGTGTCCTACCTTTCATTTACCGATTCACGGTCTGTAATATTACATAAGATGAATAACAGAAGGAGTTTGGGTGAAGGTGCTTTCCAATCAACAGGTACAATTTGAGCAGTAATGTTACGGTTCTTACGGCTGTTTGAAGCGGAAGTACTTCGCCTTTCAGGTGGTTCCAATAAGTCGTTGATGATTTCGTACCTTTAAACAGTGACTTGAAAATTTTGTATGAGATATAAAAAAAAATAAAAAAATGTGTGACACGAACTTTTTTTATTTCAGGTGATGCCAATCACACATCGCACAAAATTTTATCTTTGCCAGTTCTTCATGATCCATATCATCGTATCTGATAGCCAGGCACATTTCTCACGGCTACCTAAGTACTGAGCCGGGACAAAAATGGCGTTTTGACATTTACGTCACATCCGGAAGCCGTGTCGGAATGTTAATTGAACAAGATGGTATCTTATAATAAGTCATTGTGTCTCTGAAATGCATTTTGTGAACCACTTATGAAGTATGGAGATTGTATTTAGTTATGTACGAACAATGAGAACTGGACTGTTTTATGATAAGAATATTAAACAAAAGTAATGTAAAATTGAAATGACGTATTTACTTGTATAATAAACAACATTTAAGAAACTTATTAACTCTATTTTCTAAACAGTTTCTAAATAGAGCTCACATTCGCAGGTTCTGTAAGAATTTGCGTTGGATGACAAGCTGTGAAGCCATGTCTATAAATAGGTACATTTACTTCAAATCCTAGTTTAATGACTTAAACTGGGAACAAGAATCGAGATCACTATACTGAAAACTATGTACTCATAAAATAATTATTATAAATATTTGGATGTTCATTACAATATTTTAATCAGCATCCATAGAAATTAGAATTAATATAAAGGCAAATTCAGATCTCAGATCTACGCGAAAGGATCGAGTTCAAATACTAATATGACGTTCCAAACTCATGGTAAGAGCGTCCTTCCACATTAGCAACACATTACGTCAATTGAAGAACACACCAAGTACAATTTGAAAAATACACAATAACCAAGGTATTCGAGGGCTCGCGGCAACAGCCAGTTCGAGGTACAGGTATGCTCTGACCTGCTGGAGCTATTACTTGCACTCCCCAATCTATCCGTATAAGCAATCCTTTCATTGCAATCCTTTCTCACCTATCATTCCTTTTCAATATACACCCAATTTTCCCATTTTTTTTCTTTCCCAAAGTACCCGGTTGACGGCAATAGGCTTTGAGGAGACAAGCCTATTGCCGTCAACCGGCAACTACGTGTGTGGGAGCAAATTTTAGTTGGCAAAATGTGGGTGTTTATTACGCCTCTGCCTACCCTTTTGGGGGCTACGTACCCATAGGACCTCCAAATTTGGACCTCATCTACAAATATGACCCTTTGGACCTCCCTGTACCGTTTGGACCTTCAAACTTGGATTTTGCCTATACTTTAGTGCCCATAGGACCCTCTATGAAACAACGTGTTCCGTTGGACCTCATTTATACATCTTCGTATGAAAAGCCAAAATACAATTGTGCACAAAAGTGAGGATCGAAAATAAAACAGTTAGCGTTCGCTGGAATGGCGGCTTTTCTCAAAAATAAAACTTTGTAGTCTGACGACTCAATGAAGGACTACGGAGTACTATGTGTTGCTAGTGTGCCTGTATTTGCTTATGGTATTTCACAATATTTTTAGAATTCTGATTAACAATTTTCAACATAACTGTACCTTTTCTACCTAAATAACATCGAACGAATACCAAATGAACACATCTATTTTTGAAGGTCCAAAGGGTACTAAAAAGAGGTCCAACGGGTCCTTTTCTAGTAGTTTTAATTTTGGAGGTCCAAAGGGTACTAAAAAAGAGGTCCAATGGGTACTTAGACTATTATGTTTTGAAGAGGGTCCAAAGGGACCTAAAAATGAGGTCGAACGGGTACATTTGTGATAGGGTCTAAACTTGGAGGTCCAACGGGTACGTAGCTTTTGGGGGTATAGGCATGGGTGTATATATGTATCAATTACGATTCTACCTGAATATCCATACTTCTATACTTAAATATAAATTTATTGTTTTATTTTATTTATTTTAATATTATAAACGCGAAAGTAACTTTTGTTACCTTTTCACGACTAAACAGCGTAACGGATCGTTATGAAATTTGGCAAGGAGATAGATTATATCCTAGAGAAGGACATAAGCTTTTTATTCCGGAAAAATGTATGGTTCAAGTGGGATAACTTTAAATTTCCAAGCGCACGAAGTCACGGGCCGCCCCGAGCTACTATTAAATGTAATAAGAATCATCATCTCTAACACCTTAACGTTTAAAATGCGAGTGGACCTCACTAGTTGATTTGGCAACCGTGACTAAACCTAATTTAAATCTCGGTTGATACCACAAACCGTGAAATAATCGCATAAACAAAAAATATTCTGCGGTTTATAACCCAACATCCCATAAAATAGGCTGTGTCATAAAACAACTGGCTGCTAATCCTGAAGATATTGCCGAAATTATGAATAAAATAAGCCAATAATTTATATATTTTAACGGAAGACCGTCTTAAGACAAATATTCTAAAAATGTCGCCATGAATCCATTTGCGATTAATCAATATAAAACCTTACAAATTAAATTAGATTTGGTTCACCAATATAACATTTGCCTTGGAAAAAATACATACTCGTTCGTATTTCTTTAGAAATAAGGACTGATTTAGCTTTTATCAAATGAATGTCATTTGTAGGTTTAAGTGTGAACTTTGTTCAGGTTTTAAGAAAAAGATTTATGTCACACTAAGCTTAAGATTAGAAAAAACGTTGATCACAAATTGTAAATAAGTTTGCTGATCTCCGTGTTTTGGTGATTTAAGATTTTGTAATTGGGTTTTTGTGTTGTTAATCAGGCGCTTTAAGTAAATTTGTACATTAAATTAGTGAGAGCGGGACTTAAACGGATCCCGTAGGAAGATCCTCGTGAATTACGTCACCTATAGATAAGATGAGACAGAGAGAACTCTTAAAGATGGAACATTGATGTGTATTTCTATCAGAGCTTGCGTATTCTCCTTGTATCGTTTGGCAAATGGACCACGCATACACACATACAATGACATTTTTATTTGGGGAGGAGGTAGGCAGAGGTGATTAAACACCCACATTTTGCAACTACAAGTTGGTCCCACACACGAGGGTGAGCCTATTGCTGCCAACCGGGTACTTTGGGAATTAAAAATGGGAAAATTGGGTGTATATTTAAAGAAAGAGATAGGCAAAGATGGAAAGCAATAGAAGGAAGAGGATATAGGTTATACGGATGAATTGGGGAGTGTAAGCTATAGCTCTAGAAGATCGAGGTCATATACCTGTAACTCGAACTGGCTATGGCTGAACTGAATACTGGTTATTGGTAGTACACAGTAAGTACATATTGCTATTATACTTGATAAACGTTCAAACTAAGGTAATGCTTGTGATAGACGTGAGTTCACCTTGCTAGTGCACTAGGTAGGATTTGAACCCATAACCAATTGATCACAAGTCCTAAGCTTGTTAGCCATTACAAGGTTATTTAAAAAATATAGCTCTCGCCTTTTCTTATTCTATTTTACCTTTCACTGACATGGTCATTGGTTTTTGCTTCAGATCAACATTCTTGACGTACAGAAGTCACACTAGCAATACTGAGGATTTAGTTACATAGTTGCTTATATTTGTACCCGGAACTATCTTTGGAAGATCTACACATTTAGATTCCAGATTTAAAGATTAAGAATAATTTTTAATCTAATCTTCGAATCTCGAATCCCACTCCGGTATTGGCAGAGCTACCGTTTCAGCATGACGTCATGATATCAGTAGGTTCTGACTGAACCACGCCGCTAATACATCCCTGTCCACCGCTACGAATGATGGCAAACCGAGTCATTAAGGGGTCAGACGTAAAAATATGGGTTTTGATTATTGGTTAGGGAGCTTGCTCACTAGGAGTACTACTACTACCTGTTAAAAGTTCTATAATATTCATTTGTCATAAGACGACAAGAAGCTTTCTTGATAAGGAAGGTGACAACGTTGGCTACGTGTTTTTATACACCGTGCAAGTAAAAATACGTAATTCTATCACTATCTCAACATAGAAACGTATTAAAAACATGTTATATGTGAATGCCGTGCTGAGGTCCTGGGTTCTCTATCTATTTTAGGCTTAAAATGTTAGTTACAGTCCCGAAGTTTGAAGTATTCACGAAACATGACAATATGAGCTGGCTCAACAAAAGACGTTATGCTGATACATATAATTATGTATTTAAACGGGAATTAACGCGATCACGAAAAGGTATTTTATACCTCTGAATTGCCTGACGTTTGCACTGGCCGTGGTCACAGACTGACTGGGTCAGCGGTGCACGCCCTCTGTCGTCGAGATCGTGAGGTAGAAGGTTCTTCATCCACCCGCACATTTTCGATTTTTTTGATATTTTGGTTTCGATATGTACCGTCACATACTATACTAACGTGAAGCGTTAATTCCCGTTTAAATACATCATTATATCATGGAACGCGAAAGTAAAAGTTAGTATGCTTATATACATGTAAGTGTTTTTCTTTTCAATGTATTTCGAATACTTAAATTTACAACCTCTTCTACTTAGCATATAACTATTAGTAATGTATTTTCATTTATAGATTAAATAGAAAGACAAAATATAGAATAGACATAGATTTAACAATAGCTCTAACAGTTTATATTTACTAAAACAAACAGCTTCTACTTTTCACCGGACAAAACGTTTCGCACTGGTCTGCGGCTGCCTTTATACCAACGCCACTTATTTTATTCGAACATAATGGGTCAGCCCCGAGGCCCGACTCCTGCGCAGCGGGAGACAGAGGCACCAACCACCGCACCGCATAAATTCAACATTTGTCACGGTATTAACACTCGAAAAAGGGTTTTATCATGTCACCCCCGTATCCGGTAATCTTGGTGTATTTTTGCTTTTGAATTTTTAAAAAACGAACGAATTTTTGTCATCTGGCTTTTAAATTAACTGCCAGGTTTAAAGTAACTGGGTAACATGTAGATGGACCTGAGCAATGTTCTATGGTACAATGTTTCTTTTTTCAATAATTTCGTCAGAGAAATAAAAATATCTAATACTAGCAACCCGCCCCGGCTTCGCACGGGTAGCAGAGACATGTTTAACAATCATCATCATATTTTAATCCAAACACAAAACCTTAACAAATTACATACCTAAACCTTCCTCGTGAATCGCTCTATCTATTGATGAAAACTGCATGAAAGTTCGTTCAGTAGTTTTTGAGTTTATCACGAACAGATAGACAGACAGACGCGGTGGGGGACTTTGTTTTATAATATGTAGTGATTTTGACTTTTATTGCAGTCACAAAATTCTCTTATAGGGTACTTAAACATTTTTAATTGTGCCCTACTAACATCAAAAGTTATTAATATTTGCGTTTTTACTACTTTGGTAATTTTTTCTTGACCTTTGCTGTTACGATAGACTGAACGCAGGCTTCAGAGTTTACGAGAGAGGTTCTCATGTCATTTCACCTAAATTATTTACAACATAACTTAACTATCTCATCAATCTGTCATTGGTAGATCCTGCGACCTGTTAGATCTGACGTATATCGGTGTTTTTAGACCTGGAATAATTATACTTAAGCTCCTAGATATGTGAACTTTGTCGGTCCCAGTGCTGTCTCAACAATGTCCGTCGTCCCGCAGTTCCGTATTATTTCTTCAATATGCAAATATTTACTGACATCATACACTTTAGGAGTTCGGTTGAACGCGTAAATCGCAGGTTTTACTCATCCGATAAAAAAAGCTCGCTTGTGAGGTGTACATTGGCCTATGACCTATACAAGTTTAGGAGCGACAATACAATTTTAGTACTTGTAAAAACAAGGAGTAATCTATATAAGCCGTAAATTGACGAAATAGAACATTTTCATAAAAAATAGAGAGATTTATTAGACTATTAATGATTTATTGAACTAGTGTAGCATTAGTGGCCATCTGTATAATAAAAGTAATCTAATTTCTACGCTAGCAACCCAACATAAAAGTTTACTACAAGTAATATTGTCTGTGATACAATACACTGAATAGACGCGTTAAAAATCGCAGAAAAAAAGTCGATTGGAGTAAAGAGCGATTGTTGTGCAAACTTATTTGATACGGTTAAATGGGGCGATGTAAACGCGAAGTCATTTACCCGCGTATGTGAAACATGTTTAATGATTTAGAAGTAATATCACTTAATAATTGCGTTCAATTTTGAATTATATTTTGTTGGAAATAGAATAGACATTTAAATGTGGAATATATCAGGGAAATTTCAAAAAATATTATAAATCGAAATCATAGCATTGTTAAAAAAACAAACAATAATCGCTCAGTTTATTTTTTCTGTAAAATATCGGCGCTATTGATCGCTGAAATGGATCACATCGTTTCCGTCGGTGCTTTTGCGCAAATCAACTCATGCGCAAACAAGTGGGGTATTTTGAAGTAGCTCGTCATAAATGGTATCGGATATGATATGATATTTCCGTTCCTAAGTGGTGGTATCTTCAGATAATAATTATTTATTTACTTCTTTGTTAAATTATGATCAGAATCTATTATAAAATAAGTGAGTTACGAGTTCCATAATAATAGATAATCCATGAAACACAATACAAATGAATACATAAACCTCTTCGCTTCTATTAGAAATTTCAATATTTCAAACAGCAAAAGGTGCTTTTAATTCCTAAACAGAGACACTTATCCGGTACTTTACATTTCAATAGATAGAACAATAACTGTATAACTCTAAAAAGGCAAAAAATACAGTACAAAAGCTTTACATCAAAGAAAACAATTTTAATTACCGAATGTTCTACAAAAACAAAACAACAAAAATAATCTTCTATTAAGTTTCATAACACCCATTTTATTGAGATACGATCTAGCAAGTATAGATATGACATACATATACAATCAAAAGGAATGCGCCGCACGATCATATAGAAAAAAGCCATGTATCCAACTAATAAAAACAAAATAGCATTAAGTAGACAGAGAAAAAAACTTCATTGACTAAGCGGCGAGTGGACATCACTAGAATTAACCGACTTTGTCCACTAACCAACCAAATTAAACTTTGTTCGATCACTATAGAGATCGAAATTCAAAATTCAAGTATCGTTCCAAAGCGGCTAACTTGTACACCTGTTAAAAACCTTTAAATCCTTTACATATTTTTATAACGCATTCTTCAGAACACATTCTTTGTGTTTATTTTAAAAATGATTTTTAAAGAAGGGTGGAATGATAAATAACGTATGATGTTTGATTAAAATGACTGTGCAGTTTATCGATAGCACAATGCTTGAGCTTCCGAACGGGTCCTACAGTACTGATCATTTATTTCTTAGTGAATTCCTTATTGAAGTCTCGATGATTCTGATTATTTCTATAATAATAGTGCTCGTAATGAATATGCTTTTCAACCACGGTATGGTAGGCATTACAATTAAAGTTTGTATCAATTTTTTAATTTAATTTTATCACCTTTCATCCTTTCATTTCATAACATTTTTCAGTAGGTATGACAATACTGTTGAATTCATAGATAAAATGCAATGATATACAGCAAAATCGATTAAAAATTTTTAGGCGCCTCGATGTCTGTTGTTAGCATTCATGATTTTATATCTTGTAAAGTGGTTTCGGCCACCTCTAATCCCAATATTTTCGTTCCTTAGCCTTCTTTACTCTATTCAAAATAGATAATTCTCTAAGGATTCCTTTCAATATTGTCGTTGGCGTCGGTCCGTCTGCTCGCTCCTAAACTCGTTTGTACGTCCACAATGCTCTTCGAAAGATTCGGAAGACTATTGATGTCCTTTTTTGTTGGTGATTGTCTATCGATTGTTATGTGGTTGTAACAGTAATATGAAACAGAGTAAAATATATGAATTTTGCTGCATACGGTAAATTTTAATTCAAAAGCAGGGCTCTAGCTTCTGTTAACTTTCTAATCTTCATTTAAATAATAAATTCTTAAATTCGGGTATTTTTGTAACGTATTTATTGCACCTGCTATGTCGATTAATTTTATTATAAAAGAGGTGTAATCTTTTTGGAACCTGAACAACGAGAAATTGTGATTAAAACGTATTCTAAACAAGTGATGAACCGATATTCAAAAATTTTGATTTTTGATAAATATGTATAATTTTCCTTTAAATGTTTCCTTTAGTGTGTCCAACCACATCGACTTGTCTGTGTCCGTACACTAATGAACCTATTACGACATACTTAGAATAAACCAATTATTTCCTAAACACTCTTACAAAAATAACAAAGTCACGCCTTCACAAGAAAACATTTTAATATTATAATAGTGAAGCTGTAATTACCGACAGTGAATCTGAACAACCGATTTTAGGTCGACAATTTATCTGACATACTAAACGTCGAATTCAAATAACGTATCTTTCGTCACATCGTCTACAACTTTTTTATCGTCATGTAGAACAACCTCTATCACTCTAGCAATAAGTTCAAAATTGTCTGAATCATCTGAAAGTTTAATATTGTCAGCTACTTTACAAGTGAAGTTTTTTTTTTATCCAAGACCATTTAACAGTAATGAGTGGACTATGAAGTGGTACTAGATGTACCACGTGCCACTCACAAGGCACCAAAGAAACCAACTACCGTTCGTTTTAATACAATAGTTAAAAATAATTGTACTACATATAAAGTCTTGGATGAATATGTAGTGGTTAATGGCTCTTGAGACAGTCAAATAATTGGGAGTCAAGACTTTTTTATGTAATATTAATTTATTATTTTATTACAATGACGATCCTGATGTTAAATTGTGATTGTGTTTTTTTCTATAGCACTATTGTTTACCGAAGAATTATTTTTAATTTAAGTGTTATAGGCATTTAATTTTTAAAGGATTGGTTGCTGTTATTATATCTTCTGTTTCTATTTTTATTACATTTAAAAACGACCATTAATTATATAAATATAAGCAACTTTGTTTCTTTTCATGTTCTTTTTTCAAAGTGATTGATACGATACGTTGTCATCACAGCAATTCGTAACTCAAAAAAACTTCACTGAGCTTCTAGCCTAACCTCTAGCGTTGTAATTGTAAATAAGATCCAGTCATTGCTTGGCATCAGTTTGTATTATTGGTGTTAATACACAAGGAAACATAAAAAGCTTATATTACTTACAAAAGTAAAAAAAAACACCTTTTTTCATCTTCAAATTGTAGCCTTCCTTATCGTACATAGCCAAGACCTCACTACAATTCATAGTTCACACCCTACTTACAAATATACGTCAGAGTTAAAGCCCAAATTAAAATCCTATTGAAATCCTTTTGTTATCTGACCGCGATCGTAATAAGACAAGAGAAGCTAATTCTATAAAAGCAAAGGGTGCTGTTACAATAGATAAACGATAATAAAAACCAAATAGGTACAAACATATCAAAAACGGATATTCCACACAATATTGACCGTTACACAGACCACATAGAGGTTACGCCTGAGTTTGATACAATTAAATAGTTTGTAGGTAGATAGCAAATATAATTCCGTATGTTTTGAAATATAGGATCAGTTAATTTTTCTAGTCTAATGCCTTTTTTGAATGGAATGTCATAGTTTCACACTAGGGGTGGCTGATTTACGAATCTTCTCACGGTAACTATTTTTGGTATCTTTGAAATTACCTAATTCTATTTACTGTGTGTTATAAACCTTATCGATTTGCCTTAATCTTAAAGCTTTTGGGCCGTTTATAGAATGAAAAAAAAACGTATTTAAAATTTACTTTTATAATGAAATCATTATCTCCCAGCCCAGAAGTTTCTCATCTTCACACACAAGAACCAATGCCCGCAATCACTTTTAAACCTTTTGGCTTCTAAAGCTTGTAATAGAAAGGAGAGTATACACTCTCTTGGAAACATTACCAG
Source organism: Euplagia quadripunctaria (assembly GCA_963859945.1). Taxonomy (NCBI): domain Eukaryota; kingdom Metazoa; phylum Arthropoda; class Insecta; order Lepidoptera; family Erebidae; genus Euplagia; species Euplagia quadripunctaria. The sequence continues at coordinate 2,379,780 of OY982563.1, forward strand.
CTAAAAACACTAAGCCCTTGCTTAATTATTTCATAATGATGCTTATTTTAAATACTTTAGTATTTTTAGCACTAGATACTTAATTGAATTAATATGTAATCAAATGTGTAAAATGAAACTAGTAATGCATTTATAGTCTCAATCTAAGCTGTCCAATCGAATTCGTTTAAAACATGAATGAACCATTGTGTCACCTCAAACAATACGTACTAACTGAAACCAAAAGCTATGTACATACATCCATCTTCACAAAATGGTGGTATACGTGGAAGCACACAAAACCAACAGCTTCATAATTGCTTGTGTTTATATAACAGAAGCCATTCACAAACCTACAGAAGCCGAAAGGAGATTTTAAACAAACTCATCTTAGAATTTCTTTACATGACCGTCTGTACAAAGAATGATTCAAGTGGCCAGACCGACCAAACACTACAATGGTGGGCAGCTTGTGAAAAAAAAACAAATATTATCACGCACAGCTTGACTCAAGGTTGTTGCAAACAAAGACTGAATACCTGAAACGCAATGATCATGTATCTTTTGTTTTTTTAAACGACAATACATTACAAAATTGGCCAATCATTCATAAGGTCACGACTTAAACATCTGTGTAAGAAGAAAATTATCAGCCCGAGGGCTGCAAGATTCGTTAGCGTATAGAGACAATTCCAGTTTCGTGAATTCTGATGGACACAATAAGACTCCAACAATTCCTTTTCGACAACAATACAGTTATTGTCATAAAATAGCCAATAGGTACGAAAATGACGGGTTGCGAACCGCTTTGTGCGTACCGAACTTTCGGCTATTATCATGGATTCTTTGTTACTGGATATCCTCGGGGAGTCGCGAGACAACGTCCATAATGCCACCGTGAAACGTATTTATAAACGTTATGATATGAATGGATAATATGCGAGACGCCATTGTGTTATTGTGACTCGACAATGATGGCAAATCGTAGCCTTGAGTTTGTACAATTATGAGATTAGACACTCAACGAGCAAGGATGCTGATTTGACACCAGATGTTTTAAGAATTGACCTTTTGTGAGCTAAGATCACAATACAAGACCAGTGTTCACACTAACATGAAGTTTACAAAGATGGCTTAGAATTACAAGGGCTTATTACAAGAACAAGATATGCCTAAGTGAATAACGGCGGAATAATAAAAGTAATCCGAATGTAAATATCATTTTTCACATGTACGTGCCGAGTTTTATTTACACAGTAAATTACTTTGGAACACAAACTCTTTGTTAGAGGCAGAAAAATAAAGATCATAGCGAATACATTAATTTTCAAGAGAAATCAGAGGAACGCAAAATATGATAAAACCTTATTCAAACAAGAAAATCTTTATTCAAATTAGATATTTGCTGATTGATGATTTTTTTGCTGATACTCCCAATAGGGAGTATCAGCAAAAAATTATAGCTAAAAAAGTGTCCAGTTCGTACCCTGATACGTAGATTAGAGTGCGAAGTGGAAGAAGTTTAGCACGTCATCTGTAAACAGGTATATGGCCCGCCTGATGATAAGCTTTTACTGTCATATGGACGCTTGCAGTTTCAGAGGACTCGCATGCACGTAGCCGACCGAACCTATAAACTCCTTTCTTTGAGTAGTGTAGTCCCTCAAGCAAACCTAATTTTGCTTTCTAAAATATCTCATTGCTACTTACTACTTAAGCTTACCACTACGATAGAGCTTAGGCGATTAGCTAAACTTTACAAACCTTTGAAAACATTATTAGTGCCTACCCGCTTTAAACCACGTTGCAATCAAATTCTAATACGAACTTGATCTTCGAAATGTCAAGCAGCTGCGGGACAGCAGCGGTCCCGTTGCTATTACTAATAAATTAAAACAAATACGATGCAAGCGACGTCCCAATTTTAAAATCAAGATAAGAAATAATCAAAATCGCCAACATTGTCCCTACATTTTGTAGACAAATGAGTTTCAGTATGATATAACTATATAACAATATTTAAAAAAAAATACAAGATAATGATATGAATCTGCATAAAACCTTCAACATTTACTTAAACTGCAAAATAATCTGGTTACAATATATTCATAAAATTTACAAGGTATTGTTGTCACATTAATTTTGTAATAGTTAAAAAAACACTAATTTCTTCAAAATATTGACAAGACAAGACTAAATTTTTTACCGCAGTCCGATGATAAACCTTGACGCCCTCCAAAAACAAAGTGAAAAACATAGGTAAGTAAAATACCACGGGCACAGCGCGCGGCCATTGTGAACAGAATAGAATAAAAGATAAAAGGAAAAAAGAAAAAAGATTGTGTCGTTTCTGTTTGAACAATGACGCTGTCAGTGGCAGCCATATTGTTTGTGACGCGTGAGTGCGACAAACGAATACTTCGAAACATAGTTTTATATAGTAAGTTATAGTGTTATTTATTGTTGTCTCTGTCTTAGTAATGTCTTATCTAGTTTTTACACTATTTTGAAGTAAACTTTTCTATAAACTTTTCGCTGCTGCAACAAACTAGTTATGAGTTTCTTAAGAAATCTATTGCTATTCTAAAGAAAACAAATATTCCATAAGAATTTTAAATATCTCGCTCTAGTCATCAACGCCTTAACTTTTCGATTTTTAATCAGTTATTCATGCGATCATTTGATTCCCATTGTCTGGTATGTCATTCTAAACAATTGAAACTGAGCAAAAGAATTATCACTTGTACTGTTAAAAACGAAATACTTATGTAAGATGTATGACTTAATCGCATTTATATAAATAAAATAAGGTATTAAACCTTATTTCGCAAACTAAATTTTGGTCCCAATCACATAATAGGGGGCAATCGTACACTTTGGCAAAGATGAAAAAATTGAGAGTATATTGAAAGGAATACGTAGGTAAGAAGGGAAGGATATTGCTCATGAGGATGGATCAGGGATGTAAGCGATAGCTCGTGCAGGTCACGGTCACATACCTGTAACTCCAACTGGCTGCTGATGGGCAATCCAAGCCCTCTAACAACAAAGACTGCTTGTGAAAATTTCGTAAAGAATGTATTAGCAACCTCTTGCAAATCCAAATAGCAAGAGTATAAGTTCTACTGATTGCAGTCGTAACTTGAGAACTTTATGAATTGTATTATCACCCTTTTATAAAAAAACCAATAATAATAAACTGAATGTAGTCAATAATTTTTTTCTTTTTTTATGTTCAAAAGTGTTGCAACACTGTGCTTTTTACTTTCAACAAAAAACGATTTTAAAAGATTTGTAATACAAAAATACTACAACTAATAAGGCTAGTGTTTTCAGTTATTCCATCATTTAGCTCTAATCGTTTTTGAGCAACTTTTAACGTAATTCTCAGTTGCGCTTAAAATTACCTTTATGTGGATACAAAAAATAATGACAAGATAGAAACTTATACGTAATACATAATAACAGACATTTTATTTCTATCATGATGCTTAGAAAATAACTATTAAACCTGTTTTTTAAATCTAATTATCTAATAAAACACTTTTAAAATAGCAAAATCACAAAAAAAATACACAAAAATGCTTTAAAACACAAACCTTGCTTTGTTGACTGTTACTCGTTAATACACTGATATTCTCTAAACTTTTTATCTTAACTCTCTTTAAGAATAAATAATGAAAACTTCTGTTCACCGGTAGCATTACTATGTCAAAGGTTCTGATAATCAAGAAAGCTTCTGTGCTTCTGGAAGGAGCTAGGCTAGTGCCAGCCTCATTTAAATTCATAAGGGACCATTTATGAGTCTAAATGCGGAAACAGAGCCTTCTACCAATACCAATACAAAGACGGCTTAGAATTATGTGAGCTTATTACAATAAAAAGTTATATCTAAGGAAATAATGACAGACTAATAAAAATAGTCCGTATGGATGTAAAGAAATAGATATTTTTTAACGTGAGAGTCCAAGGATATGATAATTGTAATTTATGTTTAAATAAAAAACAATACTCAGATGACAAAATTAAAGCTTGAGAAAATAGATATTGGCAAGCTTATAAATGACATCAAATTGTGTAACGTCAACAATAAACCGATGACCAAAATGTTTTGCTACACAAAGAGTTTGTATCAAGCCGTATTATTACAAGTGTTAACCCAAAAAGCAATTTTGTTACAAAAACAGATGAATGCCTAATTCCTATTCTCACAGTAGCTTTTCTACCAAACATAAGATACGGCTTTGTCGCCATATTGGATTCTAAGATTGCGTACACCAAACCTTTGTCACTTGCTTTTTTTATTTTTTTAGGGACAATGAGATTTGATACGTCGTCGGATCTGAATGGATTGTTTTTTTTTTTATTTTTGACACCTGAAACCTGGTATCCTTTTTTAGGCAAAACGCTGATCAATTTTATTTCTTTTGTTAATAGATTTTGTCCGGATGTTACAGAATAGCGAGTATCATTTCATTGATATTGGGGGTGGTTAATCACCATTTATTGTCACTAGTCAATGGGATGGTTCATGGTGTGCAGTGACATTAAAGCAAGTATTTTTGTCTATACTTTGATATGGTGAAAGTGTGTAAACGGTTCTTATATTCCTTTCAAATGGTTTTTACCCTGTAATTTTGTTAAAATCGCATGAATTATTTTATTATTAATCGTTTGCATCGCTTTTTAATGCTCAAGATTTGTTACACTATACGGAATTTAAGAAGAAAGTTCCAATTTGGACGTCTTTTTTTTTCAAATTATTATACGTGGAAAAATTACGAATTATTTTTCTTATTTAACCTGTTCGCTTTACGCAAGTGGTCGCGGGTTGCCTTTTGATAAGTGCAACTTTTGTATCCATGTATTCATAATAGTGATTCTATGTATACTATGTATGTTATGTATTCGGAACAAAAAAAAAGTATTTTCTAAAACCCATTGTAGAAGCAATACTTACTTTGGATTACTCTAGATAATGATGTGTTATATGTCAAAACTTATTAATAATTTTAAGTTAACTCCTCATGCTCCTCCCAATGAATTGAATACCAATGTTAGAAGGAACCGCGTGTACTTTACACACCAGCATGGAATAAAGGGTGAAGTCATTATGTCATCATTATGCACGTCGAAAGGAATTATTCAAATTAGGAACATCCTCCCATTTGACCATAGGGCCTTTTTAAAGAAGTACATATATGTTTTTTACATCTTGATTCTCATAAAATACTTCGATATATATTTCATCCATTTGCTGAAAGATAGTGTCCTCTTTTGGAATCATTCTTGGTCAATAAGGTATTGCTAAATTTATTATAATCATGACTTTCCCTGTTACACTCTACCCCTAAGCCTAACACAATTTGTATATAATATACAAAGTTCTTTCTTAATCTGTATAGGTACATATATTGTTTATGCTTTTGAAAAAACAAACCAAGAAAAGATGCATTAATGCAAGAGAAAAAAATTAGTGATCAAATTTTTCAATATTCAAGATAGAAAATTACGGGTAACTCAATAATTAAAGTATTACTCAGTAATTATCAGTAATTAAATTCAACCCAAAATTATTTATATTATGAAGACTGTTAATGTAGGCAATAGGCATTCAAAGTCATTCATTTACTTTAATTTAAGACTATTACACTACATTAACACGTAATTACCGCGAAACTGTCACTTACGAAAATATAAATAATCAGTAAATAAGGTCACCACAAGCAGTACCAACCTCATGAACATGACAGTATATGAGAGAAGGAAGAGAGTAGTCAGGTCTCAAGTAGCTGTTTTTTTACACAGCTGTTATTTTAAAATATTTTTTTACAAAATTCTCTCCATAATCACTCAATAATATATTATTTTAGCAACACCGTCTGGGAACATAGAAATAAGCCTTTCACACTTAAACATGTAATTTAATTCCAACATAAAAACCATTAAACTGCTCATGAAACGCCCATTTTTCTCATGAAATATGCTGTTTTTGTTTAACACTTAACTTGTAACTTTTGTACCAATCTTCTCTGCGTGATAACGCCTACTGTCAAGAAACCGTAAGTTCTAAAAGGCGCAAGTGTGAATACTGTAGGTCGAATGGTTCGAATAAGGGGCCCACCCGCTGTCTTTGACTCACGGCCTATATTAAAGTTTAATTTATCGTTTTAAGTGACGAATATATTAATGAAATTATTTTTGAAAATGTATGATGATGGAGTTTGAGTTTGTGAGTGCTTTTTTATAAGAATTTCAAATGCTGCACTCGTGACATGACGCAGTAATGATTTAGTTGTGACTAGTCTATGTAATATATTAATATTTAGTGTAAGGTTTTTCATAATCATCTTCATTATTAGCCATAGGACGTCCACTGTTTTAATCGTAGGGGAGCCATGCTTCGGCGCGTATGGGCCGGCTCGACTGGAGTGATACCACGGCCTCACAGAAAACCGGCAGTGAAGCAATGTTTGCATTGCTTTTCGCCGAGTGAGTGAAGTTACCGGAGGCCCTAACCCTTCCCCCCCCCTCCCTCTCTTCCACCCTTCCCCTACTCCCACCTTAAAGGCCGGCACTTGTGACTCTTGAGTTGGAGGTGCCCATGGGCGGCGGTAGTCATTTATCATGAGGTGATCCGTCTGCTCGTTTGCCCCCTATAAAAAAAACTGCTGGGCATAGGCCTACCTCAATGACTTCAAAGCAGCTTGCCATCTTTATAAGGTCATCTTTCCACCTTGGTCGAGGTGGACAGAAGACCTTTATTTATAAAGGAACTGCATAGATCAGTTTGAACTTTCTCGTTTTATTTTTTGTTTCGTTTTTTGTTTATGTGAGCGAAAGAACATGGTGGTAAGTATGATTTAGTTAGCGTGTCTAACGTTTATTGTCATCTCCTTTCTACCTGGAACTCTGGTGTCTCTCTCTAATCGTAAAGAAATCTGTTCTATCCTACCTCCTAGTCTTCTAACTAGGAAAGTTCACGCAACAGAAGCCTGTAACTACAGACTTACATTTTCTGGTGACTAGAGTCGCCAGATATACTTTGGAAGAAGTGGAAACACCTCAATCCCACAGAAACAGTCCAGTCAGTAGAATCGCCAGAACGTAAATGGAAGAGACGGAGGGGGGATGCTGGGAAAAAATACACTTACCATAATTATATGCTTGTCCAATAATGAACTAAGTTATATAAAAATGACTTCATGATCAAAGAATGACATAGAAAACTCCTGGACGTCTCAAGTTTGCCCTAAAGCGCTTAGAGGTTAACACACCCATCTCCACATGACGTCATGGGAGTTCCTCTCATGATACCAGGAGGTAAGTGAGGCGGTACTAGCATCAGGCGGCCCGCCCCTTTCTCAGAGCTTTACTGAGGGAATTTCGCAGCAGTCACAGAAATGTAAGTATTCACACGATTTATTTGGTTAGGAGGGTGTAGTTACCCGTAAGATATTATTGTAATCCTAACTAATCTTACGTATATTATAACGGCGAAAGTTGGTGAGGGTGGATGAATGTTTGTTATTCATTCACGCAAAAACGGCTGATTGGATTTGGATAAAATTTGGCACAGACATAGATTATAGTCTAGAATAGCTCATAGGCTTTTTATTCCGGAAAAAGTACGGGTCCCGTGCGATAGATTTCACCAAAATCCTTCAAGTGAACGAAGTCGCGGGCAACAGCTAGTACTATAAATGAGAAAGTTAGTTTGTCTGTTCGCTTTCACATCTTCAACTAGTGGACCAATCATCATTAAATTTTCCATACACGTTACCAGTGGTCCAGAAAACAACCTTACCTAAAGAGTACCTTTCATCATCATCATTAATACAAATAAATAAAATTGTCCGTCTGTTTGTAACGTCAAAATAATACTTTATTTTTAAGCTCATACAGTTATTTGCACAACACCTATGCCTAAAAATCTGTTTTTTTTTTTAATTTTTGTCTGTCTGTTGGTTCCGGCTAATCTCCAATTTCCACGGGACTTTCACTAGCAGATAGCTGGTGTTATAAGGAGTAATTTAGGCTACTTTTATTTTGGAAAAGTATTAGAGTTCCGTGCAAAATATATATACATGTACAAGCGAGCGAAGCCTAGAATAAAAAGTAATGTTCCCAAGGAACACACAAAATAACGATGGAAGTTAGTATTGATATAGTTTCTACCTCTTCACAAATAAAATAAAAAATTATTATTTAGGGAGTTATGTAAAACAGCAGTGATAGTGTTGAGTTTGTTCTCTTATCGCACACTTCCTACTTTTCAAAGTTTAATTTGAAATGTATAGTCACGTTGTTCCAACGATTGTTGATTAGGTAAATTTGAATGAAACGTGTTCAGGGCTGACACAATATTAAATACCATACAAAAGTATAATGTGAAATGAGGGCTTTTAATTTTATTGTCTTAAAATTTTCTAGAAACTAACAAAATATAAGTCAACTAGCAACCCGCCCCGGCTACGCACGGGTACAAATTATACACCAAAACCTTCCTCATGAATCACTCTGTCTATTAGTAAAAACCGCATGAAAATCCGTTAAGTAGTTTTTCAGATTATCAGACTTTGTTTTATAATATGTAGTGAAGTAACGCAAAGTACTGCACCGACTTCGTATAATAAACTAGCAGCGCCCCTCGGTTTTACCCGCGTAAGTCCCGATCCCGTGGATTCCCACGGGATAAAAAGCCTAAAAAATCGGTAGCCTATATGATAATTCAGGTCTCCAGCTATCTACATACCAAGTTTCATCGCAATCGGTTCAGTAGTTTTGGTGTGAAAGAGTAACAAACATCCATCATCCATCCATACATCCATCCATCCATCCAAACTTTCACATTTAATGGGATAGTGGGATAATAATATAATAATAATAATATTAAATTGAGGCACCTCACAAACTAGGCTGAGTCTGTACTATGGTAAACAGACTGCTGATAAACATATTTATATATTGCTAAATGATCGTGCTCATCACAAAATTTCATCCACATCATCACAAAAAATTTACTCTGGGTAGGAATCAAACCCACAACCTCCGGTTCAGTAGTCAGGATCACTAACCACTAGACCAAGAGGCCAGTTAAATCTATACTAATATATAAAGCTGAAGAGTTTGTTTGGTTGTTTGCTTGAACGCCCTAATCTAAGGAACTACTGGTCCGATTTGAAAAATTCTTTCAGTGTTTGATAGCCCATTTATCGAGAAAGGCTATAGGCTATATATCATCACGCTACGACCAATAGGAGCGGAGCAGTGACCATAAACGCAGGTGAAACGGCGGGGACGGCTAGCATTTGTATATTGACACAATGATATTAAGAACTTCTATTCTTTCATATACCTATATATCAATAGGTGGAATAACTATCTAAATGTACTTTGTTTACATTTATTTTATTTATTTATTTTTATTTACAGTTTATGCATATTTGGTACATAGGCGGACTTAATGCCTAAGGCATTCTCTACCATTCAACCATTGGGTGATGATCGGTGATGACAACTTGTTTTATTGCCTTTACGTCACTTTTTTTTTTTTTTTTTAAGCTCTAGGGGGCAAAGAGTCAAGTGCGTTGCCGCCCTTTAAGGTGGGAGTAGGGGAAGAGTGAGAAGAGGGGGGAGAGGGGAAGGACGGAGACGGAATAAAGGAGAAGGAAGGGTTAGGCCCTCCGGTAACCTCACTCACGCGGCGAAATGCAATGCAAGCATTGCTTCACGGCCGGTTTTCTGTGAGGCCGTGGTAACGAGCGGAGTCGAGCCCGCCCATACGTGCCGAAGCATGGCTCTCCCACATGCTCCACTGCTGTTCTGCTTTGGAACATATTTAGACCTCAGGATTAAATTTAGAGGTACTATCTTAAACAGCTTAACAGGTAATCACGCTCCAATGTTTGTACTTGTAAAAATTTTGACATCGCCATCACAAATTCATAACAGTATAATTCAAAACTTTGTTATTTACGATTAATGGTTGTTCTTAGTTCAAAATACTGTGTTTCGTTCTTAATTCAAACATGGGCAATAAAAACTTTTACAAAAGAATTAAAAAGAAGACAACACATGAGAAAATATACGAAGTTTCAATACTTCCTAAATCCAGTCGTGTAGTTTGGGAACACGGTAGCAGAACGGCATAGGCGGCGCACTCACCAGGAGGCCCGCCCATACCACAGAACATTCCTGGTTGAAAAAGCAATACATTCTCACGAAACTTGTAATAAGTATTTACATTGTTTGTAGTTTCCTCTATGACTATTATTTGAAATTAGAACAGAATTAGATGTTTATTATTAAAAAAAAATACTTTATCAAGAGCGTTTATTACGGGTGATATTCTCCGTTTTCTTTTAAATTTTGCTGACTCAAGTTTAAAATACAAGGTATTTTTAAACAAAGTGTCATGTTTGTTTCTTTTTTGTAACTAGACTAATAATTCTAATAAACCTGTTTTAAAAAAAAACATTACACTCAAAGCACAAATTTATGTTCAAAAGGAGTGTTTATATTTTTTATGATGTAGGGGGTAAACGAGCAGACGGGTCACCTGATGGTAAGCGACTGCCGCCGCCCATGGGCACCTGTAACTCAAGAGTCACAAGTGCGTTGCCGGCCTTTAAGGTGGGAGTAGGGGAAGGGGGAGAAGAGGGAGAGTGCTGGTAGGGGGAAGGGTTAAGGTCTCCGGAAACCTCACTCCCTCGGTGAAAAGCAATGCAAGCATTGCTTCACTGCCGGTTTTCTGTGAGGCCGGTCGAGCCGGCCCATACGTACCGAAGCATGGCTCTCCCAGAGTTAAATCCATTAAACCATGACATTATATATTTTTTAAAGAGAACACGGGTTATTTGACAGACTAAGAAAAATAATCAAGTATTTTTTTACCATCCCAAATAATTAACCATAATCATCGTCAAACATCTAACGTTATAAGGTCCAATCATAATTATATTAAATTTAACTTTATAATATACGATTAAGTACAATAGATAACTCTGCTAACGCCAATTACATTGAATTATAACAATACACATTTTGTAAAAAATAAATCCCAAACAATACCCCAATAATGTTTCGCAAAGCAAACAAGTTACACTGCAAACACTACAATAAAAATATTTAAAAAAAAAATCTAACATAAAATGACAATCTGAATCAAATAATCCTTCTAATGCTATCATTCTAACACATTCAAACCATTCAAGATTCCCATACAAAACTCACTTGCATAGAAAAATTACACCCCTTGAAATAAAATTACCATAAAGTATAATTAGGTGTATTATAATATAGTTAGTACGGTGGGCAGTTATTTTTATTAAAAAATAGACAAAATAGTACAACAATATATTGTGTTTACATAGTGCTTGAATGTATAATTAATTGTGAAACATTAGTGCGGTCATGAGAAAACGAACGAGGACCAGATTACATTACATTAGATTAGATGTAATCTGATGTAATGTTAAGTTATAGTTAAGTTGTAGCGTAACATTAATGTAATACTAAACTTGTAACTTTATTCGAGTTAAATTGCAAGTAAACTCAACTGTCCAGTCATTTTCAGCATATGCGAAAAGTGTTACTTATACAACGAAACACCTAAAAATCTAAAATTAATTTCACGTACACTGAAAAGACAAAGCTTGTCTGAGCGGTTACACGCTTCATAGGGATATGTCCCGAGTGTGGGGTCCGTCTTTTTTTAGAAAAAGAGAAAATTGTCTGCAATGGTCACAGTGCAGGCGCTGACGCCCTCTTTGTAGTGGGCTACGATGAGCTCCACTAAAACTGCAGAAATGCCCTAGATATTTCGGTATAGAACTTAACATAATTGCTACACGAATAATATGAGCTTAGCATTCAAATTCTATTCTATTCTATTCGATCTATAAAGACAAAACTGTTTAGTAATTTTTTTATGTTTAGTTCTCCGTTAATTGACGACTATTGATGATTTTAGTGTTAATAATATAATAGTAATATAACTTGAGACACCTCACACACGGCCGTCTGAACCCAAACTTTGCAAAGCCTCAGCTTAGCAATCAGGATCACTAGCCACAAGATTAGTAGGCCCCACTTTAATCCCACTAATATTATAAATGTGAAAGTTTGGATGGATGGATGGATGGATGGATGGATGGATGTTTGTTACTCTTTCACGCAAAAACCACTGAACCAATTGCGATGAAACTTATAACGCATAGATTAACGCATAGGCTACTTTTTATCCCGATATTCCCACGGGATCGAGACTTACGCGGGTGAAACCGCGGGGTGCTGCTAGTTTTTTATATTATCAAGAAAATAATTGGAAATAGTTTTTTCCTACCTTTGACGGAGCTTTATTGTTATCATTAACTTAATGAATTTTGGTCGGTCAGATTTCGACCGCCTGCCCCCACGGGGCTAACGGTGAAGTGATATGTCTTAATCGAACCGACGAAAACCACAGGTGTCGCGTCACAAGTGAGTCTATTGCAAAGGACTCGCATGTACTTACCCTAGGAAGAAAGCCCCTGGCAGGCATTGGCCGTCTCTTAAACAGAAGGTAGCTACACCATTGCGTGCAAAGGACCTTGCCTTCCTATATAAAAAGACCAGAAGAAGTAAAAAGAAAAAATATTTTTTTCTTCAGCCCTGGCTGACAACGACCTGTTAATATAATTTCCTTCACATTGAAAACCTTCCATTCAATAAACAATTCCAACAATGTACTGTATAATCGTAATCGTTTATTCCAATACGTCACAGTTCACGCCCGAGCACCGAAGTCCAAACAGCGGGACGAAATCCTGAGTTATGTGCCTACACACCACTGTACAATGGATGATCAATAACAATTTGAGGACGAGAATGTACGGTGATTTGTTGTTACGCTAAAATGCTAAGTGGCGTGTACACTGGAAGGTTTCGGTTTTTTGTAAATAAAATTGTTTTTAAGTTTTGCAAGTTGTATAATACAAAAAAGAAAGTCATAGTAAAAAAAAATATTTAAAAATAATATGTACACTGTATGTATATATATATATTGGTGTTTAAAACACTAAATATCAGAGGGTTAGTATTTTTGGGCCTATAAAGATGAGCCTTTGTGGGAGAAATATACTAAATACGTCCTTTCCATTCAACGTAACGATGCTGTCAGTCTTTTGGAAAAGTTAAATTTTGATGACCACGGCGAGGACGAATTCCTTAGGCCTAAAGCCTATATTTATTTTAACTGATAGTATTGGTGTAATAGTTACACTGTAACTTACGATAATATCTTAACTCAAACATTATAAATGTTCTAGTAAATATTCATCATCATCATCATCGGCCTTTACGTCTATAGCAGAGGATTTATAGAATAATGTCACATGTACTATGATTTATATTATAAATATTAACTTTGTGACAATTAAATAAAATTAAATGTTGTTCAACTAAAATAAAAATGTTTCTACAAAAGAAAAACATTGTAAATAAATTATACAAGACATACGTCTATGACATACATTCATTTGTTACAATTACTATTTTATAGGTAGCTCTTTGTTTGTGATATTTGCAAGCCTTAAATATTCAAATCCCATTTGAACCCCAAAAGTCCTCATTTATAATAATATATATAGATTCTGATTAGATATTTTGCTTTCCTCCTTCCTTTCCAACTTTTACGAAATTGAATATTTGATATTTATGAGCTATTTACTTAAAAATATGCTAAATTACTAATCATCACACCGGGTACGTAAAAAAGAGTAAATAATTTGCAGCTGAGGTACAATTAAAAGTTGTTGGACCATGATATCTATTGCAAATTAGTCATGATTAGGCTGTAAGACCACAACAAAGGTTTTACAAATATTTTATTATTAGTTCGATATTAATTTTCGTTCAAATCGAACTGCTCATAAATTTATTACACCGAATACCTTCAACAAGAACCATACTAATTGTATTACCTCTTTAACTTATTCAGGGGTTCAAAGCAAATCCTCGCACTATAGGTATTTACATTCCAGTCAATATTATTTATGTCCGGCCCATTAATTGCTGTCACATATATCAAACGGCTTGGTCGCGCTGCACGTCATCGGCTTGCATTTGACGTCGCTTGCACGAATGTGCACGCTCCTTTACAATATTGGAATTTAATTTTGTTATAATAAACTATAAAGTGAAAGTAAAGTTCGATTAATGCAAGAATAACAAGGATTTATATGAGATTACGTTTTAAATATATTTTTCTTTAAATAACCAATCGATTTACTAACTTATCGAATTATTAATGAATAATTCACTACTCAAGTTAGTAGGTAATTGTATATTTAGGCCATAACTTGAAAGATATCTAATTGTAGATATATCACAAACTGACACAAGAAAAGTATATATTAAGTAAATGGGAATAGTTGGAAGCGGAGTGATTGAACTGGTTCGTTCGGTTCGCGAGTGCGAAAAATATATTCTTTTTCTGTAAGAAAATTTCAATAGCAGTACGTAGTTTGGAAAGCTGACCAGAAATATGACTACTGAAATATGGATGTGCAGCAAATGTCTACCTATCCCTTCAGTGATAAACAGACGTGGCTTTATAAAAAAAAATCCAAGTTAAGCGGAAATGGACCTCCACAATACTAGTTCGATGTAGAATAGTCTTCAAAGCATCCTTCGAAGTCAATTCAATTATTTACATGTCACCATAAGATTGCGAACATCGTTAGCTTATAAACAATCTCGCGATATTATAAACTTATGAAATATTATGAACTGCACCTAACCATTTGCAATTTAACTTATTATTTATCGATAGCTTATAATCTAACAATATCAATTTGTGAACTCATCTCTTATCACATATCTAACATCATATCTATTTTGTTATACAAGTATAAAGAAACTATTTGTGAAGCCTTACCTTTTCGTCTCTTGTCTGAAGGGAGTAGCGTGATAGAGAGTGTTGAAGTAGACCATGTTGTGTTCTCTATGGAAGTTGTGTTGATAAAATGTGCAAGATGAACATTTGCCAAATAGTTACCTAACCTTAACGACCTAATAGAACTCATGATTGAGAAATATAAAAAGCTTTTAAATAATTTTCGATGTTAAGTCGTTTATTATTTTTCATCGGGAGATGATTCTCAATTCAAAGCTAGTCAAAAATGAAAAAATATTACCGAAAATATTTATAAATGCATCCAAATAAACATAATAAATAAAATAAAATGGAATAGACTCCGAACATAAACTCGGGACTATTTTTTACAAGGAATTACATATTTCTTTCACATTTTATTCCTTTCAATATGAACAGTACCATGGTACCCGCGATCTGCGGGCCTCCGTAAATCAGGATTAGCGCGAGTCCAGCCAGTCTCATTTGTGTGTTATTTATAAAGTAAATCCGAGACGCTGCGTCGAGGCCACTGCGTGCGGAAAAATGTATAACTTGGAATTTTTACGATGACTTTTGAAGTTTTTGTTTTTAAATTTTATGGGAAATATTTTAACTGGTCTTAGTATAGTGTAAGACTTATAGGTGTTCTATGTGAATTATGAGACTACAACATAGGTAACTTAATTCACTTGCATTATAGTAATGTGATGGATAACCAGATCTTGACAGCAGTAGTAAGTTTATGGCTGTCTATGGAAATCTGTAAATATACGTTGGTGTGTTGTGGTGTGTGGTGTTGTTGATTCTATGATGTGTTCTACACATTAGACATTCTGACGGCTTGCAATATATTTTGAAAACTGTGATCGACTTCAATGCGCATAAATCATGACTTTATTTTATTTTTATTTTTAAGAACATATGTCGAGAGGAAACTGTTTTAAATTATTAAAAAATTACAAGATTTTCTAATGGATCTCTGGTTGGATTTATAAAAAAAGAGGCCTATACTTCAAAGCCATATCTCAGTACCGTTAGATGTCGCTAGTTGCACAAACTGTAGGACTTTTTCTTTAAGACTTCTATTTTAGAATTAAAGGCGGTTCCCAAACTTTTCATGGGAGTTTCAGTGATGGAGTTACTGCTGAACTGAAGTTACTACTAGCTACTTGGTGAAGTTGTAACTTGGAAAATTTAGTCGTACCACACCTACAGTTTATATACCATTGTTTTAGGGTCGTTAAAATCCTCGAGTACCAAAACGGGAGATGAAACTATAATAATCGGTTCTGAGAGATGTCTCGTTCCTTTTTGAATTTGGTTCCGGAATGGAAGTATAGAAATGGGAAAATAGAAGTATTGTCTTCTGCTGGTAGCCACGAGCCACATCAGCACAATTAAGGATCTTATAAGGAAATAGTGAGGCATGACCCCTAAAATTGTATTCAGCCTAGGCCGTGGAATGGGAAGAGTTATGGATTTTTCCATGTAAGTTTGGTTTTATTATTATTTCCACACCACGTGACTTTTATGGCTTTCATGTTAGTGATTCCTGTTTTCTCTGTTTCAGATGGGTGTAAATTGTTTTACTGTTCCTTGTGTCAAATCATTTAATATTCCATAAAGCTGCTGTGATCAGTAACAGTAAGTTATTGATGAACCACTTCATCAATCTGATCTGACACTTACACTATATACTCGGCGGAGGTGTTTGCCGGACAGTACCAGAGGCTGAGAGAGAAGTCCATCAAGGTTGAGATCTCTAAACTGGTACCTACAGTTATGGTGGCCGTCTACTTACTTCAGTGTATTTTCTTATTATCGCATTAAAGTAACTGAGCGAATCAAATTTATTAATATTAGTAAATTTTACACGACCCTTTAGAAATTATACCTATAGTTGTTATGGCTCATATTTCTGCCACTTATTTTATGTATTTCTAGGTTTATGATAAGTTAAACTTGCAGTAGAACATAGTTGTTTAATTATTTTGTATTCCTTTCAGTAAAGCACGGTTTAGTGGTACCTATAGATTTAAATTCTTATTTATTAATTTCTGGAAGCCGGGTTACCTTTAGAAACCTCTAGCTTTCAAAGTCACAGCCGGAAAAGTGTCAGTCGAATTGGTCTCAACTACCTCCATAAAACATTAAAGATATAGTTAAGGAACAACTAAACTTATCACGTCGGTAATATAATTCACGCCATGTCATATTCGTAGTTAGAGTAGTTATTATAGCTATTAAACAGTAAACTTGAGATCGTAAGGTGATCAAATGTCAACCATAATAATTTTTTTAGGGTAAGCCTCCGCTGTCAGCGAGCTTTATCTCATGATGCGTATCTAATAGGTAGACAGTTGAAATTTGCACTGAATGTGTATTTCTGTTGCCGCTATAGCAACAAATAATAAAAATTAATTAAAAATTAAAGGGGGCTCCCCTATTAGAAACATGTTTTTTTTTTCTCGATCTTAATAATGGCAACGAGTAGTCGCTTGAAATGCTTACAGAGTTTGTATTACTATATTCGCTAAAAAAATTATAATAATACATAGTATTAAATCTTGTACGATGGTGTGGAACCCTACATGCGCGAGTCCGACTCGCACTTAGCCGGTTTTTTTAATAACTTAACACATCTCACACACGGCCTTCTGATCCCAAATTAAGTTTTAAATATTTTGTTTTATTTCATTGACCAGTAAAAGTTGAACCGTCTTTGCAAAGACATTCCGTATCATGAAATACAGCATTTACAGTGAGCGTCTGTAGCTTTTTGTACTCATTTTGACGGAATTTATCAATTAGTGCCTCATACTAATTATAAATTGTAGTTTTATACACTTCTTCTACATAATACTTGAAGTATTCCAAATATGACATTACTCTGTGCGCGATATTTTCTTAAAAAGGGAAAATTATCTTCATGTTTTTGATTAGCTTGTTGGTCTAGTGGTTACTGATCCTGACTGCTGAACCAGATGTCGTGGGTTCGATTCCCACCCAGGACAAATAATTGTGGGATGAGCACGATCATTTTGTTCTCTGTCTGGGTGTAATTTATCTATAATATGTATGTATTTAGTAATACATAAGTATGTTTATCAGCTGTCTGGTTACCATAGTACAGGCTCTGCTTAGTTTGGGATCAGACGGCCGTCTGTGAGGTGTCTTAAGTTATTAATATGTAATGAATACTAGCAAAATTAATCCACCCAATGGTAAGCGGTCCTTGTACCTTATCAACGTACGCGTTGCTAACCCTATTCAACCCTTATTTTCGATAACCCAAAACTATTCAGCGTAGAATAGCAGGTTCTGTTGTACTCAATTATTAGGTGTACTGTTTACATTCATAAATAATTTATATAGTACTAGCTGACCCGACAGACGTTGTCTTGTCTTAACTATGAATATTGAATTCGAATTGGTATAATTATCTAATAAAAAAAAATTATTCCAAAAACATAGTTCCGACCGATGCATCTGTTTTTTTAAACGATATTTGCGGCGCGCATTCTGTCAATCGCACCAACTGTCAAACGACTGACAGTTATGTATGTCAAAAGCGCTATGGTAAACGTTGTTCTGCCGGAACGTAAATAATTAAAGTAAAAAGGAGTTTAGTAACATACACTCGCACAGAAGAAATGTATTTATAAAGATTGCAATACTCCTTTGACATTATAAGGCCCACTTTAACTTACTAAAAGGACCCTAATAAGGTTTGAGGCATTTCTTGGAACAATATAATATGTGTATTTACTATTATGATGTAAAATGTATTCGATATTACGCACTATTGTAAAACAACAATATGTTGTGTAGTGAAAATAGGTTTTATAAACAGAAATGGCTCCTCAATGAGAATAAATGAGACAAAATAATAAAAAAAGCATATGGCGATATAATACTGAATAGTTCATTTGTTTATTGTGTGTGCAAATTGCTGTATAAACTATTGTCCGGCGATGATGTCCGGTTGGTCTGAAATACAAGCGTTGAGCAAATCGCGACCGCTTGTGTTTGAATAATAGCGGGCACCAGTCTTTTTTCCTACTAGAGATCTGATTATGTTTTTTTTACGTTATTAGATACCTATTCTTTTTTTGTTACAACAAAATATATACCTCTTTTAATATGGTTCTGGGATCAAGGTTGAATATTTTTTTAAACAAGGTAATTTGGCTAAGATATATTGGATTGTAATCCACCAATATATATATATATATATATATTGTCTATATTTTGAGGGTGCATGTGACATGTAAATTCTTAACTCTTAACA
The DNA here is from genome assembly GCA_963859945.1 of Euplagia quadripunctaria. Taxonomy (NCBI): domain Eukaryota; kingdom Metazoa; phylum Arthropoda; class Insecta; order Lepidoptera; family Erebidae; genus Euplagia; species Euplagia quadripunctaria. The sequence goes on from OY982563.1 coordinate 2,398,949, forward strand.
TATATTCATTTTGCTAATAGCTAGTAAATACTGCGTGCTAGTGTTTATGTTTGTAAAAGTGTATGCAAAATGAACGTGAGCATTACATACGTCCATGAAGAGTATTTACCGTTTAATTATATAATTAGTCATTTTAGTTAGCCATAAATTGAAGATGTTATAGATGTCGATAGTATACTGCTGACAACTTGGTATGGACAGTTGGCAGTAATAAAAATACGGGACTTTATATTTTTTTATTTGTTATAAAAAAACGCCTCGCTCTGACTTACACCTTACACCACTACTGTAAATGCCCTGAAGCACTACACATGGCAACATACAGTGGATAATACCTTTTATTATATTGCAACACACAACAGGGCTCTTTTCTGGTAATTGTGTGAGGTGATGCTAATTTTAATTATTTTCAAAAGTTCTTTCACAATTTATTGTTCAAATAAATGGAGAACATGGTACATTCTACTTTGTTCTCTTTCGTATATAAGACGAACTAAAATAATATGACATATGTAATTTTTTGCTTTTTATAATTATTTTTTATAGGTTTAGGTATTTTTTTATGGTAAGTGATTACCGCCGCCCATGAGCACCTGCAACTCAAGAATCACAAGTGCGTTGCCGACCTTGAAGGTGGGAGTAGCGGAAGGAAGGGGAGAGGGGAGGAGGAGAGGAGGGAAGAGGGGTAGAGGGAAGGGTTAGAGCCCCCTTTAACCGGTAGGCCGGTTTTCTGTGAGCCCGTGGTATCTCTCTGGTCGAGCCGGCCCATACGTGCCGAAGCATGGCTCTCCCACAAATAAAAGCTATCTTATTTAATATTACAGTTAGGCAAAGCAGGTTCCTGAAATAAATATATATTGGTACTAGTCTGTGCCTTGGCTAAACCAATATATTACTAACACTATAATTATGTTTTCCTCCAAGGTCGTCAGTTCTTCCTGGAGAAATAAATACTGTTGGCAACATTGGCAGTTTTACTAGTATAAACAAATGTCTATTTTACATGATGTTGTAGTTAATGAACAGCAATCGACTTTATTTCTAGTAAATACAGTCTAAAACTCAAACATCGCAAAAATCTTTTTACAAAAAGAATTAAATCTATCAAAGTAATTATTTTATTTATTTATTTGTATACCAACAGCATAGATGACATACATTGTATTCTTACTGTAGGTAATAATAATAAAAGAAGTCGTATGTAATCACGTAGGTGGTAATGTATTAAGCACCCATGAATAAAACCGATAAATGAAGTAAACAATAGACACACAATTACTAAATGTACAATACACGTGTAAAAGTACGTAAATAAAAACAAATGGGCTTAAAACTATTGGTTAAATAAATCCAAGTTAAATTTATAGAGGTAAAAATTATGATAAACAAGGTTAACTGTCCCTAAGACAGAGTTAACTTTTCCCTGTCGGGGGTTGGGGCAGAATGCAATGGCGATTTTCACTCCCCCGAACATGGGCAAACAAGGGAACACCCGGGTGGTTTTTAGTCGGTAAGAGACCGACAGACCCCTTCGGCTCCCCTAAGGGCGGAGGACATCTATAAGGATCTTCCACCTCGTTACAAAAAGAGTCAACTTTAAGATTAAGATTTGACCCCTTGGCGCTGCGTAGAGATGTAGCTTCACTCTGCTCATTTATTCTCTATCGTTTGTACTATGGGGAGTGCTCCGATTGTATAATATTCCTAAAAGTAGTCGTTCTCATATCGATAAACAAATATAATTCAAGCAAAAATTTCTTTCATGAAATGAGTTGAGAAATCCCGACTTTGACGCGAAATATTGCCTTTTGTATGGCTAATGTCCAACAATTGGGTGCATGAGCCCACATTTTGCGCATCTCTGCTCCCGTTCGGCCCTGGCGGGTGTAACGTCGATTCGCTTGAATCGTCACATTGTCATCCGACAAGTAGTTTCGGAAAAATATACCACCCTGTAACTGGCACTAATTTGTACAGGGACGAATTTAGATTTAAGTGAAATGTAAGTGGTGGTTATAAATAAAAAGGTGGACAAAGTTTGAAAAACCTTTTTCGTTATTTAATGTAATATTTTCGCATCTATGAGAATAGTTTAACTGTACTTTTACTCTTTACTATTTTATAACATTTTTGTACTAATTGTGTCGATTTCGAAGGGTATTTATTGCCTGGCTGCCTGGCTCGCGAGCATGTTTTGTATACAATATAAAAGGTTCACAGTATCATGAAGTACTATGCTTACGCAGAATTTTTTTAAATAAATTTCACAGGCTCAACAAAATTTATGCGATTATTTCTGTTGCGAGATTATATTGTTGTACGCTTCCAATAAGCGTCTTTCATTTGTCTACTTACTAATTGACAGGATAGTTAAGTATATTTTTAGTCTGTTTTGTTGTACTCTACTAAATATAATAAAGAATATTAATTCTGTTCCAACACATTTATTGGTTTATTAGCTATAATAACGATAGCAATATCATTTATTTTTTTTTTCTTTTTATTTGAGAAGAAGAATGAAAATTTAATTATATCGATTATTTGTACAAACCTCCTCTAATCAGTAATGGATCCAATTTTAACTTATATAAATTCCATACTTCTATAATTCCATAGCCGTAGTTAGAGCATTAATAATTAGTTAGAAGAGTTGTGCTAAAGAGCAGTGGAAGAAATCAACTAGTTGAACATCATGAGACATGTCCAAATAGCGGAGAATAAAGTTATAGGTTAAAATATATATAGTTCAGTATTTGAGTCTAAATACGGTACTGTAATAAAGGTGCAACCCGTTGCAAAAACAGACAGAAATTGTCCAAAAATTCTAAACGTGATCGGTTCATTGTGTCCACACACCCGCCACAATGGCACACAATGCCCATCCTTAGCCACTCTTTATTCCCAAACAATGCCACTTTTACTAACAATAAATTATAACCAACTACTAAAAGTTTAATTTATCTAAAATTTTCAACCAAAATTCGACTTTCATAATAATACTTAGGAATTATTTTTGGGATTTCGCATTTCACATTATGAGATGTTTCGGAAATGCGAGGTGTTGATCGCGTGTTTGCTAGTTGTCATTGTTACCTACACCCATTGTGCGATTGTTCGAACTTATTGAATGGCATCAATGAGAAACATTTTAATATCACTAAATTATAAACGTCTTCCGTGAGTGATCAGCACAGGAAATGTGTTGAGTTGCTGAGGTATTTTAAAATTAATGTTAAAGAGGATATTAAATAACTCTAATATCGCTCATTTTACTTTTCAGCTTATTCTACACTCTCTCTGATTTGTTATCTTTACCCTAACAGTTACAGTACCTTCTGTCTCATTATCAATAACTAGTAGCGAGTTTTGTGACTTTTTTAACAGCTCGTGGACAATGTCGGTGAATTAAAGCACTTACTGGTGCCTAACTTAATGTAACGCAGTAAGCAAAAATTGCATTATCAAAGTAATGCTCACTAACAGCTGTGTTTTGTAGGGTTGATGTTAATACCTCTGACTAGTGCCCAGTCAGAAGCCTCTAATTTAGTCAAGAATGTGAGCCCCATCTTCTAAATAAGAAGAGCCTGATGGGTTTCAAGCGGGATCTTTGTAAGTGCAGGTAATACACGAATTAGGTGCTGCAATCAATAAGGTAATACAATAAACCTTACACCTTGAACATAATTAATAACCGTTGTTGACAATATAACAGCTTACATTGAAATCAATACCTCCAAAATGATAATATACTTCATCGTCATCATCATCAGCCTATCGCCGTCCACTGCTGGACGAAGGCCTCCCCCAAGGAGCGCCAACTATCCCGGTCTTGGGTGATCCGTATCCATACGCTGCCAGCCACTTTCTTCAGGTCATCGGTCCATCGTGCCGCAGGATTCTAATGTACTTGTCTGAAAATAATTATAAAATTATAACAACGCCACTCCTCTCACTTTTCTGTCCACCCCCGCACAATTTATTGTAATATGAAACTATCCGCACGCATTCATACATCAATATAGACACAAACACTATCTCTGCATGACACATCCGGACCCATACAACACATTCGACAATATCTTTGCATCACTTTTGCAATATTTCAACACTGCTACAATTAAAATTGTACTCGACAGGTCAAGTTACTTTCAGTCCTAAATCTTAACTAATAAATTTCAATACTGCTTTAAAGTATTTGAATGTTAACCATACAGTGGTCAATAATTCCAGTGATTGGACAATTGAGTCATCTTTACCGGAAGTGAAGAGGTTTATATTGTAGGCTGTATTTGCACAATTAGCCACGAATGTAAGAAATAATGGTATTGTGAAATCTTTTGCGTGATATCATAAAGTAACCACATGGTCTTAACAGATGTTTCTATTTTGTAATGCTCAATTATAGCGTTCTTAGGAATTAGAAAGGTCTTTATTAAGTTTCGGATCAATAATAACTCTATCTACGTTTGTAGAATGAACGTGGATCGAAATATGGTCGATCTATCGCTGGATAAGTAATCTTACTATCCTAGAGTAAATGCCATTTTTAATTAAACGGATTATGTGCTTTCTACTTGTGAGTAGGATTATCAAAGTTCTTTAAGCCTGCTTATAGATACCGGTAACCACTTACCACTTTACTTGCTACCAGTGGTTTAGAAAGTCGCGCACAGTTAGATACACTAATTGTATATTTACTTACACCAACGCAAATTACGTGTTTCGATATCGAATTGCGGAAAACAGCCCGTTGTTAATCTAACATAATAATCTATATGTAAAATTATGAATTATGTAAGTATAATTATGTAAGTATGTTTTTGTTCACTATATGTTACTTTTGATCATTTGAATTTAACATTGAAACTATCTTTTTCGGGCACATTATAATAAAATTAATCTAAATTTACCTACATTCAAATATGGAAGATAAATCAAATTTAAATTTACATAAAACAAACATAAAAGATCTTTAAAACTCTAAAAGAATAATGAGTAAACAAATACAAAACTATTTATCAAAAAATATTTTTAAACTTTTTTGTTCGTCATTATGTCAAATGGATGAATAAAGAAATTCTCAAATGAATAAGGTGTAAATTCTAAATTCAAATCATTACAACTATTCACGCTACTTCAAAATAACGGTACCTCTGAAAGACTCAGCATTGCATCAATAAAGGAAGCAGCAACTGGCCATCATTCAATAATCAAAGACTATATTCTACTACATAACATTGAATAGACTCTCATTCTTTAGTCCAACAGCCAGAACAGAATCTGATCATCCATTCAGTCACAGATAAGAACGGAAATACTGTAAGATCACTAAAGCTTTCCGAAAATAGCAAGACAATGCTTTGCATATTGTTTAACTAAACCGTGGAGCTACTTAAGCCTTCCTCTACATTGTTGGGCGGTGCATCAGAAGCAGTCTATCTAAGACAGTCCTTATCCGTGTCATTCACAAATATTTACAAATGCGGATTTAAGCCGTGACAATGTTTCATTCATAAGCATTCTCCATTCATGTTTGTCTAGGATCTAAGAGATGCGATGTTACTATAATCCTCTGCTGTCCGGTTAGTTAAGGTTTATTCTATAAAATCGTTGTCTCCATGTTTGTCTGCTTTTTTTTTTGCGCTCTATTCCCTTGTTTTGTAGATTGTTTAAACCAAAAAAAAAAACACTATATTAAAATAGCTTTTAATTTATTTTTTCAAGAGTAAAACATAATGTAATATTTTTGAATGATTATTTTTTTTGTACTTTGTATAGACTTCTGTAGATATGAAATCGTTATCACTACATATTATAAAACAAAGTCCCCCGCCGCGTCTGTCTGTCTGTCTGTTCACGATAAACTGAGAAACTACGATTAACGTAAAAGTACGATTACTGATTAGATCTTGGTTTAAAATATCATTATTTAAATAAATGCTATTATTATAATATCAATTGTACATATTCACTGTTAAATATATTTCATTCACAATTTCAAACTCTTTCGAAGAATCGACTAACCTAAGTCAATCAATATCAATAGCACTGGCTGTACATAAAATGGTATTTCTTCTTTTGATTCCATTATTAAACTCAAAATTGGAACTCTTTCATTAATTTAAATCTCTTTTCATGGAACACCTTTCGAACGGGACCTACGCTTAACATTGAATTATAAAATTTCGGAGGCGGTTTTGAGTAGACTTAGCGGCACCAGGATTATCCACTCTTGTCTGAAGTTTCATTAACATGTAGTAATACTTTTTTCAAATCTTTTTCTACATTTGTCAGTTGAAGTGTAAACCGGGTATTGTGTACAAAGTTGGATTAAGGAAGTACGTCTGGGTTGATTTTTTTATTTGGATTTAGTGTCTCGGGAATACACTTTTTCAATAAAACCTCGTCATTTTGTTTACTATTGTACTTTGTACGTATAGTTTCAATACTAAGCAACTTACTATTTTATTATTTTATCACAATTGACATCTTTAAATCTAAACAGTACCGTGAGGATACTACATTTTTTTTTATGTATGTTGTATGTATGTGTGTATGTATGTAAAGATTTCCGTATCAACCATTATCATTAAACTTTTTTGTTTTTCTTTTGTGTAATCTTACTAATATTAAAAAAAGCGAAGGTTTGTGAGGATCGATGCATGGATGGATGTTTGTTACTCTTTCATTCAAAAACGGCTGAACGGATCTAAGTGAAATATGGCACAGAGATAGATTATAGTCTGGAATAGCACATAGGCTTTTTTGTCCCGGAAAAAATTACTGTTCCTGGATAGGTTTCACCAAAATTTTCACGCGAACGAAGTTGCGGGCAACAGCTACATACAAATTTTATACGGGAAGAATGTTAAATCTAAAAAGAAGGTGTAATATACAATCAAAATTTTATCGAGTCCCGTCCCATGATTTATATAGCAGTGACATGAATCAAATTCTATTATTTTATATTTCATTAGAAAATACATATTTTTCTTTTTAATTTACGAGTAGGTAATATTTATAATTTGAATTTCAAATTTCATGAGGTGAATGTAATGAAAAAAGAATCGGACTATATTGAAAATAAATAATGTTATTTTTAATAGGGACTTAAAAATAATTAGTTCCCGATTCTACAGGGAAATAATTTATTTCCTAAAATATCTTAAAATTGACTTCCTGTTTACAAACAAAGAAAGGAGACCGAAACAAAAGAAAATGTTGCCAGTGGTAAAATATTGGCTGTTGAAAAGTGAGTCGGAAATGCAGAATGTCGATGAATACATTTACCTGGGCCAGATAGTATAGTCCTTCGATAACAGGCAAGAAAAATAAATCGATCAACGCATTGATAACGTGTGGAATAGCTGCTGGTCCTACAAACACTTTATAAAGAGTGACTTACCAATCTTTAAAAAACACCCACGCCTATACATTACCTGTCCTGACCTACAGAGCCTAAATGTGGTCCCTTACTGCGCGTCAAAAGTACAGACTCGGGGTTTGTCAGAGGGCTATAGAATGGTATCAAGCGCCTGGATCATGTGAGAAATGTGGACTTGCGTGCCATGACAAGAGTACCCAACAGACGCAACCGAGGTAACTGCCACATTAAAGTAGAACTGAGCCGAACAAGTTAGCCGTATGAATCCGATGTGGAAAACGTCGTCAGGGACCTCAATGCCCTTAATAAGGACTGGTGGCAACTCGCTAAAGATCGAGATGGGTGGACATGGAAGGGTTGATGTCTACTACTGGGCAAAGCCTCTGCCCAGTAGTAGACATCAACGGCTAATATAAAGAAGCGATTTAAGTGATATATATTTTATTTTATTTATTTATTTATTTATAACTTTATGCACATTTGGTACATTGGCGGACTTAATGCCTAAGGCATTCTTTACCAGTCAACTATAACTATTCAAATATTAATTACGTCCTGAATTACAAACACGAAACTTTTTTAATTTTATTCGATTAATATTTACATAATCGATATTAAATAGTCTACATTGCAATACTGGCAACACTACAAATTATAATATCACTAACTATTTGAGTGATATGTGCTGTCTGATTCTAATTGTTTCTATCATGTTACTTGTCCTTTGTGGTTTTTCATTGATTTTAGCGTTAGAGTAGATTAGAGTTATTTTACCAATTTTCTCTACGTATTATGGATACTAACGATCTCTGAATACCTGGATTCCGATTTTTGCCTCTGATTGGACTTTTTCTAACAGTGATGGGACAGCTCGACTCCGCTCGATACCACGGCCTCACCGGCAGAAAACCGGCAGTGAAGCAATGCTTGCATTGCATTTCGCCGTGTGAGTGAGGTTACCGGAGGCTCTAACCCTTTCCTGTCCCCTATTCCTGTTCTTCCCCTTCCCCCCTCCCCCTATGTTACATATTATAGTAATCTATGGTCCTCAGATCAGTAGCATAGACCGTAACGTAATAGAATGACAGTGCACTCTGTGTCTATGGTCAAGTAATAAATGGTGTCTTACCAAGAGTCTTATCTTACCTAATCAATTATATCCTCAACACAACATGGTGTCAGAAGTAAAAAATAGCAAGATAAAAACAGTGCCATAGGAATCTATCTTTTAAGAATTGGGAGATGAAACTCAGAATATATCTAGTAGCTATGGGTTTAGAAGAGCTAGTGGAGGATATTAAGAAAGAAATACAAAATACGTTAAAAGACAAAATCATACAAAGACTCGAGGAGCCAACAGAATGGGTAAGTTCTATTGTTTTGACTTCTAAGAAAAATGGCAAACTAAGATTCTGCATAGATCCTAGGAAACTTAATGAGGCACTTATGGGGTTACATTTGGCAATCCCTACATTAGATGAAATCAAGTCAACTTCAGCTAGTGCAAAATACTTTACAACTCTTGATGCCAATAGGGGTTTCTGGATGCTACAATTAGACGAATACTCATCTAGACTCTGTACTTTTATCACTCCGGAAGGTAGATATCGTTTTTTGCTACTACCATTTGGAATAAATGCTGCCAGTGAAATATTTCATAGGGAAATGAAAAGGAGGTATGAGGATATACCTGGTGTTAAAGTTATGATGGATGATATTTTGATTTATGGACACAATAAAGAGAAATATGCCTACATATTGGAAAAAATGTTAAATAGAGCCAGGCAATGTAACATTAGATTTAATAAAGAGAAATGTAACATATGCAAAAATGAAAAGAAGTATTTAGGGCACATATTTAGCCAAGATGGTGTGAGAGTAGATAACGATAAAATAAAAGCCATTTGTAACATGCCAAATCCCACCAATCTGACTGAATTACAGAGATTTATGGGAATGATCAATTACTTAGGTCCATATATAAAAAATCTATCACAAAAAAATATAGCCCTCCGATCATTATTGTCAAAAAATGTTGTTTGGAATTGGACTTCAGCTCATAAGTCAGAATTTCCTGTTTTAAGCTCCAGCTCCTGCTCCTGTTTTAATTTATTTTGATCCCAGGAAAGACATAACTCTGTCAGTAGATGCATCTAAAGATGCGACGGGTGCAGTTATTCTACATGATTCACAGCCAATAGCTTATGGATCAGCATCTCCATGTCAAAAAAATTACACTCAAATTGAGAAGGAATTACTTGCAATTTTTTTCGGTTGCACTAAGTTTCATCAATATGTTTTTAGACAAAAAAAATTAGTTGAAATGGATCATAAACATATTGTATCATTGTTTAACAAGCCTTTATATGACATTTCTGCACGTTTGCAGTTTGTTTGAATTTTGTCTATCAGGTCATACTTTACAATAAAAAATTATAAACATGTAGTAGCCAGCTTAGTATATAAAGCGTCAAGTGTAGTCATATCAACTTTTATGCGTGAAAATATAATTAAACAATTGCACAACAATGGTAATTTAGGTATAAAAAGTTGTCAACGTCTAGCTAAAACAGTAGTCTACTGGCCAAAAATAAATAATGAAATCGGAAAACATATATACTTGTTCTTTTTTTTTTATTTAAAAAAGACAACTCCCGCATTAGGAATTACTCCTGTGTCGCGGGGGACTTTACAAACATACAAACAACGGACACAAAGAACACCCAGACTCGGGTGGGAATCGAACCCACGACCTATGGCATAGCAGTCAGGGTTACTAGCCACTAGACCAAACGGCCAGTCAACAAAAAACTTGTGTCAGGTATGTTTTACTTTTCGTAGAAGCAATTCAAAATAACCTATTATTCAACATGACCACAAACTCAGTCCTTGGTATAAAGTAGGAATAGATTTATTTGAATTCAATCAAAAGAAATATTTAATTGTAACAGATTACTTCTATAAGTATGCAATTTTAAATAATTAATCTACGGGTACCAGTTAGTTCTGTTATACAACAATGGACTGCTCCTCTTGGTTTTAGACATGAGAAAATCAGTTATCTTGCCTAATGGCAAATGTTTTCAGTTATATTTGTATTATCAGTCAGTCATTCTGATCATCTGTGTGATGCATGCTTGAATCTTGCAAATGATCCTTTGAGAAACGACAATCTTGGAAATGATCTTACTAATCCGGGTCATCAACGTGTATAAATGATATAAAACTTATATTACCTAAATTTTACACAGTGCACATTTGTTTGCCGATATTTTAATTGTTTATGATGAATAAATAAATAATAAAAATATAATTTGGTTTTTATTTACAAGATTGCTATTTCCTTCGCAACTGCCATTAATCGTCTTGATATTATGATATTTGCTTGCTGATTCCTGACAGACTCAATCAAAGAATACTATTATTATACAAAATAATAATATAGTTATACCTATTTATCAAAATGATGTCTCTTTCGATCCCCTATAATACTGTCTAACAATACCCTAACTTTTAGTTAGATGATTTCCAATATCTGTGCCATGCCTTAGAACAAGTCTATAATCTTAATAGCCCTAGAATCAGTATGTTTTGATCTACAAAACCGGCTAGATACTATAAGTGTAACGGTTAGGCTCAAAATCCTAAGGAAGCTCGCCGACCTTCTTTTACTAGGTACCAATAAATTCAATGTGTTTATTACACAAGTAAGGTACATAACAATTATTATCGTTGTAGAGCGAAAACAAGCTGAACCATTTTGTTATTACTATTCTTTTTTATGCATACGTGTCATCTGAGGGTAAGGGACTATCGCCACTCATGGGCACCTGGAACTCGAGAGTCACAAGTGCATTGCCGACCTTTAAGGTGGGAGTAGAGGAAGACAGGGAAGAGGAGGAGAGGGGGCAGAAGTGGGGGAGAGGGGCAAGAGAGAAGGGTTAGAACTTCCGATAACCTCACTCATTAGGTGAAACACAACGAAGCTTTGCTTTACTGCCGGTTTTCTGTGAGGCCATGGTATGACTGCGGTCGAGCCGGGCCATTACGTGTACAAGATTGGCTCTCCCACACACACACACACATTCTTCATTGTTCAATGAAAGTTTTATATTTTCTTTTAAATCTAAATGAACGAGTGCTTGCCTGCAAAGTTAGTTACAGAAGAAGATTATTGAAGTTTTCACTATTAAAAACTAAGGAGAAAGTTCATTTAACAGTTCAAGGTAATGCGAGACAAAAAGATAATTATGAAAACTAAGTTACTAGTAAGAAAAGCTCTAACAACTAAGACACTTATATCAAGGATCATCAAACATCACAAGTACCATCCGTTTTACAGCAAGAAATTTGAGCAATCGCACCCAATTCAGAGGCTAACTATTATCTTAGCTAGCTTAAATCTTACTAATATTATAAAGGCGAAAATTTGTGAGGATGGATGAATGTTTGTTACTCTTTCACGCAAAAACGGCTGAACGGATCTAAATGAAATTTGGCACAGAGATAGATTATAGTTTCGATTTTATCCTCGAAAATTTACGGTTCCCGTGGGATAGATTTCAACCAAATTCTACGCTAACGAAGTCGCGGGCAACAGCTGGTCGAGTTTTATAAAGGCAAAAGAAAAAACTAAATAGTTTATTATCTTTTTTTTCGCTGTTTTTTAATCGGTTTCACTAGCTGGAAGGAGCAATGATTCTCCCAAAAAAGAAGGCTATCATTGCTGTTGCCCAAAGTCACGTGAGGATGTTTTCTAACCAAATAATACCAGCTATATATATATAAAGAGTATATAGATCGAGAAATAACATCAAAAATTTTCTTTCAAAAATAGCTATTGATAAATACGGGTCACGGAACGGGCACAGCTAGTATGTATTAAAAATAATTTTCAAGCGATTTTAACTATTGAAGTGAAACTTCTATAAAATCGTTGTGATTTGAAAATTCGATGACACGAAAAAGCGACACCAAAAAGAGACAAACATATTCATAAATAGGAAGGCCTTTTTAACGTTGTATTCTAAGCCGTCCAGAAGAATGGCAAAAATAGTAATGTACCTTAAGTATAATAAAATAAATAGATTAGAATTTTCAGTCTACCTCTGTTTAGGGTGATGTGTTAGGAGTTCGTCGCGAGACGACCTCTTTCGCTCGTGATTCTTCGTGACAACACGTTGTCTAACAGCTATCGCCGTTATAGTATTTATGTACGTCATATTCTAGAATTCTAATATTTGAAACCCGCTGGAGTGAGTTCTCATAGTACAGTAATAACTCCTAAACTCTTAAATTCTTAAACTATTAAATTCCTAAGCTATTAAATTCTAAACTATTAAAATAGATATATAGGTAGGTAGAAACAGACACTCGCGCCCCAACAGATAAGTCATAGGTAGACTTTAATCCTTGAGTTTTTTTTCGGCGTTTCTTCTCAAGGTTAGTCATAGGTAACGCCGGCACCATCTAGCTCTTCGTCTCGAGCAACAACCTAAGCCGAGGTCCTAACCAGGTTGCCGCAAAAGTAGTATAAGGTTCGGAGCACTAGGCTCACCGTCAAGCCCGCGTAAAGTTGTACACAGCCACACGGCTTACAACTAAAGTTCGAAACGAAAATTCTTAAACTATTACATTCCTAAGCTATTATATTCTAAACTATTAAAATCCTAAACTGTGTTATTTTATAGCCATTAACTTCTATTGTAAGGTGTTCTACCCACTTAACTTTTATGCTGTCCTAATTCCTTCCGTTGGGACACTGACCTTTGCCTATCCTCTGTGCCGTCTAAAGCAGTTCTCTCATGCCTCCCTTTTTGGGGGTTCCAGGTTCCAAAACTGCAAGCTGCTAGTACCAAGCTCAAGTTCCGCGTACGGAAGAGCTACCTGCGTCTCAACCACCGCTTAGAAGCCGAAGTTGCTACCAGCTCTCAGGACTGCGGTCCTACCAGCCGCGGGCCCAACTTCACTGCGGGCTGTGACTATCTACCTTACGCCCTGGTGCAAGAGGACTGCCTACTGCGGACACTATTTTAGCTAAGACCAGTGTTCCCTATTTGTATTGAGACGTGAGGCGGTCGCGAGAAGATTGGCTACATTAATTACAAAGAAGCTAACTGGGTTAACTAGTTTTTTTATGTGTGGTGGGTGAGGGGAGCTTCCTCCGCCGCACAATACAAATTAAAAATTGCCTAGAGTACACATATAATTCCATCAGCTAAAAATGAATAATTGTGGAAGGATATTCAAATTAAAAACATGAAATCAATTAATTATTCAACGGTTGCTGTTGTCATAAGTTCATTCATTATGTGACAGGCTCCGTATCGGTTGTCACTACGTTCCAGGCGGATATAACCATTTTCACCATATGAAGTTCCCCACGAGGTCTTGACACTCCAGTAAGGATTACCGTTTTCTGAAATAAATATAAATAGTTGTCAAATGCTAATATGAGTATATGTTTTAGATACAGCTTTTTAATTAAATAGTCTATTTCAATCATCTAATTTTCTATTTAACCCTGCAGTTTTAAGCTGGTTTTAAATATTTTTCAATTTGAGACCACTAACAAGTAAGTTGTGTAGGGTATACTTTCTTATTGTGCCTAGTGTCATACAATCCTAATTTTCTGCACGCTCTGATCGCATAAAGCTAGATAATATTTATGTAAAGGGATGACGCAAAGCACAAAAGAGTAGTCTCATGTTTAGAACTTGTTGGTTTTAATCGATTTTCTTTAGCATCGCTTTGAGAATAGCAATTGTTGTGTACTGCACTATTATAACTAACTGGATACAGTTGCCCGTGATCACAGAGTTGCAAATCTGCATTTTTTTTTTAAATCGGCATATTTTTAGAATCTGCATATGACTGACGATTTAAAAAGGTAAATAGCTATTTTTTATTGTGTTAGAGATTGATTCATTCTGTAAGTATCATTTGAGCCCATCGTCGATTATCATGTCTTAAATATTTGATGGAAGGGTCATGATCTATAGAGCAATTACAAAGTAAATGAAATTTCTTTAACATTTTTTAGCATCAATCTCAAGTTCGGAAAAAACTTAAGATAATGTCTTCTATAAACACTGTCGTTGTTACTAACATTACATGGGCTTGCCTGAAATAAAAAAAAACATTTTTGAAAGTAACATTTTCTAAATTAATTCAGTTTTTTTTTTTAAATTTAAATAAAAGTAAAGCTTATAGAATTTAATTATTCAACGGTTGCTATATTGGTAGCATATTTTTTATTGTATGGGTTGAATTAGGTCAGCAGCTTTTAACTGCCCTCAGAGTGTAGTTTATGCTAAAACAGAGCTTAACGGTTTGAGCTTGATCTTATTACATCGAGTTAACATGATCTAGCGAGTAATTAATTTGCGCTCCAGTCTACCTTTAAAGCCGTAATGTCTATGTAGACACAAATTATAGTTAAAATTGAGTATTACCTGTTCCATATCCTACCAGGAGTGCACCGTGATAATCGAACGCAATCACGCACATCCAATCCGGAAAAATTCCTTCCAAGTATAATTGTAAAAAACTACTCTGTAAAACTGATAAATACAAGTTTAAAATAAAACTTAAAGGTAAAAAAACATTAACATAAACAAAATATACAAGATTTTTTTTTACGTGTGTATTTTTTTTTGTTGTTTTTGGCACGCATAATCGACTATCAGCTACCTACTACAGCTAGCAGTGTAAGTAAATGTTGGGATTTATCTCTCCCTTTCTGAGAATTTCGATCTCTGCAAAGACTCCCGTAGACGTCCGAAGACAGAATTTGATAACAATGAATTTAAAAACCATAGAAGGAGCAAACGTAATCTTCAACATAAGGTATAAAATGATATTAATTATTTTGCTTCTCATTGGAGATATTAGAAGAATAATCTTGAACGATAACAATAATAATGAGGAAATTCTGAGTCGAATTGTGATGAAAAAGTGGACTGTGTACAATAAAAATAAACGTCCGTCTCCTCAACATACCGCATAGCAAATCATCTGAAAACTCTCTTTGCATGTTCCCTTTGAACACTTGTGGTTTGTTTACAGCCAAGTACGCTATTACGTACAGGTTACAAATAGCCTGGTAAACCTCTGTATTGTTTGGCAATTGATTTATACATTGGATAGTAAAACTATTAAACTTACCGACAGCAATTGGTCCAGTCTTATACAAAAGTTGCTTGAGTTTTTCCTGAGACGTAAGGTTATATGAAGT
Source organism: Euplagia quadripunctaria (assembly GCA_963859945.1). Taxonomy (NCBI): domain Eukaryota; kingdom Metazoa; phylum Arthropoda; class Insecta; order Lepidoptera; family Erebidae; genus Euplagia; species Euplagia quadripunctaria. Next base: position 2,414,569 of record OY982563.1, read on the forward strand.
ACAATCAGATACCTTGGCTACAATTTTACTTTCGTCTACTCTGCATTCACCTTGTTTACCTTCATACTTATAGTCTGATTCCTTCATTTGGCCCCCTTTAGCAATAAGTGCCCTATGGAAAACCAGTTTACGTTAGATGCTTTTTCCAAAAGTCCGGTTTATTGTGATCACCGAGCGTATTTAAAGGTGACAAAGTATTCTTTTTACACGGAATTTTCAAAATGTAATGGTTGTAACAAACATTGGCATTGTAATGATAACATCAGCAAAAGAATCTAAGTGATCATAATGGCTTGACACCAATTAATCACATAATCTTGGCACAGATTGGATGTTTAAATTAATTAAGTTCAAGTGTGAATAGCTAGCTTATTTGATTTTTTTATGGTTTTTATACTGCAAACGAGTAGACGGGTCACCTGATAGTAAGTGACTGCCGCCGCCCATAGGCACCTGCAACTCAAAGGTCACAAGTGCGTTGCTGGCCTTTAAGGTGGGTGTAGGAGAAGAAAGGAAGAGAGGCAGAAGGGGTAAGGAGAGAGAGAGGGAAGGGTCAGGGCTGGCCTTTAAGGTAGGAGTAGGGGATGGGGGCGAGAGGAATGGGTGAGGGCCTCCGGTAACCTTACTTACTCGGCAAAACACAATACAAGCATAGCAATGCCTCAAAATCGGCAGTGAAGCATCACTGGAGGCCATGGTATCACCCCGGTCGAGCCGGACCTTACGTGCCGAATAATGACTCTCCCACGAAATAAAACAGGTAGTAACAGGAACGTGTGGTCATTTTTTAAGTTCGTTTAGTAGAGAGAAGGCTTAAAAAAATGAAACCATATATTTAATACCAAGGATACTAATAGCATGATCCCGTTTTTTCTGCAAATATCTAGCTTAATCAACTATTTATCAGTTCCAAATAACGCTACTTAAATTTTACCATATCTTTCTGTAACAACCTGTATAATATTATAACTAAAATATAGTATTTATATTGTTTATGATTACTTGAAAGCTGAAGTCATCAAGCCGCCGTCACATCCGTTAGACTTATTATCACAGTCAACAAGTTCTTGTTCAGCAAATGGTAAAAGCTCGCCATGTTTAATGAAGTACTGGCCCTAAATGTGACCTGAAATATCATACATTAATACATCAGGGCCACAAGGGCGTAAAGTCTATGTAACTGTTAATACCTTACACCTTTTGAGCCACCTTGTTCTAGGAATACAAAGCCGTTTCCGTACTCCTTGAACTATGCATTTAATGTAAGTATTATATTATGGTTACAGCTATTACAATCGTTTTACCATTAATATAAATATTCTGAAATCAATTTCATGAAGTTAAATGAATAACTCAATCATACAGTTTAAAGATGCAGATTTTTTAAAGGGTATTTTATATCAGCGTCCGTAGGCCTTTAACTGCATAAACAATATCTTCATGCACCCAGGAGCTACTTGTCTCTTCGCTCATCTCTAATACATAGGGTACACTGAAAGTGCTGCGCTCCTGGCCGCTCATAAATGTTTGAATTTCGAAAGTTATATTTTTTTAAACATAAGCAACTCAATCGTTGATTAAAAAAAAATGGCGGGAAATCGCGTATCAATTGTTTTTTATCACAAGTTGGAGTTCGTCGTCCGTAGCAAAAATGTAATTAACGCGAGAAGATTTTAGAGCGATGATTTTAAAAGTTCACTGCTTTTGGGAGGGGTACACCTCATTTGCACCGTAAGGCAAAGTACACAGAATTTGATCATGACCGTGTTTCTCTCCATCATGAAATTTGTGGAGGTTGGCCCTCAACTACGATCGCTGAAGAGAATGTGGTTACTGTTAGGCAACTAATTGAAGCAAACCGGCGTATCACCTGTGAGGAGATTCAAGAACATTTGGGGATTGGTATGAGGCAAATTAAAAAAATCTTAGATCATCATTTAAAAGTTAGAAAACTTTGTTGCCGCTTGATTCCTCATAAACTCACCGCAGAACAAACATGGACTCGTGTTGATTGATGTAAAAAAATGTTGTTAAAGTAGGATGATGGACGTTCAAATGCTGTATATGATATTGTGAGAGGAGATGAAACATGTATAAATTGTTACATGCCGGAAAGAAAGCAACAGTCTTCTGTATGGGTGTTCGAAGGTGATAGCAAACCAACAAAATTGAGGCAGGCGAGAAACGTAGGAAAAAAATTACTGCGTTTTTTTCTCCCGGACGGTTCCTATCTGCACGATCCCACTTGAAGAACAAAAAACAGTTAATACTGAGTGGTACACCAACATTTGTTTGCCCAGTGTATTTGAAAAACTTAGGGAAGAACGATCAAAAAGTCGCATCCTATTGGACCATGACAATGCTTTGGCGCACACCGCGAACAAAACAAAGTCATTTTTGGCTTCTGAAAAGGTAGAGCTAGTGACCCATGCCGCACATGTTCCAGACCCTGCGATTTCTTTATTTTCCCAAAAATGAAAGATTTGATGAGAGGCATGACATTTACGGGGTCTGAAGAGGCGGTGACAGCTTTCCACCAACACGTAAAAAAACATGCCCTTAGACCAATGGTCCTCATGTTTTCAAAAATGGTTTGACCGAATGAAAAAGTGTTTTAAATGTAATGAAGAATACTTCAAAAAGCAGTAAAAACATTACTTTACAGTAAATTGTTTTGTTAATGAGGTACGCGAAACGTAAATGTAAACTTTTATATCCGTTAAGTATAACAAGAAAAAGGCGTAAAAAGAAAATACTAACCAGTTGCACTAAAGGCCCAGCAAGATCCACAATCACCTTGGTTTTTTACTGGAGTGACAGCTTTGTTATCGCGCCAATCAAAGGATTCTGGTGCGTCTATGCATCTGATATCTTCATCGATCACCACAGTAGCGCATAAATCATAATCTTCATCTGATTCGCCACGTAAGCATGTATGTTTTGCGACGAATTCTTCCGCAGTCAAGTTCATAAATTTAGTTATACCTTTAAATGTATTTATATTTAGTAAATGTGTGAGTAGAATGTTCAGAGTTAAGTAATAAAGATTAAAATCCAGAGCTCTTTCTATGCTCCGATGTCGCACATGTATTTATTATGTTCCACCATATTTATTAAGACAAGTATAGTATATTTCTTGCAGTGCTACATTCGGTTATGGGAAAACTAAACTAGAAAGAGGTCGGCTTAAATATAAACAATAATTACATAAGTCATTTAAGATTTGCCGACGATATAGTTCTGATGTCTGAAAGTACATACAGTATAGCGTCACACCGCAAGTCAGTATGTAGGTCTAGAGATAAATCGCAGCAAAACCAATATTATGACGAACAGCATTAAAAATCCTATATTTAGTTTAATTTTAATTTAATTATATTATACCTAGAAAATGAACAGCTGGAGTATGTTGACACTTTTATCCATCTCTGTAAACTAATTTGTTTCGATAAGTACAGAAACGAGTATGAAATAGAAAGGAGAGTTTCAAAGGCCTGGAAAAAATTTTGAAGCTTAAAAGAAATTTTAAAGAGTAATATGTCGATGAAAGTTAAACAGAAAGTCTATTAAGATCTATCTGTATGTTTGTTTTCAGTACCATGTTAGGGGGCCGGCTCAATAGAGACATCCCAATTTCAGGTCATCCTTAGTTATTTTGTCAGGTGCTGATCTTTTTTCTGGTTTCAATCTAGCAACAATCTTTGTACCTTATTCTCCCATCATTAACCTATGGGGCCAAACCTGGAAGTTTACCCATCGTATAAAATCAAAAATTAGAACCTGTCAAAGATGTATGGAGAGAAGTATATTAAAAGTTAAAAGAATATAAAACATATCTTATAAAACTATTAGAAAAAATACAAATATTACCGATGCCCTGAGTTACTGTAAAAAACCTAAAGTGGCGCTGGGCAGTGGCGCTGGGCTGGGCATATAGCTAGACTGACAGAGGATCGATGGACCCAGAGACTGACTTCTTGGAAGGGACCACCAGGTACGAGGGATAGAGGCAGACCAATGTCCGGTGGGCAGACGACATAGTACAGGTGGCTGGTAAGAAATGGATGAGTACGGCGAATAATAGGGAGACTTGGAAGTGTCTGGAGGAGGCCTTACCTTCGAGTGACGAGGGGTTCTTACTATAAAACATTGAAAAAAGGGATTGTAGTACATACGTAGTATCGTAGTCGTAGTCACGAGGTCAAATATACGACCCTAAAATATAATTACACCTTTTTGTAACATCACGCATATACATTTTATGTAAATACATTTACACATAATAGATAGATAGGGCGGTCTTATCGCAGGCTACGATCTCTCCCAGACAAACTTAAACAATCACATTACTAACTTAGATTGGACAATAGCTATAAATTTAAAACACGCCCGACTCGAAAATCCCTTCAACGATTACAAAATGCCTTACATAATTTTGGAAAAGAGCTGATACTATTAGACTGCCTGATCGATATTAACCAAACGAAACTAAAATACACCGCAAGGAAACTGGCTTTCAAATTAAAAAAACCGCATCGAAATCGGTACATCCGTTTAAGAGCTACGATGCCACAGGCAGACACACACAGACATCGACGTCAAACTTATAAGTACTAATAACACCCCGCCGTTTTTGCGTCGGGGGTTAAAAATACATATTGTAATTTACGAGGCTAAAGCTGAATAAACGAATAGTATAATTACCGAAGACAGCGTTCGTGTTTTCTTTATTCAAGCGGTTAGCCTCCTCTAAGTTCTTCTTGAATATTTGAAAACGAGTTTGCTTCTCAATTTTGTTGTCGTATTGTTTGCCAAAATTATTTATAAAGTCGTTAAAGTGTATCTCGGCATTCTCTGGAGCAAAATACTCTACAGATTTAGCGAATGCGCTCACGCACAAACATGCGGTAATCAGAAACAACGCGTACATTCTTGATTTGTCAGTTACCTCGATGGTTCTATTATGGCTATTTACTTCTTTTATATTTACTGTGAACTGAAACTATGTATTTATCAACACGGTAATGCAATAATTGGTATTAAAAGCACTTATGATAATAAAACAATTTATATGGGTATTTTTGCCTTATCATTTTAATTTGTACGAATGCGTTAAATGAAATTTGTTGTTTTCTTGAATACCAATTTAATATTGTTAAGTAATGTGAAGTAGTAACCTGGAAGTTAGCGGACTCGGAGGAAATTTCGCAACATTCGCAGCTGTGAATCAATCATCTGACAACTCACAACATCATGGATCCAGTGTAAAAGACTGAATTCAATATTTGGTATTTGAAGCACGTGTGATAATAAACTTTATCTATTTATTTTTGCGTTATCATTTTCATATTTTAATTTAAAAGTATGTGTTAAATGCAAAATGTTTTATTCTTCAAGGTGTAAGGACAAGGCAAGGGCCTTAATACATGAAAATAACCTACATAGTAGTAATTGCCGGGTCGATTCCAGCGTACAGTACATGTTTTGAGCCGATCCGTTACGCTAATTGACAATAACTGGCAATGAGGGTTTTTTGGAGAAATCTTAGGTGACCTGGTGGTGACAAGAAATTCCGCATGTCAGTTAAGTCCCTATCTAAGTAGGTGGGGGACCTACTTAGATAGACAGGACTCACCCAGTAAGCTCAAGAATGATAAGTATCATTGGACCGCGAGTAAGCTGTTTCTACCAAAGTCAAGTCTGACGTTGGTTAGTTACATGAAATGATGGTGTTGTTAAGAACGTTTTCTGATCCGATCTGATCCATAAACTGGGTATTGAAACGCAAGGCTATCAAACTTATTAATATAATGAATAATGTAATAATGAATAATAAAATTCAAATCACAAAACTTTTTATTGAGAATCACTAAACATGTCGGTAATAATATTAAAATCAAAAATTAGTCATATTATCATCAATTGAATAATAGCTAATAAGTAGTGTTCGTTTTTCAATACTTGGATTGTGTATTTTTTTATTGTATCAACTATTTTACTACATATGACAGGACCCACGCCAAAAACATTTTTCTAAGTGAGGGGGTATCATAACTACCCACATGCAATTAATTGATCTACATTGCTTTTTATGGGATCGATTCTTGAGTTTCACGAAAACCCATATTTTAAAAACCTATGTACATGGAAATACATAACTGACAGTCGATATTCATAGTTAAGACAACGTCTGTCGGGTTAGCTAGTAATATATATTCACATCCATGTTACATAACATCCCAGTTAAGTGTAAAATAATGGCAATTATAAAAAAAAAAATGGAAACGGTTCGGTGGCTTTTTATACATCATTATCTGTGCTCCCGCGCAGATATGACGCCTGACGCCAGTCTAGTGACAGATAGCTGTCATACTAATATAATAAAATAACTGGAATACATGCTATTTTTGCAACAACTGGCTGATTATGTAACGTTTGTTTTGTATCAGAGTGTAATTGTAAAATTAGGTGTATAGTTCATGTCATGTTTGTTTGTACTTTTATATTACCGTATTACTTTTGGGTGTGTGTGAATTATAAAGTTTACAGACAGTAACGACCGGCCGGCATCTCCGCAGTGTCCATATTTTTTTTTGTTTGTTGAATGTGTGTGTTCTGTATTTAATTCTAAAAGAGTTAACGGACTTCAGAGCATCGAATGGTTTTGGCAGATCATTCCAGATGCGGCTTGCGGCGAACTTGAAACTGCCCCGATGTGCGGCGGTTCTATGGCTCGGTGTACTATCGCTGTACTATCATCGTTCTCTATAATATGTTATGTTCCGATATGGTGATAAGGGCCTTGTTAAATATTACAGCAGCACTGGTCGGTCTACTCGCTTTAGGCACAGAGTATTATAAGCCGTGTCGCTTAAGTCAGTTTGATGCTAATACTCTACTGCAAACACCAGTGGTGTTCATTAAGTAAGGGAATACCTCAAACAAAAGGAAAACAAAGAATATGGAAGATGGAAATTAATTTTAATTATGTTTTTTTAATTCATGTTTATTTCAGCAGATTTCAATAACTGGTCATGAAACATCAATATAGACGTAGTCATGATGACTATGTCTAAAACAAGGGGTGTTAGGTTATAACAAATAAAATAAGGTGACTTTCATTTTTAACCGACTTCAAAAAGGAAAAAAGTTCGAATTCGACTGATTTTGTGTGTATGTATGTTACGCGATATCTTCGCCATTTGTAAAACGATTTCATTAAAAAAAAATTCAAACATAAGTTGTTCTCAAGGTTGGTTCCATTTAAATTTTAAGAAAATATTCTGCATCTAAGGACTAAAAATTAAGGGATTCAGAATACAGCCTATTGCAATTTGTTTTTTATTGAATTAATTTTTGTTATTGATTCCTTTCACAAGTGACAAAGATACCGCGGAAAAAAATAAAAAAGAATTGAAAAATTTGGATTGAGAACCTTCTCCTTTTGAAGTCGGTCAAAAATACGTCAGAGTTTCAGCATTTAACGTAGACCTATAAAATAAAATATGTATGATACTAAAACGGAAATATCAAGATAAACTATTTTATTATTAAACATGACATGTGTTTCACATACCAAATATACTTTACTGTGTTCACAAGGACATATTTTTGTTATAAATGCCGACGGCGATTTAACGTTGTAAAACAAAAATGTACATGTTGCTTTGGTTGGTCATATGTTTAGGTGCGAACGCATCGGCCAAGTCCGTGGACTATTTTGATCTCCAAAATGCTCAAATATACTTTAATGACTTTATCGACAAATTTAACAAAGAGTACATCCATGAACACGAGAAAGAATCTCGCTTCCGTATATTCAAGGAAAATTTAGAAGAAGTCAACCGAATGAACGAAGAGAGCAAGCATGCTGTTTACGGTAACTATAATACTATCAACCTACTAATATTTTAAAAGTTAACATGTTTGTCAGTTAACTGAAAAAACTCGTCACAGATAATTTGTATGTAAAATGTACATGTACATAGGTATATATATATATATATATATATATATATATATATACATACCTATGTACATGTACATTTTGGATCTAAAACTAGTTCATTGTACCTAATACTTTTGCAGGCATAACCGAATTCATGGACTTAACTTCGGAAGAATATGCTGCAAAACATTCATGCATTTTAAATGCCAAAAATCTCAATCCCAAAGACTTGTGTGATATCGTGAAAAGAGATGAAGATATAGAGGACGCAGGTGCACCAGATACATTTGATTGGCGCGACAGAAAAGCTGTCACTAGAGTTAAAAATCAAGGTAGTTGTGGAAGTTGTTGGGCCTTTAGTGTAACAGGTTAGTAAATGTTTCTTCGTTCTACCTTTGATAGGAGCAACAGACCATCGTGGTCTGTACAATTGTACATGTGATGCGAAGGAAAAAGCAAAATGTAGTGAAGACAGTTTTATATGTCGACGCTCTACTCGTCAACATTCACAACGAACGACGATGGTCAACGACCAAAGAAAAGATGGATGAACAGCGTTAAAGAGGATATGGCTATAAAGGTAGTAAGCAGTGAAATGATGAATAAAAAAGTAAAATGGAAGAAGAGAGTATTGCGCCGACTCCAACCTTAAATGATGAGTGATGTGTAAATACTGCTTTATTAAAACAGAAAAAAAAAACAATAAAAAGAATGAATTGTTTAATCTAGCCCATTCAGTGATTTAAGTAATATTTTCAACACACACGACTACCACACGGTCTGTTGATGGGGTCGAGGTAATCCAAATCACAGATTAGTCCCGAACACACGGCAGAAACTTTAATACCTTTAAACTTTTGCTAAGTTGATTAGCTCTCATACATGTAAAAACTGGCTTTTATCTGCTGCTTCGCTCCCGATAAAGTAATTTTTCTATCTCCTGGGAACAGTTACTTTTTGCTGAGTAAGGTATGTCATTCCCTGCACCGCTGACAACGTGTTTGCAATAATATGTGACTTTTTAATACATTTTTTCAGGTCATATAGAGGCGCTGTACTTCTTAAAACATGGTAATCTTACTGAATTTTCCGAACAGCAACTTGTTGACTGTGAAAAAAAATGCCTTGGATGTTTCGGTGGAATCATTGGTGTGACTTTAAAGTAATAAGATACGCTACAATTTTATCTCTACTGCATTAACTATCCGTTTAAGAAACCTATTGGAAAAAATATATTTTTATCAAAATCAAATATTATCGCTAAATAAGTCCTGAATATCACACCTAATATACTCTCACACAAAAATACAAATACTGAAAGTTTAAAATCAATCAATTACAAAAAAAAACCGGACAAGTGCGAGTCTGACTTGCGCATCGAGGGTTGAAATTTGCGAAATGTTCAAATTTGGTCAAATCTAAGGCTTAAATGGCCATATCTTTTGATTGCATTGACCTTGAAGCTTGATTTGTTTACAGCTTCAATCGACATAAGTATTTGGTAGTAATGCCAACTTTATGCGTCCATGGGGTCCTGAGAAAAAGGGTCTTGACAGACAGACAGATAGACGGAAAACAAAGTGATACCATAAGGGTTCCTTTTTTCCTTTTGAGGAACGTCACCCTAAAAATAGCAGAAATCTGGATCAAACAATTGAAAAGACTACCATTAGCTCAAGAAAGTTTTCGAAAACTTTTTGAATGCATTTGGCATTAAAGTAAAGTATGATTACATATTAAAGAACAAAGCCTCCCCCTCGTCTGTCTCTCTATTCGCGATAAACTCAAAAACTACTGAACGGATTTTCATGTGGTTTTCACCAATAGATAGAGCGATACATGAGAAAAATTTAACTATATAATTTGTTAAGGTTTTGTGTAAATTGGTTGCAATATGATGATGATTGTTGAACATGTCTCTGCTATCCGTGCAAAGCGGGCGGGTTACTAGTAATGTAATAAAGACATCTAATAAACCTCACATCCGTCAACATTTACACTAAGTGAGCAGATTTATTGTACAATATACTAATGTCAAAAATATAAACAATCTGTTTGTTTACAATCGAAAAACTCAAACTATCTTCCAAAACTTTGATTTTAATGATTGTTTCAACACCGCAAACGTTTCAGTATTAGCGACGTCGCAGAAACCTGCAATAGGAATTGCTGTCTTCTTATTGGCAGAGCGTACGAATTAATATCCTTCGGGGCTGTTAGTTCACATCGCAAGGTTTCGCATTTTTGTCTTACGACCCTCAATTTTTTTGTCTCTATGACTAACAGTAATACGGATATCTACCGTTTCTTGTAATAATAAAAAAGCCTAAAAACTACTTAGCCAAAGTTACTCCTTATAATACTAGCTATCTGTGAGTGAAGTCCCGTGGAAATCAGTCCACCCGTTCTGGAGATAACTTATCTCCAGAGCGGATGGACCTAGAACAAACAGACAGACAGACAAAAATGATAAAAACCGATTTTTAGGCATAGATATCGAGCAAATAACTGTATGAGTTTAAAAACACTATTATTTTGACATTACAAACAGACACTTCAATTTTATTTATTTGTAGAACGTAACGTAAACGTACTTAGATATTTTTTTGTAAATATATACTAGATATCATGTCAAATGACTACTAGAAGGTAAACTAAAGCAATCAGCATCGTGACTAATATTATAATATGTGATTGTGTTTGTTGTTTACACTTTCACTCCTTAACTGCTCAACCGATCCGAACTGAAAGGTACATTTATATGATTTCGTATTTGACAGGGGCCTGAAAGATATAGGAGGACTCATGACAGAAGAAGACTATCCATATACAAAGTGGGAAAAGTGCAAGTTTGACCAAAGCAAAGCTGTAGCGAAAATAGGCGATTGTGTTACATATAACCTTACGAGTCAAGAAAAAGTCAAGCAGCTTTTGTATAAGGTTGGACCCATTCCTATTGGTAAGTCATCTCTGCACTTACGGCCGTTTCCAATAAACTATCTCTTTGGATTTCATTGATTGCACTTACTTGCTTTTCAATATCATACTGGAGGGTAGCACTTTTAACTGCAATTGTCTATCTATCGACGGGAGGACAGGTAGCTTACAGAGATAGGAACCCCCATACAAATCGTTCCTTGTGGTTATTGAGTTGCATGACAATATTTGTCTAAAATAATTTGCTCAACAGCCAAGTCCATGGCTGAATCAGATCAGAAGATATGCTTACCTTTCACACGTTTCTCGAGTTTTTTATCATACTAATTATTCAAAAAACTAATTTCAAATTTTCACACATTTTTTTGTTTGTTGGATATTAACACAATTACTATTAAATTGTTAGTTTTTTACTTCTGAGTAAAATATTTTCGTGGATCATCCTTCAAAGTTTAGTGTGTTTTCGTTAATCATGTCCCCTGAAACATTAAACTTGTCGTAGTTGATGGATGTTTGGCATTACGCAGTACGACACATGTAAATATCATTCTAATACGTTTTGACGTATTTAATGTACGTCATACAGAAATAGTCCATAATCCCCAAAGTTAATAAGTTACAGTTACTAATTATAATTATCTTTATTTACAAGCAAGACAATTTAGAACTTACCTACCTACCTAGAAGCGGCCGTAGCGTAATGGCTAAGGCCTCGGATTCATTTATTTCCAGAGAATAGAGTCTCCTGAAAAGTTGCCCAAGATCTATCTTGAGTTGGTAGCTTAGTCGCCACGTCTCGTGTATACCGCTTTTCTCTAAGTGTGAGTTGGAGACACCGCACTATATTATAGGTCAGATCACTTCCGATCAAGTGGTTGCGGGTTCGAACCCCACCCAGTACTCTACTGTCGTGAACCCACTCCTAACACAAGCATTTCGCTTAGCTGGAGGGGTTAACAAGAACACTAGTAATGTGTGACCCACGTTGCTAGAATTCGGTTTCCATTTAAAAAAAAGTACAAAACTTAGAAATAGAGTTCAGAAGGTAAAGGTACATGATACAGGCAGACTTCTGCTTTCTTGCCGTGCTCAGTAGCAATCCTTGAGCCTCACTCACACACTCACTACCGACTCAACAGTTATTATGATAATTTTAAACTTTAAACTCTATTACTTTCTAGCTATGAAGAGTGAAGTTTTGCATAAGTACAAACATGGAATAATTATGGATGGCCAATGCACTGGAAATCTAAGCCATGCAGTTCTTCTTGTCGGATATGGAACAGGTGCGAATGTATATCAGGAATTTCATATGTCTCGGGGTCTTCCTTCTAAGGTTATACGGGAGCATCTGTAATAGATTGCAATGCATGCATGCGCTATTACGGTCACTTACGTGCATGCATACGTGTGTTCGTACACGTATGCATGTATGTAAGTGACCAACTCAAATAAACATATTTATGCATAGAAATATTTGTACTGAATGAGCATCGAATCCCTGACGTTACCTTTGGATGCTTTGTAGAAATATCATTTATGATTTACATTTTACTACACCTAATGTCCTAGCACTCGACTCCGTGACGGAACACTGTGTGGTTTTAGACGGTTCGAGTCTGACATACCACCATATCGTTATCCCCGGTAAGGTTGCGACTTTCAGGCGTTTCTATATTTTACTTTACTTTATAATTATATTTTATTGTATTTTACTTTAGAAAATGGTATACATTACTGGACTGCGAAGAACTCGTGGGGTGCCGATGTTATGGAAGACGGTTACTTTCGCATGCAACGCAGTGATAATCCTGATGAGGCTTGTGGAATGCTCAATCTTCAAATGTCGACTGCGACCGTTGAATGATTATTTGATTATTTGATTAATATATTCTAGAATAGATCCTTAGATGCCACAGGATTCCACAAAATTTTTTGACCAATCTTTTACTGTTCAAGCTGTACGCTTGTGGAACGCGTTACCAATAAACATTAGGCGAACGCAATTTACCTTTCACTTTAGGTTTTATTAATATTTATGGACATGAAAGGCATAAGGTCGGATCTACGTTTTCGCAAGTTCTCAGGAGAGCGAAAATAAAATTAGCAAACATTTTTGACAATATTTATTAAATTACGTTATATTGTAACAGTTTTGTTTTAATTATCGATGGTAAACCATCAGTGCCTTTTACTTTTCAATAAATACACTTCAATAAACGTTAAATTTAATAGTTATTATTATTTTTTTCTATTTTATTGCTTACATCCGACCATAAGGCTTAAATAATTATAGTTTATGAAAAAGTCTGGGTTCGGTATGTGTACATCCGACTTTGTGCTTGTAATTTTTTTGACTAAACTGTTACGTAATATGAAAATGTAGCATTTCATTTTAACTTTTGAACGATGGTAAAAGCCTGATGTGATATTCTTCGAAACTTCTAAATCAATTGGTAGATTATCATCAGATAAAAGGTTGAAATTGCTAAAAAAAAAAACAAAAGTTAAAAATTATTTAATATACTTTAAAATCACAAATCATCATAACAAAAATTAAGTTTTTATAATGTTAAGAAAGAATAAAAATTATAATAATTATAATTTTGCAATCAGCGAATGTATATAACTCGATATCGTCAAATGTGGCGCTTGCATCAATTCGCCGTAGACCCCTCGATATATAGTATACTTTATGTTGGGCTTCGTGATGCGAAACACCAAAGGCAAAAATAAAACTAAAATTACGTTATACAATAGTATTGTACGGAGACCTCACTACGCGGCACACATATAACGTATAGAACACGTACAAAAACGGTTTTTGTGGCGCCACCGGACGATATTTACAGGTAAAAATAAACTTTTAACTAAATAACATTACATAGATAAACACACACTGTCGACACGCAGATGTAGCTGACGCAATGTTTTTGTTTAAATTCGTTAGAAACAAGATTGATGCCCCAGATTTGCTGAGTCTTATAAGGTTCCGTGTTCCCTCTAGATATCCTCGGAAAAGTGTCCACCATTGAGAAGAACGGTCTCAGGTTCTAACTCGATCATAACTAGATCTTGCAAAATTCTGAACAGTTCTAGTGATTTGATCGATTTACACCTTGACAATAAACTGTTGTCAATTGCACATGGAAATTTCTTATAATACCTATCTCATTTCAATAACTATTATGTATTATGAATTAATCTAATTTACGTATAAATGTTTAATGAGTTATTGTTGTGTTTTATTTTTTGATTTTTTTTAAATTTTTGATAATAATGTTTTATAAACTTGTTATAATATATATATTATAACATATGTATGTATGTATGTGTTAATATATGTAGGTAATTAATTTTCAGAACATATGTACCGTGATTTATTTTGCACTAGCAACCCGCCCCGGTTTCGCAAGGGTAGCAGAGACATCTTCAACAATCATCAACATATTTCAATCAATTTACACAAAATCTTAACAAATTATACACCTAAACCTTTCTCATGAATCACTCTGTCCATTAGTGAAAACCGCATGAAAATCCATTCAGTAATTTTTCAGTTTATCGCGAACAGACCGAATTTGGGGGACTTTGTTTTATAATACAAAAAAAAAATATGTAGTGATGTGGTGTTAGCCTGTAAGTGATTGTTACACTCACTCATGCTTACTTTATATTATATTAATAATGGTAATGTTTAGTGTAATAATTGTTGGCTAATCTAATAATAAATAAATAAAAAACCATTAAAAATTTACGATGTATGTAAAATATGGCCTTTCAACAAACTTACATTGATTAATTCAGCTTTAAATATCATTTTTGAGAAAATCTGTATCATAAATATAAACACACTAGGTATATTATCAGGCTTCGCTTTTATAAATTCTTTATCACACATTATTCGCTCGATAAAATTTATTATTAATAATAATTTTATTTGCAGTAAATTTCTGAAATTATTTATCAATACATAATATATGAGAAACCGTCGACCGTGTACTAATGTGGATTGACTTTAGCATTATGACGTCACAAATAAGGCGACGGCGACTTGGCGTTAGGAGTCACGTGATTCTTTTAAAAAAGTAATCACTTTTAAATTGTTTATAATTAATTGAAATTTTTTTTTTCAATTAACTATCTAAATTATTTATAATAAAGTTTAAAAATATTTGAAAAACAATTATTTTTTTCAAAAACCCAATTAAATTAAATAATAATTAAAAACCTAATTAACTATGTGAGAGATCTGTGCTGTCTGATACTAATTGTTTCTATCGTGTTACTTGTGCTTTGAGGTTTTTCATTGATTTTGGAGTTATTTTACCAACTTTCGCTACGTATTACGGATACTAACGATCTCTGCTATTCCGAACAACTTAAGCTTGCATAACAGACATAAGTACCTTTTCCATTGACAGCTGCTAGAATACTTGGATTCCGATTTTTGTCTCTGATTGGACTTTTTCTAACATTAACTGTATATACTGTGGCATTAGTTCTGCTCGTAGCAACGCCAAAGCTATGCATTTGTTATACAACAGTGGACTGCTCCTCTTGGTTTTAGACAAAAGAAAATCAGTTATCTTGCCTAATGGCAAATGTTTTTAGTTATATTTGTATTATCAGTCAGTCATTCTGATCATCTGTGTGATGCATGCTGGAATCTTGCAAATGATCCTTTGAGAAACGACAATCTTGAAGATGATCTTACTAATCCGGGTCATCAACGTATATAAATGATATGAAACTTATATTACCTATACTTTACACAGTGCACATTTGTTTGCCGATACTTTAATTGTTTATGATGAATAAATAAATAATAAAAATACAATTTGGTTTTTATTTACAAGATTGCTATTTCCTTCGCAACAGCCATTAATCGTCTTGATATTATGATGTTCGCTTGCTGATTCCTGACAGTTGAGTCTGCAAAGTTAGTCACAGAAGAAGATTATTTATGTTTTCGCTATTAAAAACTAAGGAGAAAGTTCATTTAACAGTTCAAGGTAATGCGAGACAAAAAGTTTATTTTGAAAACGAAGTTCCTAGTAAGAAAAGCTCTAACAACTAAGACAATTATATCAAAGATCATCAAACATCACAAGTACCATACCTTTTCCAGGAAGAAATTTATATTTGGAATGGTATTTGACACATAAACTATTATCTTAGCTAGCTTAAATCTTACTAATATTATGAAGGCGAAAATTTGTGAGGATGGATGATGTTTGTTACTCTTTCACGCAAAAACGGTTGAATGGATCTAAATGAAATTTGGCACAGAGATAGATTATGGTTTGGATTTTATCAACGAAAATTTACGGATCCCGTGGGATAGATTTCAATAGCTATAAAAAACTTCTATAGAATCGGTGTGATTTGAAAATTCGATGAAACGGAAAAGCGACACCAAAAAGAGGCAAATATATTCATAAATAGGATTTAGCCGGCGAGAGAATGAGATAGAATACAAGTATACAGTGTTTCCTATAATCTTTGTCTTTGCGCCAGCGTACTACGAAGCCTTCAGAAAATGCGTCATAGTCAACGTGGTGTATCATTCACGTAAATAATTTATGTGCATTTGCGTATTAAAATTCGTTGGTTAATTAATTTATTGACATTAGTAAATTATTTGTGTTGATTTTAAGTTAAGCTACTTTTCTGAAGTTTTACTTCTGCTGTGTGTAAAGTGCGTGTATGTGTGTGCACACAAACACTTTTTTAATAAATAAACAGAACGTCACTTCTTAGTCAGTAGAAACAATTCCTATGATATAATTATTTCGGTGTATGATTGTAATGTATTTCTGTTTACCCACCACTTATAAATTATATATTGTATGCTACTATATAAGAGGAAACAATTGTAACACGGATCAGTTCGCATTATACGCTAGCTACCTACCTTCAACCTCGCAGTTTTATTTCAAGACATACAAATACTTCAATGATAATAATACAAACAATTGCAACGTTGTATTCCGTCCAGAAGAATGGAAAAAATAGTAATGTACCTTAAGTATCATCAAAATAAATAGATTAGAATTTTCAGTCTACCTGTATTTAGGGCGATGTGTTAGGAGTTCGTCGCTCGCGCATTCTATAAAACGCGCCGCGCTGCGAGACGGTCTCCACCCCCGATCACCCTATTCGGAAAACCCATTCCTTGGACAAACAAAGCCAAGTACCTAGGAGTTCAACTGATGACATCCTCTCCTTCTCCCAACACATCACAACAGTTCGAGCCCGCGCTAGCAGGGCACTTAGTCGACTCCACTATCTCCTAAACCGTAGTTCCAAACTATCTCTAAAAAACAAAGTACGTCTATATACCACTTGTATCCGCCTAATAATGACATACGCCTCAGTCGTATTCGGACACGCCTCCCAAAGGAGGATTCACCGACTTCAAGCGGTACAAAACCGCTTCATGCGCAGAGCTACGGGTGCCCCATGGTACATGCGAAACGAAACCTCCATATAGACCTCGGTCTGCCTACCATAAGGCAATTCATTAAAAACTGCTCCCAAACCTTCTTTGACTCCGCCGAATCCCACCCTAACCCACTCGTGGTATCTGCGGCGAACTACGTCCCGTCAGTCATCTCTCGAAAGCGCCGACCGAGACACGTCCTCGGGGAGCCTGACGACGATATAACCAAGGCACAAGACGCCGCGTATGCCACGCTCCATCAACACATTACACGCACAAACACACCACACCGCAGTCCCCGTTTGTGCCGCCGACGGAGGGGTAGAAACAGACACTCGCGCCCCAACAGATAAGTCATAGGTAGACTTTGATCCTTGAGTTTTTTTCGGCGTTTCTTCCCAAGGTTAGTCATAGGTAACGCCGGCACCATCTAGCTCTTCGTCTCGAGCAACAACCTAAGCCGAGGTCCGTGCCCTTAGGCCATTGCCGCAAAAGTAGTATAAGGTTCGGAGCACAAGGCTCACCGTCAAGCCCGCGTAAAGTTGTACACAGCCACACGGCTTACAACTAAAGCCAAAATTCTTAAACTATTAAATTCTTAAGCTATTATATTCTAAACTATTAAAATCCTAAACTGTGTTATTTTATAGCAATTAATTTTTATTGTAAGGTGTTCTACCCACTTAACTTTTATGGTGTCCTAATTCCTTCCGTTGGGACACTTTTGTCTAACCTCTGTGCCGTCTAAATCAGTTCTCTCATGCCTCCCTTTTCGGGGGTTCCAGGTTCCACAACTGCAAGCTGCTAGTACCAAGCTCAAGTTCCGCGCACGGAAGAGCTACCTGCGTCTCAACCACCGCTTAGAAGCCGAAGCTGCTACCAGCTCTCAGGACTGCAGTCCTACCAGTCGCGGGCCCAACTTCACTGCGGGCTGTGACTATCTACCTTACGCCCTGGTTCAAGAGGACTGCCTACTGCGAACACTATTTTAGTTAAGGCCAGTGTTCCCTATTTGTGTTGAGACGTGAGGCGGTCGCGAGAAGATTGGCTCCATTAATTAAAAAGAAGCTAACTGGGTTAACTAGTTTTTTTTTGTTTGAACCCCCTACCTGTGGTGGGGGAGTGGAGCCCTTCCCCGCCGCTCAATACAAATGAAAAATTGAAAAGAGTACACATTTAATTCCATCAGATAAAAATGAATAATAGTGGAAGGATATTCAAATTAAAAACATGAAATCAATTAATTATTCAACGGTCGCTGTTGTCATAAGTTTATTCAGCATGTGACAGGCTCCGTAACGGTTGTCACTACGTTTCAGGCGGAAATAACCATTTTCACCAAATGAAGTTCCCCACGAGTTCTTGAGAATCCAGTAAGGATTACCGTTTTCTGAAATCAATATAAATAGTTGTTAAATGTTAATATGAGTATATGTTTTAGATACAGCTTGTTAATTAAATAGTCTATTTCAATCATTTAATTTTCTATTTAACCTTGCAGTTTTAGGCTGGTTTTAAATATTTTTAAATTTCAGACCACTTCTTATTGTGCCTGGTGTTATACAATCATAATTGTGTTGGGTATACTTTCTTATTGCATCTTATTGTACTTAGTGTCATATAATCCTAATTTTCCGCACGCTCTGATCGCATAAAGCTAGATAATATTTATTTAAAGGGATGACGCAAAGCACAAAAGAGTAGTCTCAGGTTTAGAACTTGTTGGTTTTAATCGATTTTCTTTAGCTTCTTTAGAACAGCAATTATTGTGTGCTGCACTATTATAAGTAACTGGATACAGTTGCCCATGATTACAGAGATGCAAATCTGCATTTTTTTTTAAATCTGCATATTAATGACGATTTAAAAAGCTGTATTTTTATTCTGTTGGAGTTTGATTTATTCTGTAAGTGTCATTTGAGCCCACCGTCGATTATCATGTCTTAAATATTTGATGGAAGGGTAACGATCTATAGTGCAATTACAAAGTAAATCAAATTTCTTTAACATTTTTTAGCATAAATCTCAACTTCGGAAGAAACTTAAGATAATGCCTTCTATAAACACTGTCGTTGTTACTAACATTACATGGGCTTGCCTGAAATAAAAAAAAAACATTTTTTAAAGTAACAATGTATAAAATATTTAAGCATTTTTTTTTAATTTGAATAAAAGTAAAGCATAAAGAATATTCAAATTAAAAACCAGAAATCCTTTAATTATTCAACGGTTGCTGTATTGGTAGCACATTTTTTATGGTATTGGTTGGATTACATCAGCAGCTTTTAACTGCCCTCAGAGTGTAATTTATGCCAAAACAGAGCTTAACGGTTTGAGCTTGATCTTATTACATCGAGTTAACATGAACAGTCTACCTTTAAAGCAGTAATGTCTATGTAGAAACAAATTATACTTGAAATTAGAGTATTACCTGTTCCATATCCTACCAGGACTACAGCGTGATTTATGAACCCAATCATGCACATCCAATCCGGAAAAATTCCTCCCTTGTAAAACTGTAAAGTAGCAGCCTGTAAAGCTGATAAATACAAGTTAAAAATAAAACTTATAGGTAAAAAAAACATTAACATAAATAAAATATAAAAGATTTTTCTTTTACATTTGTATTTTTTTTTGTTGATTTTGGCACGCATAATCGACTATCAGCTACCTACTACAGCTAGCAGTGGACGCAAAGTGAATGTTGGGATTTATCTCTCCCTTTCTCTGACTCCCGTAGACGTCCGAAGACAGAATTTGATAACAATGAATTTAAAAACCATAGAAGAAGCAAACGTAATTTTTTTTACGTTATCTTCAATAGCTTAGGTATAAAATGATATTACTTATTTTGCTTCTCATTGGAGAGATTAGAAGAATAATCTTGAACGATAACAATAATAATGAGAAAATTCTGAGTGAGAAGTGAGAGAAGAGAATTGTGTGAAAAAGTGGACTGTGTACAATAAAAATAAACGTCCGTCTCCTCCTCACACCGCATAGCAAATCATCTGAAAACTACAGCAGCTATGACTCCAAATCTTGCTCCAACTGATCTCAAGCTTTTTCGAGCTGAGCGGCGGATTGAATGCTTATTTTTCTTGGTCGTACATTCCTGGTGGAGAGCTTGTTGTCATAGATTTTTTGAAAAGTCCTACATGTTGAAAATCTTTGTGCATGTTCCCTTTGAACACAGGTGGTTTGTTTACAGCCAAGTATGCTATTACACACAGGTCACGAGTAGCCTGCTTAACCCCTGTATTGTTTGACAATTGATTTATACATTGGATAGTAAAACTATTAAACTTACCGACAGCAATTGGTCCAGTCTTATGTAAAAGTTGCTTGAGTTTTTCCTGATACGTAAGGTTATATGAAGTACAATTAGATACCTTGGCTACAATTTTACTTTCGTCTACTCTACATTCACCTTGTTTACCTTCATACTTATAGTCTGATTCCTTCATTTGGCCCCCTTTAGCAATAAGTGCCCTATGGAAAACCAGTTTACGTTAGGTGCTTTTTCCAAAAATCCGGTTTATTGTGATCACCGAGCCTTTTTAAAAGTGACAAAGTAATCTTTTTTACACGGAATTTTCAAAATGTAATGGTTGTAACAAACATTGGCATTGTAATGTTATCATTAATAATAAAAGAATCTAAGTGATGCCTTGACACCAATTAATCACACAGTCTTGGCACAGATTAGTTGTTAAAGTTAATTATATTGACTATAATATGTGAATATACCAAGTGTGAATAGCCAGCTTATTTGATTTTATTACGGTTTTTATTACTGCAAACGAGTAGACGGGTCACCTGAAAGTAAGTGACTACCGCCGCCCGCGTTGCTGGCCTTTAAGGTGGGTGTAGGAGAAGGAGGGAAGAGAGGCAAAGGAGGTAAGGAGAGAGAGGGAAAGGCTAGGGCCGGCCTTTAAGGTGGGAGTAGGGAAACGGGGATTGGGGGGGGAGAGGAATGGGTTAGGGCCTCCGGTAACCTCACTCACTCGGCAAAACACAACACAAGCATAGCAATGCCTCAAAACCAGCAGTGAAACATCACTGGAGGCCTTGGTATCACTCCGGTCGAGCCGGACCTTACGTGCCGAAGTATGGCTCTCCCACGAAATAAAACAGGTAATAACAGAAAAGTGTGGTCATGTTTTAAGTTCGTATAGTAGATCTCGTAAATAACACAAAGGTAACAATTAGAAAAAATCTTGATTTCTAATAAGGAAATCTTATTTAGACACTGACAAACTGAACTTGAAAATTGACCAATAAAGCTACTATTTCGTAAGAGAGAAGGCTGAAATAAATGAAACTATCTGTATTTATGGAATACCAAGGGTGCTAATAGCATGATTCCGATTTTTCCGAAAATGTCTGCGTAAAATTCATAATACGTTGTTGTTCATGAACGTCCATCTACACAAGTAAAAGCATTTTTCTAAGCAAAAAACATTTTTTTTTTTTAATTTTCTTCTAGCTTAATCAACTAATTAATTTTGTCAGTTCCAAATAACGCTACTTAAATTTGACCACATCTTTCTGTAACAACCTGTATAATAGTATAACTAAAATATAGTATTTATATTGTTTATGATTACTTGAAAGCTGAACTCATAAAGCCACCGCCACATCCATTAGACTTATTATCACAGTCAACAAGTTCTTGTTCAGCAAATGGTAAAAGCTCGCCATGTTTAATGAAGTACTGGCCCTCAATGTGACCTGAAATATCATACATCGATACATCGGGGCCACAAGGGCGTAAAGTCTATGTAACTGTTAATACCTTACACCTTTTGAGACACGTTGTTCTAGGAATACAAAGCCGTTTCCGTACTCCTTGAACTATGCATTTAATGTAATTATTATATTATGATTACAGCGATTACAATCGTTTTACCATAAATATAAATATTCTGAAATCAATTTCATGAAGTTAAATGAATAACTCAACCGTGCAGTTTAAAGATGCAGATTTTTTAAAGGATATTTTATATCAGCGTCCATAAGCCATTAACTTCATGTTCAATATCTTCCTGCACCCAGGAGCTACTTGTCTCTTCGTTCATCTCTAATACGTAGGGAACACTGAAAGTTCTGCGCTCCTGGCCGCTCATAAATGTTTGAATTTCGAATGTTATATTTTTTTAAACATAGCAACTCAATCGTTGATTTTAAAAAAATTGGCGGGAAATCGCTTTTCACTTGTTTTTTATGACACTTCACTGCTTTTGGGAGGGGAGCACCTCATTTGAGTACCGTAAGGCGAAGTACGTAGAATTCTATCGTGGCCGTGTTTCTCTCCATGATGAAATTCGTGGAGGTTGGCCCTCAACTACGATCACTGAGGAGAATGTAGTTACTGTCAGGCAACTAATTGAAAAAAATCGGCGTGCTTAAGAGGAGATTCGAGGACATTTGGGGATTGGTATGAGCCAAATTCAAAAAATCTTACATCAACATTTAAAAGTTAGAAAACTTTGTTGCCGCTGGATTCCTCATGAACTCACCCCAGAACAAACATGGACTCGTGTTAATCAACACTAGTGTAAAAAATGTTGTTAAAGTAGGATGACGGATGTTCAAATACTGTATATGACATTGTGACAGGAGATGAAACATGTATATATTGTCACATGCCGGAAAGAAATCAACAGTCTTCTGTATGGGTGTTCGAAGGTGACAGCAAACCAACAAAATTGAGGCAGGCAAGAAACGTAGAAAATAAATTATTACATTTTTTTTCTCCCGGACGGTTCCTGTCTTCACGATCCCACTTGAAGAACAAAAGACAGTTAATGCTGAGTGTGCTGGTACACCACTATTTGTTTGCCCACTGTTTTTGAATACCATGACAATGCTTCGGCGCACACCGCGCACAAGACAAAGTCATTTTTCAACCCATCCCACACATAGTCTAGACCTCGCACCATGCGATTTCTTTACTTTCCCAAAAATGAAAGATTTGATGAGAGGCATGACGTTTACGGGGCCTGAAGAGTCGGTGACAGCTTTCAACCAACACGTGAAAAACATGCCCTTAGACCAATGGTCCTCATGTTTTCAAAAATGGTTTGACTGAATGAAAAAGTGTTTAAAATGTAATGGAGAATACATCGAAAAACAGTAAATACATTACTCTACATGTAAATTGTTTTATTAATGAGTTACGCGAAACTTTCAATGTACCCCATGTAAAGGTAAACTTTTATATCCGTTAGGTATAACAAGAAAAAGGCGTAAAAAGAAAATACTAACCAGTTGCACTAAAGGCCCAGCAAGATCCACAATCACCTTGGTTTTTTACTGGAGTAACAGCTTTTTTATCGCGCCAATCAAAAGATTCTGGTGCGCCTACGCATTTGATATCTTCATCGTTCAACACAGTAGCACATAAATCATAATCTTCATCTGATTCGCCACGTAAGCATGTATGTTTTGAGACGAATTCTTCCGCAGTCAAGTCCATAAATTTAGTTATACCTTTAAATGTATTTATATTTAGTAAATGTGTGAGTAGAATGTTCAGAGTTAAGTACTAAAGATTAAAGTCCAGAGCTCTTTCTATACTCCGATGTCGTACATGTATTTATTATGTTCCATCATATTTATTAAGACAAGTATAGTATATTTCTTGCAGTGCTACATTCGGTTATAGGAGAACTAAACTAAAAAGAGGTCGGCTTAAATATAAACAATAAATACATAAGTCATTTAAGATTTGCCGACGATATAGTTCTGATGTCTGAAAGTACATACAGTATAGCGTCATATCACAAGTCAGTAGGTAGACCTGGAGATAAATCGCAGCAAAACCAATATTAAGACGAACAGCATTAAAAAAATCAAAAAAAAAAAAAAAAAAAATCAAAAATACAAGAGCCGAATGATAGTTTTGTAGAATTAGAAAACACAATTAAACAATCTATAAAAGAAAGCAAGGTTCCTAATCCTAAGACTAAGGTTAATAATGAGCCACAAAAAGACTGGATAAATAAAAACATGATAGCATTAATCACTGAAAGAAACCAGATATGGATAGAGTTAAAAGATAACCCTGAAGACGAAGTTTTGAAGAACAAGTTCAAAAGTAAAAGAAATCAAGTTTTGGCTGAAATCCGGAAGGCAAAGAAGTCACACTACAAAAAAGAATTTGACAAATATTCTAAGAAGCCGAAAAAACTATGGAAACTATTAAATACCCTAACAAATAATAATTCCAGGCAAGGGCGCGCTCCTTCGAAGCTTATTGTCGATTCAAAAGAAGTCTCTGATCCTAATGAAATATGTAAAACATTTAATACCTTTTTCGCTAACATAGGGTCTAGTCTGGCTGATGAAATTCCAGTAGATTTTCATGTTAACTATTTTAACGCACTTCCCAAGTCAAAGTCACAAAATATCAAAATGAGTACCTGGGAACCATGTAACGAAAAAGAAATACTTGATATTATCGATAACCTTGATTCTAATAGTAGTGTTGGCTTAGACGGCATTAGTACCAAGGCAATTAAATGTCTCAAAAATTTAGTAATAAAACGGCTTACAATATGCATTAACAGATTATTACAGGATGGAGTATTTCCAGACTCACTCAAAATAGCCAAAGTGACACCTATATATAAATCAGGATCAAGATCTGAGCCCGGAAACTATCGACCTATCTCTGTACTGCCAATATTATCAAAAATTCTAGAAAAAGTCTTGCACAAACGACTACAAAATTACCTAGATTCTATTAACTTCTTTTATGAACGGCAGTACGGGTTTCGACCTAAAAACAATACACTCACGGCAACTATAGATCTCATAACTGCAATGAAACAGAATATCGATAAAAAAAACATCGCGCTAGGGGTATTCATTGATTTAAAAAAGGCTTTCGACACCGTAAGTCACAAATTGCTTATAAAAAAAATGAAAGCCGTAGGTATAACTGGCAAAGCTCTTGACATGTTTGAATCCTACCTTACAAACAGACTACAGGTTGTTAAAATTGATAAGAATTCACAAAATCCTCCACTGCCGATTGGGTATGGCGTCCCGCAAGGATCGATACTGGGCCCTCTGCTGTTCCTAATTTACATTAACAATATGCATGAACTAGGTCTAAGCGGTAACATCACTTTATACGCTGACGACACGTGCCTTTTTTACTTCGGTTCATCAATTCAGATTTTGATCTCTCAAGCCCAACATGACCTCAATATTCTTCAAGACTGGTTCCAGTATAACTTGCTTACTATAAACGTCTCCAAAACTAGTTATATCATTTTTAAAGCTAAGAATAAACCAATACCTGTATTTACACCTCTCAAAATAAATAACAAAGAATTACAACAAAAAACTAGAGAAAAATATCTTGGCCTCCTCTTGGATACCTATCTTACATGGAAAGATCACATAGAAAAGTTGAAAACAAAATTTATCTCACTTCACGCCTCCCTCCGTATAAATACTCGATACATTCCACGAAAACTACTTTTTACTATTTATAATGCCCTAATTAAACCACACCTACTATATCTCATTGAAGTTTGGGGCAGTGCAGCCAAAACAAGATTAGAAAAATTACAAACACTGCAAAATAAAATTATAAAAATGCTATTTAATTATAATTTTCGAACACCAACTACAAAAAATTATCGTGAAACTAACTTAATGACAATCAAACAACTATATACTTACAATATCTGCATTCTAATCCATAAAATAATGAACAAAAAAGTCAACATCAACATAAATTTGACTAAGCGAAACCAGGTTGGGCGCACCTGCACTCGACGCGCAAGCTTCATCATTTTGCCTAAGACTCGAACAAATTACGGCCAGTCGACGATATCATACGAAGGTGCGCGCCTTTTTAACAAGCTACCCTCGGACTTCAAAAGAATTAACTCGTTGAATGTATTTAAGAAACAATTAGCCAAACACATAATCTCAACGTACTGAACGTGTCTGTTTTTAGTGTGACAACGAATATTATTGTATGAATCTGTAATTTATGTTCTCATGTAAGTGATGTAATAATATGTCTTTATGAGAATAAATTCTTTAAACCATAAACCATAAAAGTCATATATACCTAGAAAATGAACAGCTGGAGTATGTTGACACTTTTATCTATCTCGGTAAACAAATTTGTTTTGACAAGTACAGAAACGAGTATGAAATAGGAAGGAGAGTTTCAAAAGCCTGAAAAAAATTTTGAAGCTTAAAAGAATTTTTAAAAAGTAATATGTCGATGAAAGTTGAATAGAAAGTCTGTTAAGATATATCTGTATGTTTGTTTTCAGTACCATGTTAAAGAGCTGTGTTAGGGGGCCCGCTATATAGAGACATTCCAATTTCAGGGCATCGTTAGTTATTTTGTCAAGTCCTGGTCTTTTTTCTAGTTTCAATCTAGCAACAGTCTTTGTACCTTATACTCCCATCATTAACCTATAGGGCCAAACCTGGAAGTTTACCCATCGTATAAAAACAAAAATTAGAACCTGTCAAAGAAGTATATTAAAAGTTAAAAGAATTCAAGAAATAACTCATAAAACTATTTAAAAAAAAAACAAATGTTACAGCATGCCCTGAGTTACTGTAAAAAACTAAAATGGCGCTGGGCTGAGCATATAGCTAGACTAACAGACATTAAGTCCGCCTTTGGCAATGTATTTGCAGGAAGTAATATTAAATAAATAAATAAAATAACTACACCTTTTTGTAACATCATGCATATATATATTATGTAAATACATTTACATAATAAATAGATAGGGCAGTCTTATCGCAGGCTGCGATCTCTTCCAGACAAACTTCTATGGATTATACTAAAAAGATAATTGGCAGATTGTAGTGCACAACTACAAGGAAACTAAATATAATTTACTGCTAAACAATCACATTATCTACCAACTTAGATAGGACAATAACTATAAATTTAAAATTTAAAATATCTCGACTCGAAAATCCCTTCAACGATTACAAAATGCCTTAAAAACCGCATCGAAATAAGTACATCCGTTTGAGAGCAACGATGCCACAGACAGACACACACACAGAGACATCGGCGTCAAACTTATAAGTACTTATCACCGGCGTTTTTGCGTCGGGGGTTAAAATACATTTTGTAATGTACCAGGCTAAAGCTGAATAAACGTATAGTATAGTTACCGAAGACAGCGTTCGTGTTTTTTTCATTCAAGCGGTTAGCCTCCTCTAAGTTCTTCTTGAATATTTGAAAACGAGTTTCCTTCTCAATTTTGTTGTCGTATTGTTTGCCAAAATTATTTATAAAGTCGTTAAAGTGTATCTCGGCATTCTCTGGAGCAAAATACTCTACAGATTTAGCGAATGCGCTCACGCACAAACATGCGGTAATCAGAAACAACGCGTACATTCTTGATTTGTCAGTTACCTCGATGGTTCTATTACGGCTATTCACTTCTTTTATATATACTGTGAACTGGAACTATGTATTTATCAACACGGTAATGCAATAATTGGTATTTAAAGCATTTATGATAATAAAACAATTTATATGGGTATTTTGCCTTATCATTTCAATTGGAACAATTGCGTTAAATGAAAATTATTGTTTTCTTGAATACCAATTTAATATTGTTAAGTAATGTGAAGTAGTAACCTGGAAGTTAGCGGACCCGGATGAAATTTCGCAACATTCGCAGCTGTGAATCAATCATCTGACAACTCACAACATCATGGATCCAGTGTAAAAGATTGTGAAGGAACATTTTTGACACGTTAATTCAACTTTTGGTATTTGAAGCACGTGTGATAATAAACTTTATCTAGGTATTTTTGCGTTATCATTTTTCATATTTTTATTTAAAAGTATGTGTTAAATGCCAATTGTTTTATTCTTCAAGGTGCAAGGACAAGGCAAGGGCTTTAAACCACAAGGCTATCAAACTAAATTAATTAATTCAAAATCAAATTATTAATAAAATGAATAGTGAAATAATGAATAATGTAATTCAAATTAAAAAAATATTCATTGAGAATCACTAAGGTCGGTACTAATATTGAAATCAAAAATTAGTTATATTATCATCAGTAGGTATCATAACTACCCACATGCAATTAATTGATCTACATTGCTTTTTTATGGGATCGATTCTTGAGTAGTCACGAAAACCCATATTTTTAAAATCTCAGTACATTGCGATACATAACTGCGAGTCGATATTATTGGTTAAGATAGGACAACGTCTGTCGGGTTAGCTAGTAATATATATATTCACATCCATGTTACATAATATCAAAGTTAGGTGTAAAATAATGGCAATAATAAAAAAAAAGTGGAGACGGTTCTGTGGCTTATCATAAATGATTATCTGTGCTCCACGCCTGACGCCTGCCTGGTGACAGATAGCTGTCATACTATAATAAAGAAATAACTGGAATACGTGCTATTTATGCAACAACTGTCTGATTATGTAACGTTTGTTTTGTACCAGAGTGTAATTTTAAAACTAGGTGTATAGTTCATGTCATGTTTGTTTGTACTTTTATATTAATGTATTACTTTCGGGTGTGTGTGAATAATAAAGTTCATAGACAATAACGACCGGCCGGCATATCCTCAGTGTGTCCATAATTTTTTTTGTTTGTTGAACAGGTGTGTTCTGTATTTATTTCTAAAAGAGTTAACGGATTTTAGAGCACCGAATGGTGGTGGCAGATCGGTGAACTTGAAACTGCCCCGATATGCGGCGGTTTTATGTATCGGTGTAACAACGCTGTACTATCATCGTTCTCGATAATATGTTATGTTCCGATATGGTGATAAGGGCCTTGTTAAATATTACAGCAGCACTGGTCGGTCTACTCGCTTTAGGCACAGAGTATTATAAGCCGTGTCGCTTAAGTCAGTTTGATGCTAATACTCTACTGCAAACACCAGTGGTGTTCATTAAGTAAGGGAATACCTCAAACAAAAGGAAAACAAAGAATATGAAAGATGGAAATTAATTTTAATTATGTTTTTTTAATTCATGTTTATTTCAGCAGATTTCAATAACTGGTCATGAAACATCAATATAGACGTAGACATGATGACTATGTCTAAAACAAGGGGTGTTAGGTTATAACAAATAAAATAAGGTGACTTTTATTTTTAACCGATTTAATAAAAAAAAATCTCGTAAGTTGTTCTGAAGGTTGGTTCCATTTAAATTTTAAGAAAATATTCCTCATCCAAGGATTAAAAATTAAGGGATGCAGAATACAGCCTATTGCAATTTGTTTTTAATTAAATTTTTTTTTATTGATTCCTTTCACAAGTGACAAAGGTACCGCGGAACATGCTCAAAAAAAATTGAGAACTTTGGATTGAGAACCTTCTTCTTTTAAAGTCGGTTAAAAATACGTCAGAGTTACAGCGTTTAACGCAGACCTATAAAATAAAATATGTATAATACTAAAATGGAAATACCAAGATAAACTATTTTATTATTAAATATGACATGTGTTTTACATACCAAATATACTTTATTGTGCGATTTAACGTTGTAAAACAAAAATGTACATCGAGCGCATCGGCCAAGTCCGTGGACTATTTTGATCTCGAAAATGCTCAAATATACTTTAATGACTTTATCAATAAATTTAATAAAGAGTACATCCACGAACTCGAGAAAGAATCTCGCTTCCGTATATCCAAGGAAAACTTAGAAGAAGTCAACCGAATGAACGAAGAGAGCAAGCATGCTGTTTACGGTAACTATAATACTTTCAACCTACTAATATTTTGAAAGTTCACATGTTAGTCAGTTAACTTAAAAACTTGTCACAGATAATTTATGACCTGGATCAACAAATAGGCTTATCGAAACCGTAAGAAAAATAATGAACGACATCGTCATGTGAAATAGTTGATTTAAAATATGATTATTTAAATAGTTGATTTTACGGCATATTTAATAGTATTTTTTTAAAGTTCCAAATGATTTATTTTGATGACTTTCATGCACCTCTAATGAAATATTATCTTCTGATATCTGGTCACATTGTTAGTTTCACAAAGCTTAATCCAAACTAAAGAACTGTTAATTTTGGTAATCGCGATAATATTCATAAGATATCGTGGTTACGGGTGGATACACAGTTCATTATACCTAATACTTTTGCAGGCATAACCAAATGGCCTTAACTTCGGAAGAATTTGCTGCAAAACATTCATGTATTTTAAATGCCAAAAATCTCAATCCCAAAGACTTGTGTGATGTCGTGAAAAGAGATGAAGATATAGAGGACGCAGGCGCACCGGATACATTTGATTGGCGCGACAGAAAAGCTGTCACTAGAGTTAAAAATTAAGGTAGTTGTGGAAGTTGTTAGGCCTTTAGTGTAACAGGTTAGTAAATGTTTCTTCGTTTCACCTTTGATAGGAGCTACAGACCATCGTGGTTTGTACAATTGTACATGTGATGCGAAGGAAAAAGCAAAATGTAGTGAAGACAGTTTTATATGTCGACGCTCTACTCGTCAACATTCACAACGAACGACGATGGTCAATGACCAAAGAAAAGATGGATGAACAGCGTTAAAGAGGCTATAAACCTTTATATAGTGTAAGCAGTGAAATGATGAATGAAAAAGTAAAATGGAAGAAGAGAGTATTGCGCGGACACCAACCTTAAATGATGAGTGATGTGTAAATACTGCTTTATTAAAACAGAAAAAAAAACAATAAAAAGAATGAATTGTTTAATCTAGCCCATTCAGTGATTTAAGTAATATTTTCAGCACACACGACTACCACACGGTCTGTTGATGGGGTCGAGGTAATCCAAATCACAGATTAGTCCCGAACACACGGCAGAAACTTTAATACCTTTGAACTTTTGCTAAGTTGATTAGCTCTCATACATGTAAAAACTGGCTTTTACCTGCTGCTTCGCTCCCGATAAAGTAATTTTTCTATCTCCTGGGAACAGTTACTTTTTGCTAAGTAAGGTATGTCATTCCCTGCACCGCAACTTGTTTGTATGTGACTTTTTTTTATATGTTTTTTCAGGTCATATAGAGGCGTTGTACTTCTTAAAACATGGTAATCTTACTGAATTTTCCGAACAGCAACTTGTTGACTGTGATACAAAATGCCATTGGATGTTTCGGTGGAATCATTCGTCTAGCTTTAAAGTAATAAGATACGCTACAATTTTATCTCTACTGCATTAACTATCCGTTTAAGAAACCTATTGGAAAAAATATATTTATTTTCTATACTGACTTAATCGCGATAATATTCAAAAGGGACCACGATACCAGTCCCCCCGTTATCACGATCGGGTTAATTAGATCAAAGCTTCCTATAAACAAGAAGGTATCGTTTGTTTTAAATACTATCGCCAAAAAAGTCCTGATTATCACACCTAATATACTCTCACACAAAAAATACAAATACCGAAAGTTTAAAATCAATCAATTATAAAAAAACCGGACAAGTGCGAGTCTGACTTGCGCTCCGAGGCGAGGGTTCAAATTTGCGAAATGTTCCAATTTGATCAAATCTAAGGCTTAAATGGCCATATCTTTTGATTGCGTTGACCTTGAAGCTTGATTTGTTTACAGCTTCAATCGACATAACATTCATGAGGAAAATTTAAGTATATAATTTGTTAAGGTTTTGTGTAAATTGGTTGAAATGTGATAATGATTGTTGAAACTGTCTTTCCTATCCGTGTAAAGCGAGCGGTTTACTAGTAATGTAATAAAGACATCTAATAAACCTCAAATCCGTCAACATTTACACTAAGTGAGCAGATTTATTGTACAATATACTAATGTCAAAAATATAAACAATCTGTTTGTTTACAATCGAAAAACTCGAACTATCTTCCAAAAAATTTGATTTTAATGATTGTTTCAACACCGCAAACGTTTCAGTATTAGCGACGTCGCAGAAACCTACGATAGGAATTGCTGTCTTCTTATTGGCACACCGTACGAATTAATATCCTTCGGGGCTGTTAGTTCACATCGCAAGGATTCGCATTTTTGTCTTACGACCCTCAATTTTTTTGTCTCTATGACTAACAGTAACACGGATATCTACCGTTTCTTGTAATAATAAAAAAAGCCTTAAGACCTAGCCAAAGTTGCTTTTTATATTACCAGCTATCTGCCAATGAAAGTCCCGTGGAAATCGGTCCACCCGTTCCGGAGATAAGTCAAACAAACAGACAGACAGAAAAAAAAATTAAATCTGATTTTTAGGCATAGGTATCTAGCAAATAACTGTATGAGCTTAAAAACACTATTGTTTTGACATTACAAACAGACACCTTCAATTTTATTTATTTGTAGATATAGATGGTGTTCTAGACATGGATAAACATACTTTGATATTTTTTTGTAAATATGTACTAGAATATCATGTCAAATGGCAAGTAGAAGGTAAACTAAATCAATCAGCATCGTGACTATAATTATAAATGCGTATGTGATTTTGTTTGTTGTTTACACTTTCACTCCTTAACTGCTCAACCGACCCGAATTGAAAGATACATTTATATGATTTCGTATTTGACAGGGGCCTTAGAGATATAGGAGGACTCATGACAGAAGAAGACTATCCATATACAAAGTGGGAAAAGTGCAAGTTTGACCAAAGCAAAGCTGTAACGAAAATAGGCGATTGTGTTACATTTAACCTTACGAGTCAAGAAAAAGTCAAGCAGCTTTTGTATAAGGTTGGACCCGTTCCTATTGGCAAGTCATCTCTGCACTTACGGCCGTTTCCAATAACCTATCTATCCGGCTTTCATTGATTGCACTTACTTGCTTTTCAATATCATACTGGGGGGGGGGGAGCACTTTTAACTGAAATTGTCAATCTATCGACGGGAGGACAGGTAGCTTACAGAGATAGGAAACCCCATACAAATCGTTCCTTGTGGTTATTGAGTTGCATGACAATAATTGTCTAAAATAATTTGCTCAACAGCCAAATCCATGGCTGAATCCGATCAGAAGATATGCTTACGTTTCACACGTTTCTCGAGTTTTTTATCATACCAATTATTCAGAAAACTAATATCAAATTATCACACATTTTTTTCTTTATTGGATATTAACACAATTACTATTAAATTGCTAGTTTTTTACTTCTGAGTAAAATGTTTTCGTGGATCATCCTTCAAAGCTTAGTGTGTTTTCGTTAATCATGTCCCCTGAAACAATAAACGACGACACATATAAACATCATTCTAATACGTTTTGAGATATTTAATGTACGTCATACAGTAACATACGACATACGTCATAAATTAACAGTATGTATGTGTTAACATATGTAGGTAATTAATTTTCAGAACATATATTATATACCGTGATTTATTTTGCACTAGCAACCCGCCCCGGCTTCGCACGGGTAACAGAGCCATCTTCAACAATCAATACAATCATCAACATATTTCAATCAATTTACACAAAATCTTAGCAAACTATACACCTAAATCTTCCTCATGAATCACTCTGTCTATTAGTGAAAACTGTATGAAAATGAACAGACCGACAGAGAGACAGACAGACGTGGCCGGGGACTTTGTTTTATAATACAAAAAATATGTATAATAAGTATCTATTGGTATTAATAGTAGGTAAATAGGTTAATATAAAATATCTGTGTATATTCGTTTTCATATTTATTAGAAATTACATAAATTTAATAATTATAATTTTAAATATAACACCAACTGCCATTATCTCTCCGAACCATTTTGATCCATCCTAAGGTTGCCTGGAAGAGATTGCATCTAGCAACAAGGCCGCTCTTTGTACATTATGTGTATAATATCTGTAATTATGTGAACATATCTTCCACTGTAAAGCTTATGTACAAATAAAGTGTTATCTATCTATCTATCTATCTAAATTATTTATAATAAACTTTTAAAATACATGAAAAAAAAAAAATGTTTTTTTCAAAAACCCGATTATGATGTCACTAACTATGTGAGTGATCTGTGCTGTCTGATACTAATTGTTTCTATCGTGTTACTTGTACTTAGAGGTTTTTCATTGATTTTGGAGTTGTTTTACCAACTTTCGCTACGTATTATGGATACTAACGATCTCTGCTATTCCGAACAACCTAAGCTTGCATAACGGGCTTAAGTGCCTTTTCAATTGACAGCTGCTAGAATACTTGGATTCCGATTTTTGTCTCTGATTGGACTTTTTCTAACATTAACTGTATATACTGTGGCATTAGTTCTGCTCGTAGCAACGCTAAAGCTATGCATTTGTTATACAACAGTGGACTGCTCCTCTTAGTTTTAGACAAGAGAAAATCAGTTATCTTGCCTAATGGCAAATGTTTTTAGTTATATTTGTATTATCAGTCAGTCATTCTGATCATCTGTGTGATACATGCTTGAATCTTGCAAATGATCCTTTGAGAAACGACAATCTTGAAGATGATCTTACTAATCCGGGTCATCAACGTGTATAAATGATATAAAACTTATATTACCTATATTTTACTCAGTGCACATTTGTTTGCCGATACTTTAATTGTTTATGATGAATAAATAAATAATAAAAATATAATTTGGTTCTTATTTACAAGATTGCTATTTCCTTCGCAACTGCCATTAATCATCTTAATATTATTATGTTCGCTTGCTGATTCCTAGCAGTTGAGTCTGCAAAGTTAGTTACAGAAGAAGATTATGTAAGTTTTCGCTATTAAAAAGTAAGGAGAAAGTTCATTTAACAGTTCAAGGTAATGCGAGACAAAAAGTTAATTGTGAAAACTAAGTTCCTAGTAAGAAAAGCTCTAACAACTAAGACAATTATATCAAAGATCATCAAACATCACAAGTACCATCCGTTTTCCAGCAAGAAATTTGAGCAATCGCACCCAATTCAGAGGCAATGATATTGAATTTGACACATAAACTATTATCTTAGCTAGCTTTAATCTCACTATTAATATTATGAAGGCGAAAATTTATGAGGATAGATGAATGATTGTTAGTCTTTCACGCAAAAACGGTTGAACGGATCTAAATGAAATTTGGCACAGAGATAGATTATAGTTTGATATATTGGATAGATTTCACCAAAATTCCACGCTAACGAAGTCGTGGGCAACAGCTGGTTGATATTATAAAAGCAAAGAAAAAACAAAAAAGTGTTTTATCTTTCATTTAATCGATTTTACTAGCTGGAAGCAGCAATGATTCTCCCAAAAGAGAGAAGAGAGAGAGAGAGAAGGCTATCATTTCTGGTGCCCAAAGAATGTTTTCTATCCAAACAATACCAGCTATAAATATAAAGAGTATACAGTAAGTAGGTCAAGAAATAACATCAAACTATATTTTCTTTCAAAAATAGGTTTTGTTAAATACAAGCCACGGAATGGGCACAGCTAGTATGTATTAGAATAATTTTCAAGCAATTCTAACCTTTGAAGTGACACTTCTATAGAATCGTTGTGATTTGAAAATTCGATAAAACGAAAAAGCGAACC